>BSBM01001646.1:9165000-9677500 GCA_027924585.1 Larix kaempferi
CTATACTCCATCCTAGTCCTACTAGCTTTTCAACCATTTTCATTTTCAGTCTTTTAGGGTTTGCATGCACTTTTAGGGTTTGCATGCATTTTGCATGCATCCCAGTCATCAGTCCCAGCACCTAGCCCTCAGTTAGCTAGCCCCTGGAGCTTCTTCCTTATCAGTTTCAGCCCTCCTTTCACCTACTGTATGAGAGAGGTGCACTTCTTCACCTACCAATCCAGTTATGTTTAGTTAACAAAAGTTCTCTCCCTGATTTTAGGCTTGACTCACTCTTAACTGACCTTATCACTCCAATGGACCTACAGTGTGACTAGATAGCCTATTTTGACTCTAGTTAGCTCCATAAGCACCCTCCACTGAGCCTTCTTCACTACATTAGTGGTTCCATGTGCCAGTTACACCTACCACATTCAGTTAGACTCATTTTGACTTCTGGTTGACTATTACTTGTGCATTGATGACTTCATTGATGATGATTTGGACTCCTACTTATGCCTTGATGACACTCCACTAGTTATGGATCTGTCCATGCAGGCTAATTCGAATCACACCTAGTGTATTCAAATCCTGAGCATTGCATATTTACCTTTTTACTATTCAGATTAATGTAACATGTGTAATTATTCTGCCTCTATCTGAGCTCCTTTGGATCTATGTTCTTCCGCTCTATTCTTCTTCTGTTATTCCTAAATTATTTCATTGTGAGGTGTACATCATCTCTTTGGATCTACTATGAGAATCTTCACACATGGGATTCCCAGAGAGAATACAGTCCCAGGAACACCACAAGAAAATGGTGTGTCAGAAAGGATGAATAGGACGATCATGGAGTGTGCAAGGTGTATAAGATTGCATGCAGGGTTGCCCTTACAGTTTTGGGCAGATGCTGTAAATACTGCTATTTACTTAATAAACAGAGGGCCTTCAAGCACTTTGGATGGTGGTATTCCAGAGGAGGAATGGACAGGTAAAAAGGTAAACTACTAATTTATGAGAACTTTTGGTTGTGAAGAATTTGTCCATATTGATAAAGAAAATAGAACAAATCTTGAGTCTAAATCCAAGAAGTGTACATTCATTGGATACGAGGTTGATGATTTTGGTTATTGCTTATGGGATTATGAAAATAACAAAATCATTAGGAGTAGATATGTGGTATTCAATGAAAAGGTCATGTATAAAGATTAGTTGTAGGGAAAGAAACATGAAAAGGAAAACATAGAGTACACAATACTTGATGTAATTAAAGAAAATGAAGTTCCAAAGGTGTCGAAAAATCAAGAACAACAACGGGTACCTCAAATTCCTGCAAGTGTTAGAATGTCACGTCCCCTCCCATCGATCCAACGCAAGGAAGGGAACATGACACTAACATTCTGGGATTTTACAAAACTCAGCTCCATTCATTAGATTCATAAAAATAAAAACACATATGCAAGTGTATAATTCAAACAAACACAGTAGAAGCAAGATCCACTACATGCATATTTAACATGCATTGATTTTCATATTCATAACGGTCTTCAATTAAAACATTGTAGAAGTAAAACACATAGAGAGAATACTTATCTGGATTGTGAAGTTGTCCCAAGCAACTAGCTTTGCAATTGCAACGTTCCACCCAGCCATAGGCCAGTTGTGTTCGTCAATCTCTAAACACAACTACCACCCTCGATATGGGCATGATTTCTACAAGAAATGGGAACACTCAAGCTCAAGCTAAAACTCAAACGTCAACATTCTCTTCCACACATAGAAAGCATACCTGTTGGGAACTCGTTTATGCTCCCTGTGGTCGATTTCCCTTCCCAAAATTTGTTTTTGACTGGCCACGATTGGGGAAAAACCCTTGGACATATTGCTTGTGAATCCCATAGTTGAAAACATTTTGCTATGCCCAACAGATGTGCTTATTGTGTGTGGAAGAGAATGTTGAGGTTTGAGTTTTGGCTTGAGCTTGAGTGTTCCCATTTCTTGTAGAAATCATGCCCAGCTCAGGGGTGGAAGTTGTGTTGAGAGATTGGCGAACAAATTGGCCTATGGCTGGGTGGAACATTGCAGTTGCAAAGATAGTTGCTTGGGACAACTTCACAATCCAGATAAGTATTCTCTCTATGTGTTTTACTTCTACAATGTTTTAATTGAAGACCGTTATGAATATGAAAATCAATGCATGTTAGATATGCATGTAGTGGATCTTGCTTCTGTTGTGTTTGTTTGAATTATACACTTGCACATGTGTTTTTATTTCTATGAATCTGATTAATGGGGCCGCGTTTTGTAAAATCCCATAATGTTAGTGTCATGTTCCCTTCCTTGCATTGGATCGATGGGAGGGGATGTGACATAGAAGTCCTGGAAGGTTAAGTAGACCCCCTGAACGATACTATCCTTCAATGCATTATTTATTGATGATTGACTCTGGTGAACTAGAATGTTATGAAGAACCAATGCAGGTGGAAACTAGAAAGTGGAAACAAAGCATGAATGAGGAGATGGACTCATTGGTAAGAAACCAGACTTGGGATTTGGTTCAATTTCCTGCAAGTAAAAGAGCATTGTAGAATAAATGGGTTTACAGGTTGAAGGAAAAAGATGGAGGAAAGAAGCGGTACAAGGCCAGACTTGTTGTAAAGGGGTTTGCACATAAGAAAGGTATATATTTTGATGAAATATTTTCTCTTGTTGTTAAAATGACTTAAATTAGAACTATTTTAAGTCTAGTGGCGGTAGAATATTTTCATCTTGAACAATTAGATGTAAAAATAACCTTTCTCCATGGATATTTGGAGGAAGAGATTTATATGCAACAACCACAGGGGTATGAGGTCAAAGGGAAGGAGAATTTGGTATGCAGGTTGAAGAAGAGCTTGTATGGCATGAAGCAAGCTCCAAGGCAGTGGTATTTGAAATTTGACAGGTTTATGACAAAACAAGGTTATATTAGATGTCATTCTGACCACTGTGTTTATTTCAAGAGGCTATATAATGGAAGATATATTATCTTGTTATTGTATGTGGATGACATGCTTGTTGCGGGGTCTAACATGTAGGATATAAATGTGCTAAAAAATAAGTTAGCTAATTCATTTATGATGAAGTATTTTGGTGCTGCAAAGCAAATCCTTGGTATGAGATTAACAAGAGACAGGAAAAATTGCAAATTGACATTGTCTCAGGGTGAGTACATACAAAAGGTGTTGGAGAGGTTTAGAATGCAGAATACAAAACCAGTTAGTACGCCTTTAGCCATCCATTTCAAACTAAGTAAGGAAATGTGTCCCAAGACACGGAAAGAGATATATTACATGTCCAGGGTTCCCTATTCATCAACAGTTGACAGCTTGATGTATGCCATGGTGTGCACAAGACCAAATATTGCACATGAAGTGGGAGTTATGAACATGTATATGAATAATATAGGTAAAGAACATTGGAATGTAGTACAGTGGATTCTAAAGTATTTGAGAGGTAATACCACTCATGCATTATGTTTTGGAGGTTCAGAAACTGTTCTACAGGGATATGTTAATGCAAATATGGCAAGTGATAAAGATAGAAGGAGGAGCACCACATGATACCTCTTTACTGTAGGTGGAACAAAAATAAGTCGTATTTCAAAGCCGCAAAAGGTTGTTTCACTTTCAACAATGGAAACAGAGTATGTTGCTGCTACAAAGGCTAGTAGAGAGATGATTTGGTTACAGAGGTTCATGGAGGAATTAGGTAAGAAGCAGGAGAATAGCAGGTTGTATAGTGATAGCCAAAGTTCCATTCAACTTGCAGAGAACTCATCCTTCCATTCTAAGACTAAACATATACATCTCAAGTACCATTTCATACAGTTTATTCTAGAAGATGAACTATTGAACTTGGAAAAGATACACACTAGCCAGAATCTTGCAGAGATGTTGACAAAGGTAGTAACTAGAGAGAAATTGAGTTCTTTCTCAGTTTCAGTTGGCCTTCAAGCATGAAGGTGAATATGAGAAATTTTCCAGGTACAAGGTTCATAGCATAGTCCATCAAGTGCAACAGCGTCAGAGTTGTTGTGATCACTCTCCAAGTGGGAGATTGTTGCTTGTGGAGCCTGATGTTACTGATTTAGAGGTAATTTTTCATCCGTGTCTGGATCCCAACACATGATTGGGGGGGTGTGGGGGGGATTCCCCCCCCCCCACTATAGTCGCCATGGGGGGTGCAGGTAGGGGCAACGACTAGTTTGGGATCCCTCCTGGTGGGGGTTTAGGGGCAGCGCCCCCGTAGCAAAATTTTTGAAAAAGAATGCCTTGTAAAATGTTGTAATTTCATAGTCAGGACTTGGTCAATAATGGGTGATTTATGGGCCCGTGGTTATGGGTTTCCATAATATTTTCCCATGGTAATTTCTCTTTAAAATGAAGGCATTGTAATACGACTGTGTATTTTAGTATTGTAAATATCTCTATGATTGTGTAAGAGAGACTGTGAGAGAGTGAAGAGGAATTTGCAGCATATGTGCTGCAGGTTGTATCCCTTCATTTGTTGGATGGTATAATAATAAGGACTAGAAATTTGTGTGTGTATCTATCCCATCTTGGGTGAACCGCGTTATATTGGTGTCTCTCTTGTATTGTGTTGATGTGTTTTATATTTGCATCTTATTTATTCTTATTGCTCTGCGATCCCGTTTTTCTAATAATGGACCCATGGAAGAGAGATGCCCCTAGGTGAAATACATTATCAAGATCCCAATGGAGTCAATCGTTTTTCGATCCATGCCACTGTCGTTGTTTTATGGCAAGTTGCAGGTCTCCTATGTAAGCCTTTTAGGGATAGTTGGTGAATCTATGATTAGGGCATAACAACCCAACCAGACATCAGAATTGAGTTCTGCAAGCTCTTGTTTGTATTTTTGGGCATGTTTGACATGGGCACACCACCCATGGTCTAAATTTCAAGGAGTTTCAGAAGTTGACCTAATCTTGCAAAATTGCATAGTTTCTTACTCAACAAAACCCTAGTTCTCAAAATCACTGCCCAAGATGTGCACTGGGCGATGGACCCATGGAAGAGAGTTGCTCCTAGATGGAATGAAAAATCTATGTGAATGAGGTGGAAGAAGATCCCCAAGCAATATATATGAAAAAATATGAAGAGTTGCAATGGAGAACATCATGTCCCTAAGTGTACTATCATGATATTAAGGATATTGGTGCAAATTTAGAGAATTAAAAGGAAGAAATAATCAATTATGAGCTTGATAATGGAGTGTACCTAGCTAACATGCCCATAAGGGAAATGGATTTAATTAATTAGTTTGATTTTTATAAATGTGCAGGTACATAGGAAGAAATAATCAACCTTCTTGATACAAATGAAGAAGAAGTCAATGGTTTTGTTGTAAAATTGCAAAAGGAAATTTTGAAGGAGGGTGCAACATCTTATATGATGTAATTGGACTAGAAATCAAGAAGAAATCAAGATATTTATATAAAATCAAGCGAGGAAAGAAAGAGCACTCTAATGAGGGAAAGAAAGAAAATTAAGCAATGTTGAGAATATGAAGAATATATTTTTTTACTTGATTATTTAATTGTTTATGACTATGCAAAGATTAACAACAATATTAAAGTTGAAGAGGTTGAGAAGGAAGAGCACTCTAATGAAGTGCTAAAACTACTAGATGAAATTAAAAGTTAGAGATAGTTATGTTTATGCTAAAAAATGATCTAGGCATTAGTTATGTTTATAGGTAAAGTTTGACTAAAAAAGGAAATTAAAAGTTAGAGATAGTTACTCACTTGGGATGTCACCAACTGTATCTTTTTTCTTTCTTTTTCAAGGACTACATAATAAGTGATGTATTTGAAGCTTTTTATGTCCACCACCATTTTTCCAAAATTGTGATCTTCGCTCTCATGAATGCACTAACTCAATAAAGCCATTCTACCACACCTTGAGCATGTACCATCTAAACAAGTTTTTGCATAATATGTTTGCCCCTCTGCCTTATTATACATGGTGATTTGAATGAAGTCTCTTGATGAATTCGGTGGTATTAATATTGAGCAATCCTGCACATGGTTAGTATGCAAAACACATCAAATATATAGAAATGTGTCATAATAATAAGCTTATTCTACATGGTGTCTACAACAAGTGTTACAAAGTGTGTTTATCCAAACATACCAAGTCTTTCACTTCTCAAAGATCTTTGGCCCAAGTTCAATTCCTTGTGTTCGTTCTTGAATCTCTCATATAATTATGTTTGTGTTGTGTCAAGAAGGTATTTAATGTGTGTTTCACGGTCTCTATAACCCCTTCTCATTTTTAGTACATCCTTTTGGTTTGAAGAAGGTCCGATGTTATCATGCTAAAAACTCTGCACAAGTCCCTTAATTGCATCGATTAGTTTCTTGTCTGAATGTGGAAACCTACCAATGAAGGCCAAAAAATCCATCTGGCCGATTGTGTCAAGATTTTCTCTTTTTATACAATACCTAAGTAGTGTCTTGAAATTCAACTTAACAAATGAAAATACACGACGAGCTACATTACGATCTTTAGAACGACTTTTCTTACCAATTGTGCGAAAAGCATCTACTAGGGTTTTAACAATATTACAACTTGGGAAACATTTATTTATTACCTTGATTCCTAATTGTTTTCTAATGTCAAGTGGAATAACTCCCAAATTGTGTTATTCAAGGCATAAATCCATTTATTTATACATTCTCAACTGATTGTTGGATTCCATCTTCCAACATCTATTTGATTTCCTATAGTTGTTCATATTCTATATTTACAATATTTGCAGTTTTAATTTGGAACCATAATCCTAAGGATTAGGTTTCCAACATTCCCCCCCTTAATCTAAAGGGGTGTTTATGAGTCCAAGAATGTTTCTAAACCTTTCAAACTTCTCTCGTCCAAGTGCTTTGGTGAATATTTTTTCAATTTGGTCGTTCCTGGAACAATGTTGTAGATGAACTGTCTTTGCCTCTACATGATGTCGAATCAAATGATACTTCGTGTTGATGTGCTTAGTCCAATCATGGAATCTGGGATTCTTGGCCACCTTAATTGCAGCAATGTTGTTGATCAATAATGGAGTGGATTTATCTTGTTTTCTCTTGCAAATATTCAAGTATCTTCCTGAGACACACAATCTCTTTTGTTGCTTCTACAGCAACAACATATTCTACCTCTGTTTTTGAATATGCTAGAATTGACTGTTTGCGTGATATTCGGATGACAATTGTTGATCCAAGACTCATTGTGTATCCAAAAGTGGAAAATCATGTCTCTTTGTCTCCATTAAATTCTGAATCAGAGTACCCAATAAGTTTGAAGTCATCCACCTTAGATTATTTGAGTCCAAATTCTTGAGTCTGCTTCAAGTATCTTATAACTCTTTTTGCAGCAGACCAGTTTCCTTCACAAGGTTTGGGCATGAACCTTGAAAGAATGCCAACATATGAAATATATGGTATGGTGGTGTTAAGGTAAATAAGGATTCCTACAAGCTTTCGGTACTTGGTTGCATCCTCTAATTATTTTCCTTCAATTGTTGTGAGCTTCAACTTTTGTTCCATTGGAGTTGAGAGAGGATTACACTCTATCATGCAAAATTTGTTCAACAATTCTCCAACATAATTATTTTGGGAGATGAATATGTACTTAAAATGTTGAGTGACTTCAATTCCTAAGTAGTAATGAAGGTGTTCTAGATATGTCATTTCAAATCCCTTCTTCAAATATTGATTTATGGATGCAATATAACTTTCATTTTTCCCTATCATCAAAAGGTCATCTACTGTATACACCACAAGAAACACAACATATATTCCAACTATATTTACAAACAATGTTGCATCATCAATATTATAGTGTTTTAAATTCAACTTTAGAAGATGCTCAGTTAGATTTTCATACCATGCTTGAGGTGCTTGTTTTAGGCCATACAAGGATTTGATGAGTTTGCATACCTTTTGTTCTTGTCCCTTCACAAGAAAGTCTTCTGGCTGAGGCATGAAGACATTTTCTTTCAATCCTCCATTCAAGAAAGTTGTTTTTGCATCCATCTGGTGGACATTCCACCCATTTTGTGCAACCAAGGATAGTAAGGTGCGGATGGTATCCCATTTTGTTGTGGGGAAGAACGTCTCTTCATAGTCAATTCCTTCTTTCTGTGCATAGCGTTTTGTCATGAGCCTTTCTTTATGCTTGTCAAGTGAGCCATATGATTTGTATTTTTTCTTGTAAACCCAGTTGCAGCCAACTGGTTTGGTTCTGACTGGAGGGTCAACCAGCTTCTAGGTTCCATTCTTCATGAGTGCATCATACTCATTCTGCATGGATTCTTTCCACTCATCATGAGTAGTAGCCTCTTTAAAGGAATTTGGTTCAAAGTTAGCAGACAAATTCAATTCACAATCAAATGAGACATCCATGTCATCACTTGAGCTATATGCTTCTCCTCCGTCATCTTGTCTGGTTGAGTTTCTTGTTCCTGTATTTCCAACTTCATCTGGATGGACACTGTCAAGTGTCTTTGTGGCCCATCTAGGAACTTTCCATGATGGTCCAAGTTGATAAACTAATGGTGCTTCATTTTATTCAAGGTTCAATCTTCCAATTCTCTCAATTCCATCATCTAGTTGAACCTCATGTTCAAATGAAGTGGCAAGAACTTCTTCTTCATGAGGGGGTGTCGGTGCTTCAAAAGGAAATTCCAAATATTGGTCGAAGATAGAGATCCCCCCTTCAAGATTTGGAATTTCATTATCAACTTCATAATATGTCTTTAGATGGGAAAATTTCTCCATACGATCAAGTTGTCTTTCAATAGATTGGTCATTTTTATTAGTTTTAAGAAAAATTACATCTCTGGAAACTACAAACTTCTTGTTTACCTCATCATAAAGATGATATGCCCTAGATGTTTCTAAGTACCCCAAGAAAATGCATCTTCTACTTCAAGCACCAAGCTTGTCTCTTTGCTCCTTTAGTATCAAGGCATAGCAGGTGGAACCAAAAACCCTGAGATGCCTCATTGAGGGAAGGTTTCCATACCACATTTCATGTGGAGTCTTGTATTTAAGAGCATGATATGGATTTCTATATCTCAAATAGGCTGCACGCAATACTACATCACCCCAAAACATCAGCTTTACATTCTTGAAAAACATCATTGAGCGTACCATATTCATTATGGTTCTATTCATCCTTTCTACCACACCATTTTGTTCAGGGTTATAAGGAATTGTAGTTTGATGTGCAATTCCACATTGAAAAAGATATTCCTCAAAATCATTAGAAGTGTATTCTTTTCCATTATCAGGACGAAGTGTGCCAATATGATATTGTGCTTGATTTTCTATCCATGCATGAAAATATTTAAATGTTTGAAACACTTCAGATTTTGTCTTTAACAAGTATACCCAACACATTCTAGTATGGTCATCAATAAAGGTCATGAGATACTTATTTCCATTGGAAAAAGGAATTGGCATGGGGCCACATAAGTCAGAGTGAACCAACTCTAGCTTTTTGCATTCTATGAATTTAGACTCTTGGAATGGTTGCTTACTATGTTTGCCTAGTATGCATGCATCACATTTGTTCTTTTGATTAGGAAAGGTGGGAAAACCAAATACACCATTCTTTCTCAGCAAGCGAAGATAGTTATAATTCAAATGACTGAATCTAGCATGCCATAAAAGACTGGATGATAAATTACCTTCTTCACAGTGATAGATGTAGGAATGTTTTTTGGCTCTTGCATATGATCCATTCAACTTCAATGACTTCCCATCTTCATATCCGGTCATTATGACCTGGTTGTCAGAGGACTTTCTTATCTCTATGATTCCATCAAAAATGTGGATGGAATGGCCTTGCTCTCGAATATGCACTAAGGACAATAGGCATCTCTACAACTCTGGAAGATAGAGAACATTTTTCAACACAAAATTAGGGAATCCATGCAGCTTAATCCTGATGGAGCCAATTCCCTTTGGTTTTAGGCTATATTTGTCTCCAAAATACACTATGCCATCTAAAATGTCATTCAGTTCTTCAAATCAATATTTCCTAAAGGTTATGTGGGATTTTGCACCGGTATCAAGCGTCCAACAATCTTTGTAAGATGAAAAAGATGTTATTTCATTTATTCCAAAATTACAATATGCAACAATATAATGAGCAGAATCAGGGGCTTTACCAGCCTCTTGGATTTTATTTTTGTCTTCTTTGTTCTGGTTATGTCTTCCTTTGATGGAGTCCCAAGGATCCCATCACTGATCCGCTTCATGTCCATTCTTCCAACAGCTCTTGCACTTCAGATATGATCTTTTGCTTGAGTTGTTTCTTCCCCCTCTACTTATGAAGTTTCTTCTTCCTTGTCCTCTTTTGTTTTTTCCTCCCTTAGAAGGGTCTTTGGAATGCTTCTTTGCTTTTTGGGCAAGGAAAAGAGATTCTCCAGTAGGCTCACTGGTCTTCTTTCCAAAATATTTCTCTCCATCTGCAATCTTCTCCACCAAGGTGTCAAAAGTGAGATCTTTGAACTTATCACTAGATTGAAGTGATTCCAAATAGTTTGAATGTGTTAGATATAGAGATTTGACAAATGATGCAAGTGGAAGGTCTAGTTTCATACCACAGGATTGAATCTTATGCATCACTGATCTGATCTCATATGCAACCAACATGGGGTCATTATCCTTAACCTCCAAAATGAATAGTTTTAACATTAACTGAATCACCTCCATTTCAAATTGTGAGTCATACAAATCCTTCAATGTATTCAATGTATTCAATGCTTCAAAACATGATGTTACGGGTAGTATGTGTTGACTCACCTCTTCACTTACTGTTGCAGTGATTATTTCCAGTTCCTTGTTGTCTTTGGTCTCCCATATTTCTCTTTCTTTCTCTAATGTTGGTGGATTTGGGTTAGATGTCAAGGTCAGTCCTGCATTAGTTTTAATAGTGGTGCCTTCACAAATTCCCTTCCGCAAATCATTGTAAATGAAAGTGGATTTGATCTTTCTAGACCACTCAGGGTATTTGTCCTATCCAATGAGGACTATTCCAATAATGGATGGCAATGAATGCATCTTTACTAGCAAATAAAATGTGTTCTAGGAAGCAAATGAAAGGAGAGGGTCTAAGTCTTTACCACTTTTTCAATACAATCTTTGTTGCCTTATAGTTGCACTAGCTAGAAGCAATGTATACAATAAGCTCTATTCGCTATGCATGTCTCTACCATAGTGTTTGCATCAATCGAAGACAATTTTGCAGTAGTACACAATTTATATGGCAGTACACAAACTTCAATTTTATATGGAAGTACACAATTTTGCAGCAGCACACAAACTTTAAAAGGATGTACAAAAAAAACACCGAGCTTCACTCACCAATTGAATTCATAGCACAATTGGGTTTTGAGGAGGTCACAGTCTCAAACTAGGTCACAACAAAATTCACGTAGAAGAGAGAGAGTCATCTTCAAAGCAATGTGCTGGAGGTCGCAACACCCAAACACAGGTCTCCACAATTGGAGTATATTCAACGCAACTCTTAATCTTTAAGGTCACAACACACTACAAAATAATAGTTGTGTTTAATATTTCAACGCTCCATGGAGAGAGCTCCTCCACCCAACACCCAACGCAAATGGGATGAGGAGAGGAATCACAGTAGTATTCAACTTCTCTGCTTTAATATCTTCAAACAACCTTCACATACGTAGTGTGCAATCAGAAATAGGTATCGCATCCCTTCTTCATGCCCACACAGTCCTCGGAGCAAGCCTTTGTATGTGGTCTCAAACATGATTTTCTCATATCTAGAACGTAGATTCAGGTAGTGGGGTCATGAATATTTCCCACACATAGAGGCAAAACAAGGACGGTGCTCTACATAAATCACAAGAAGTGGCAATCTTTATGCACCACACTTCCACTAGTGCACCAGTCAACAAATAGCTGATATCCAAGAGAGAACTCCACGCGATTTCACAAGGGAGAGTGAGAAAACTCAAAGTGCCTTGTGTGATTAGTAAAATAAATCGTTAAAGTATATGATTTTTGGTTTTTAAAATAGCTATGAATATTTTAAGAGAGTTGGCTAAATATTTTTTTTTTTGAATTATTATTTTGTAATTCAACGAGAAAATCTTTGGTGAAATCATCACTTTTCATTGTTCAAATTGCATTTTTTATTACAAAAATGAATTTAGCGTCCTCAAATATCTTTCTTGGACACCTAGATTTTGTAATTTCAATCATTTATATCTTTAATTCCAATAATTTAAGTCAAAAATATTTCGAAATATGATCTAGAACCTAGAGCTTTTAACCTACTCTATTTTAAAATCTAATCTCCTTTATGTTTATTTAAAATTTAGTATTTAAAAATAGGGTAAATTTAAAATTTAGTATTGAAAACAAAGGTAAAGGAACCAAAAGCAAGAGTTAGTTACTTAGGTGTATATTGTCAAAGCACCAACTGTAGAGCCTGTGTGCCATACACAAATATAGATCCACCAGTAGCATCTAAGTAAGCACCATCAGTAGCAACATATTATCTGGTTGAAGTTGGAACTACCCTTAAAGTTGAAAACCAGTAATGGAAGTAAACCACCTGAGGTTTCTTTGTATATAATGGACGTATCGTTGTGTCATATTGCATTTTGTATGTTTTGTAGTATAATGGCTTAAAATTTCTATTTATTAAGAAATAATATTAAATTATGTTTGTAATTAGTATTGATGATGATAATTAGTTTTTATTGAGATAAAGTTTATATATTGAATTTATAAATATAACTTAATTACCTAAATTAAGATATTGAACATTTGTCACATCCCCTTCCATCAATCGGACATAAGGGAGGGAACGTGAAATAAATCTGGGCTTTCAAAACTAGCCCCATTGTCATTTTACGAATTCATACAAGTAAAATACATGTGTGCAGATGCATAATCGAAATAAACACAGCGGAAGACAAACTCTACTACACACATCTAGCATGTATAAACAAGCATAATAATCACAACTATCATTCATAAACAACCAATGTAAGTATTCATTCCATTCAACACTTTAATAACTAATGAATTGGAACACAACAAATCTTTCATTGAATACTTATCTTGAAAGGACATTGTCCCAAGTAACTGGCTATGCATCCGCAATGTTCCACCCAACCATAAGCTAACTATGCTCATTAATATATCAACACAGCTTCCACCCCCGAGATGAGCATGATTTACACAAAGAAAAGGGAACGACAAACTAACACATAGCCAAATATATACCACATCTCAGCCAAGCCAGTCCACAACTGGGTTTATCAATCTATCAAAGCAGTAGAAAGGAAGGAATTGCTAAGCTAGTGAGCTCAACCATAGATTTATTAGTGCCTCTACAATATTTAGCTAGCTTGGCACCCACAATACCTACACACCCAACACAAGGAAGTATCCCCTTCACTGCTCCACAGTCCCTCAGGACATACCTTCCCTTATAGTTCTCTTCAGGGTGTGCATAGAAAAGTAGCCAAAGTCCTATCATCTTTGGTGAGGTTACACCTTTCACTAGGTTTATCAAGCCAATTCCAAAACCTTGTCTACTCCTGGTTGCTTACACACCAGTTCCAGCCAAAACAAGGGATGCGTGTATCCCAAACCACGATAATCTCAGAGTAATTTCCTAACAGTTAGAACTTAATTTAACATTTACGTAGTGATGCAATCACTGGGCATAACAAAACGAGATTTGAGAGGGGAAATTGACCATTGGGGATAAAACGATTTCTCCAATAGGTATACAAGCATTCAAATGGAAAAAACAACCTCTATGGATCCCCAACACGATTTTCCCTTCCTTCTAGTCATTTTGAAACCCCAAAAATGACTTTCCCAGCTAGAGAAATGGAGGAAAAAACAAAAATTTTGGGGAGAAAAACACCCAGCAAGCAAGCATTGCATGAGATAACAAAACTCATAATTAATGATGGATTAGGAAGCAAATTCGTGGGTCTTTTCTTTCCTAGGAAGGAAAACACATTTTTCCAAAATGATGGCTTGTCCATACACGAAACTTGGACAGCCATACTCTCCATTTCCCAAAACAATAACTACCTCAACCACCTCTTGGAAGAATTAAATGATTGGGTGCAAAAGTCAACATGGGTAGTTAATGGTTCATGGGTTCTCTCATTGACACTTGGCTTAACATTATTGGCTTCAAGGAATTGAATATTTCCCTCCCTATTCCTTGTTAAAATCATGCCCCCATACTCTTGTTTCCTTGCATAGCTAGTTGTGGGTATTATTATTAAAATGCATTTACATCATATTTACGATTTCCATCATGCCACGCTAGCACATGATCCACATGCATAGATTTTTAATTGTCGATACAAGAATGATAAATATATGGTGGGGCCTTGGCCTTGAGCTCCTCACCATGATTTTATAACGACATTACATTATTTACATGTTTTATGCAATGGGGTCAAAATCAGGGTGTTACAACATTGATCATTGATGTTTTCATCATTATATATATTATTGATATTAATTTAATTAGGATTCCGTTATTTTGCATCATTTTAACTTTAACTACCAAGTTAAGTTAATGGTATCTATGCATTGACATGTATATTAATATAGTGATATCTCACACTCAAAATTTCACTCACGACTTGACCTTGTTATTACCAATTCTAGTACCTGGCAATTCTCTTTAATCAATTGACTCAAAGACTTGATGTAATAGTTGGATCTTCTCATGTGGATTAGGTTACAACATATATGGTAGCTTCTAGTTAGGATTTGTCTTCTTTCTTGGAAACTAAGAGTTAATGCATATCCATATTGACATGGATAACTATGTCTCTATACTTTCTCCACATAAATATGGATTGATGATCTTAATGACCATGAGGCTTCTTTTGTCACAAATGCTTAACTTATGATGATGTGTTGGTGTAATTTGTAAGACAAAAAATAATAGAATAAACAATGGATTTCATTTGTATCAATGCATATTCATAACACACCAACTCCTCATCCTTGTGCAATCAACCTTAAAGATTTGACTCATATTAAACATCCCCATTTAGGTTGTTGTCTCTTAAAATGTTGAACCATGAGAACTTTTCTTTGACTTCATGTGGGCTATACAATCTTTTTTACTATGCAAGTTGATCTTTCTTCTTAATCCATAGTAATTGTATGCAAGTGGCCTTTTGTTGCAACACTTGATGATATTGGAGTTCATCTTTTTATTTTGGTATAAGTTCAATGCCAGAACAAGAAGGTAAGCAAGTTCATTGCATGTTTGGATCTTCTAGAGATAGTTAGTTGATAGTGGATAGTCGACTAAGCATTTCACTGGTTGGTATGGTCAACCATGGTAATTGAATGGTGCATAGGTCAAGACCCAATTCCAACCTAGCTAATCAAAGTGGACCATGTATTTCTTGTTTATAGGGAGTTAGTTATACTTTGGGAATATATATATATATGGTCTTTATGGATCAAATCTATCATGAAAAAAATGTGTATGGAAGTTTCTTGGTTTGTGTTTTCTATTGTATATGGAGCTGGCCTCACTTGTGCAGTGTTGTAACAATTTCTTTAGACACTGCCACTTCTTATAGTGAATAGCTCTTTGATCTACGAATTTTGTAGTTCTCCAACATGGTATCAAAGCTATTGGTTTGAGACCTAGCCTATTGTCTACAGTTCTTTTAGAGGTTATTGATTGTGAGTTCTCTTGATTGAATTAGGGTGTATACTCGAAGACTGAATCAGGGTGTATACTCGAAGACTGAATCAGGGTCTAGATCTAGATAGATTAAGAACATGAGTTTCAAGCGATAATTTATGGTTTTGAATGGACACGACTATGATATATGGGAAAATTGATTGTTTGTATGAAGTCTGGAAGAATGTTAGGTCCCTACCCTAAACTCCCTACTTTGGGGTACTGTGTGTTAGTTTTTCAGAAATTTTAATATGATCTAGGATCTTAACTGAGAGAATAACATGTACAACATATATACAGCATATCAATCATGGACACAATAATGCAAGCACACAAGAGACACAGAGTTTCACCGGGGAAAACCAAGAAGGTGAAAAACCCCTCAACTTCCTCAGAGATAGATAGAGCAATGATACAACCAAAGTACAAGAGATAGTCTTATCCTAGCAGATGATCCTCCTCCTCACAAGTGCGCCACTTTCTGAGAGAGATAGAAGTGAGTAATGAGTGATCAAATAGAGATATCCTGATCTATATTTATACTTGTCATGTTCTGCCCAATAAACTAATGGGGTCGACTTGTCTAGCTTAGCCTAATAACCCATGGTTAACTTAATCCGGGCCGACCTCACACTTGGTGGTCTAATAAACCATTTACCCACATGACTCATACCGGGCCGACCCCATCAAGGTGGTCTAATAACCCATCAAGTATAAGTTACGACACTTACAACATAAATGATGACACTTCCGTATAGAGGAATAATAACATCTCTATAGGAATACAAACACTTCCGTATAGAGGAATAATAACATCTCTATAGGAATACAATACACATGGGTAAAATACATTCCAAAGTTACATATACATCAACACTCCCTCTTAACTAGGAAGGTATTTCTCGACATAGATCTGCTAGCACAAGTCTTCTTCTCTGGATCATCATCATCGAATCATCGTCCTCGAATCATCATCATCGTCACTGCTGCTGCTATCTCAATCAATCTCTGAATCTACTCGTCATAGGAAGTTCTACAAAGCCAGTCCTTTTTCATACTAGATGTAGACCCACCACTTGCAGGTCTTCATCATCACTGGACATATTGTGGAATCCTCGGGGATTATTACGTGCATCAACAAAACCTAACAAGAGCATCCCAGGACTGATTACGAGCACACTGCTCAACCTATCGGATCTCCCAGGGAGCTATTACATGTGACCAAGAAAAACCTAGCAAGAGCATCTCAGGACTGATTACGTGCCCAGTACAACCTGCAATATCTCCCAGGGATACATTATATGCTACCAAGCAAAACCTAGCAAGAGCATCTCGGGACTGATTACGTGCCCAACACAACCTGCAAGATCTCCCGGGGAGAAATCATATGCCATGGACAAAACCTAGCAAGAGCATTTGCCAGATCTCCCAGGGAGCTATTATATGCTAGCAGAAAAACCTAGAAAGAGCATTTGTAAATCTCCTAGGGCGCTATTATATGTCCCTCCAAGCAAAACCTCGAAAGATCACTTGCCATATCTCCCAGGGAGCTATTATATGCCAGCGGCAAAACCTAGCAAGAGCATCTGCAAATCTCCCAGGGCGCTATTATATGCTTATTTGCACAACCTGTCCACGGCCACAGAGTATCAACCTAATACTCATCATACATCATCCTGATGTCCATGATCATCCTGATCATCATCTCTGCATCGTCCTGATGCAAGTCATCCAGAGCATCGTCCTGATACTCATCACACATGATCATCCTGATCATACAATGTATCCACCTGATACATATCATGCATCCACCTGATGCATATCACATACATGATCCACCTGATCATACAATGTATCCACCTGATACATATCATGCATCTACCTGATGCATATCATATACATGATCCACCTGATCATACAATGTATCCACCTGATACATATCATGCATCTACCTGATGTATATCATATACATGATCCACCTGATCATACAATGTATCCACCTGATACATATCATGCATCTACCTGATGCATATCATATACATGATCCAACTGATCATATCCAGAGCAGTAATTGGAACATCATCCTGATGCTCATCACACAGCGCTTACATCCACAGCCATGGGAGGATCCTCCTACCACCATGCTTGGAATGGCTCCTGCAAATGTGTCCATCACTTCTTCCTCGAAGTGTCTTCAATCTGAAGAACACCAAGCCTCTCTCTGAAGTACTCTAACTTCACTCTGGCTAGTGGTTTCGTCAACACATCTGCAACCTGCTCATCCATCGCAACATACAGGAGCTTCACTACTCCTCTTTGCACCATATCCTTGATATAGTGATATTTGATCTCAATGTGCTTCGACCTGTCATGGAACACCGGGTTCTCAGATAGCTTCACACAACTCTGGTTGTCACAATAGATACCAGTAGCCTCCGACGGGAGATCAAATAACTCAGACAGTAGCTTCCGGAGCCATACTACCTCACAACTAGCCAAACAAGCTGCAACATACTTTGCTTCGGTTGTACTCAGTGCTACGCAGGACTGCTTCCTGCTAAACCAAGAGATCACACCTGATCCCATACTGAAGCAGCACCCAGATGTGCTCTTCCTATCTGCAGCACTACCTGCCCAATCCGAATCAACATAATCCTGCAGGTTAAACTTTTGATTCGCATCATACTTGAGCCCATAATCAACTATACCCTTTAGGTACCTCAGAATATGCTTTACAGTAACCAGGTGAACACCTCTGGGATCCGTCAGGAATTGGCTCAATGTGTTCACCACAAAGCAAATATCTGGTCTCGTGTTTGCCAGGTACATCAAGGACCCAATCACCTGACGAAACACTATGACATCAACCAGATCAGATGAAGCATCACACAAAAGCTTCAGGTTCGATGCCATAGGTGTGGCCATGGCCTTGCAGTCCATCATCCCAAACCTCTTCAGGATCTCCACTGCATACTTCCCTTGTCCAAGGAAGATTCGATCTATACTCTGCCACACCTCCATGCCTAGAAAAGTGTGCATCATCTCCAAGTTCTTCATCTCAACCTTGGCAGCAAGCTTCTGCTGCGTGTCGGCAATCAATCTATCCTCACATGTAACAAATAGGTCATCCACATACAAAAGTAGTATCACTGGATTGCCTTCCTCAACCTTGTATTAAAGGTTGGAATCCGCTTTACTCTTGGTAAATCCCAAACTGGATAGAAAGCCATCTATTCTGCCATACCAGGTCCTGGCTGCCTATTTCAAACCATACAAGGATTTCTTCAGTTTGCACACATGTGACTCTCAGTCATGTGTCTCAAACCCGAGTGGCTGCTCCACATAGACTTCCTCTTCGACTACACCATTCAAGAAAGCTGTCTTGACATCCATCTAGTGTATCTTCCATTTCATCACTGCAGCCAGAGCAAGTATTGATGTGATGGAAGTGTGCTTGGCTATAGGTGTAGAAGTCTCTTCATACTCAATCCCTCCTTCTGGGAGAAGCCACGAGCTACAAACCTTGCTTTGTATTTCTCCATGCTACCATCTGCAGCATGCTTGATATTATAGATCCATTTGGAAGTCACAACATACTTCCCTTCAAGTCTTGGGACTGCATCCCAAACATCATTCTTCATGATCGACTGGTACTCCTCGATCATGGCATTCTTTTCGAATCTTGGGAACTTCAATATATTCAATATCTTCAATAGATAACTTTGTTGTTGAAACAAATGTTGTAGTCCTTCTTTTGTAGGTGCTCGTATACGATCTTTCCTACAAAACAAGTTAAATTGCATGATTAGAAACTTCTCATAGTTTTCAGAACAAATTTTTACGCATAAAGAAATATGTCATACAGTCATGCAATTATTTTAGCCAATGCTTCAATACAACATTCATCCATATCCTGTAGCTTTCTAGATGCCTTCCAATCTCTACCAGAACATTGTTAAGAGTTTGCACTACTCCCAACGTGTCAGCAAAGAGGTTTCATTCTAGATAATTAGCAATGGAATGTTGCACAGTTCCATAGGCCACTTACCCATTACATGCATATTAGTAGTATGTTGTTCATTAATGCAATTATTCTAATATGCCAAAATACACAGCCTAATTCTAGGAACATCAGTATATACATCATTGAATAGTATTTATTTAAACAATCAAATATGCAAGAAATGATAATTCAAATACTTATCTTTGTTTGTTTGTTGGGTTGACTCCCTCTTAGTCTTTGCTTCTTTTTTGCAACTCTATTTTGATGTGGATTGTGAGAAGTGGTCGACTCCTTCTGAATATTTGCATCCTTGCAGAAACTACTAGAGTGTGCTCCCTCTTGATCTTTGCTTCCTGGATTACCTGTCCTTGAACTTATATCCATCCTCGATCACTATGCATGATTACAAGTACCATTATTGTGATATCCTTGAGATCTCATACATAATCATACATATATTAGTATAATCTCAATACTATCAGAAACACAATAATCTTAAACATGTATAGTAATGATCATTTTAAACACATATAATAAACATTAGTATTCAAGGTTTATATAGGACTCTTCTGGTTAGTCATATAGGACTCAAACCTATAACTTCATGAATAATCATAATCAATCATGCCAAGTATACTTATATAAGATATCCTAACACAAGGTAGGATTCTAACTTGATATAGGAAAAACATACCTGGATTGGCATGCTAGCTAGTTATGTCTAACATCCCGCATAATGTCTTATTGTTCTCTTCAATGACTTGTGCTAGTAACCTGCATATCTCATAGGTTAACCATTATAGAACCAAGTTATACATACCTCGTAAGTAGATCTTCTATGTGATCCATGGAAATGGATGAACCTTTGCCTTCATGTCACCATGGTCATATGTTCTTGAACTAGAACATGATTTGTCCTTCTTGATGTACCTTTCATGTTAGCAGACAACATCGACCTCATATAACACCACAATGCATTAGTACAATCATAAGTGTCAAAACCCTAATCAATGAAATATCTTCTATCGTGCATTCATAATTTGATTAAGGTGATACGACAAGTCTAAAGTTAATTAAGATTGTACTAACCTTAATGAAGACAAACATACCATAAACTTAATCATGAACAGATCTCTAAACATACCTGGATAAGTCATACCTGTCGAGATTGCTTGTAATCTTCTTATGTAAGGCCTTAGCCTTGTCTCCCTCTAAAACTGGAACTTCTTCACTTATGCAGGTGACCAATCCATTCTCTTCTAGGATTAACCCAATCCACTTGATTTGTAGAAACTGGATCTGGAGCTGAATTAGGGTTTGTCAGAGAAACCCTAAAAATTCAAACTTTGAATTTCAAACTTCTGAAAGGATAGAAAGATGCACCTTGATGAGCTGATCAAGCTGGTATACTCATAATTTGAAAACTGTAAAGTTTCACCCCTCGAAATTTCCTTTGAAACTTCCGGATCTTCTAGACAGGATCTCAAACTAGGGTTAGATAAAGCCCACCCTTCTGCCCAACCAAAAGGTTCGATCCAAAGCTCTAAACTTTGATTTTTCTGAGGAGCTTCCAGCCATGGTCACAAACTTCAGAAATTTCAACTTTTTCAAAAGCCCTAATTTTCCACCTTTCTGATCAAAGACCCGAACTAGGGTTTGATCAAGCCCGGCCTTATGTCCAACCAAAAAATTTGATCTTGGTCTCTAAATTTTGATTTTGATGAGTAACATTCATCCGTGGTTTCCAATTACAAAAATTCCAACTTTCTCCGAAACCCTAATTCCTGGAGTCATGAATGAAGGTGCTCAAAATCCAATTCTATTTTGACAGAAATATGCACCTGATTGTTTCTGGTGTAACTTCGAAATTACGAATCCACAGGGTCTGAAACGTCTACCTATGGTATTCAGACATGTCATCTTTTCAACCCCACAGGTCTGACCTCAATTGGATTCTCTGCGAGAGAGTTATGCCAAGTGTCGCAACGTGACCTGTTTATGGGATAAAACAGGAGAGAAAACTTGTACGAAGTGCCATGTGTTACTGGTTCACTTTCGGCCTCTGAAACTTTGTCCTGTGAAAGTACAGTCCATTCCCTACCTGTCACATTTTACGAAATTTCATTTGGAACTTCCTAGCCCAAGTTATGACCTTTTTTCCTAGGTCACCTATTTATGACTGAGATCTGGAAGAAGTCGAAACCTTAGATTGTACAGGTCATAAAACACAAAGTACAATGAATTAGAAGTTGTGCTTCGGACACAAGGTACATGGGGATCTTATCTTCGACCTGTAAGAGTTTCAGATGCTGAAACCTTGCCGAAATGGATTTATAGTGAAAGTTCTACGATGACTGGTTTTTTCTATATCAAGCCCTAGCTTCTCAAGTGCAACAAGTGTCATACATGCCATACCATGCCTTCTTTCAAGCTAGCTCTGATACCATGTTAGTTTTACAGAAATTTCAATCTGATCTAGGATATTAACTGAGAGAATAACATGTACGGCATATCTACAGCATATCAATCATGGACACAATAATGCAAGCACACAAGAGACACAGAGTTTCATCGGGGAAAACCAAGAAGGTGAAAAATCCCGCAACTTCCTTAGAGATAGATAGAGAAATGATACAACCAAAGTACAAGAGATAGTCTTCTCCTAGCAGATGATCCTCCTCCTCACAAGTGCGCCACTTTCTGAGAGAGATAGAAGTGAGTAATGAGTGATCAAATAGAGATCTCCCGATCTCTATTTATACTTGTCATGTCCTGCCCAATAAACTAATGGGGCCGACTTGTCTAGCTTAGCCTAATAACCCATGGTTAACTTAATCCGGGCCGACCCCACACTTGGTGGTCTAATAACCCATTTACCCACATGACTCATACCGGGCCTACCCCATCAAGGTGGTCTAATAACCCATCAAGTATAAGTTACGACACTTACAACATAAATGACGACACTTTCGTATAGAGGAACAATAACATCTCTATAGGAATACAAACACTTCCGTATAGATGAATAATATCATCTCTATAGGAATACAATACACATGGTTAAAATACATTTCGAAGTTACATATACATCAACACTGTGGTTGGTAATTGATGTACAAGGCCATTTTCTTTTAATAATTACATTATGTAGTTAGCTAGTAGTTACCCAATTGAAAAGGGTCACATTTGTAAATAAGGCTACCCACTAAGTGCTTGGTACTAATTAACAATAAGACCATACCTAGTTAGGTGGAAGCTATTTATAAAGATAGTAGGCTCTAGAATGTTTGGGTCAAAGATTGTTATTGCACTGGACCTATTCTCAAAGGAGGTTGTCACCTCAAAGATGCCCATGGACTTTTCTCTCTCTTTTAGAATTATCAATAAAAGGGTTTTATTCTACATGTTTAATCTCATTGTTGCTTGTATCTTCTTTTCTTGTTCATGTTTTCCTTTTGTTGTTGGTTCAGTACATTACAAGTTGTATTAGAGCTCTTTCATGTGCCAATACATGCCTAAATTTCAGAATATTTTTTAATGTTGGAGATGTGTTCTAGCATATTTAAACATAGATATTTGTCATTCAATGTGTAAAATTGTGGTTGTAGAAGAATACATGGTGCACACAAGGAATACACGTAGAGTCACTTGGTTGGAAAACCTTGTACACCTCTATTTGTACCCCTTCGAATAGTATTACATTAGAGAAAATATGCATCTAGATTTTATTTTCCATACATACATTTGGGTATATATAGGAACCCCTATAGGTTCACTTGAAACTAGCCTTACATAAGCCTCTTGATTATAGTTTTGCTACAGTGCACCAAGACTGGCACTTAAATATATTAGTCTCATGTACTAGGGAATTAGGTAATACAACTAAGGGTGTGGTCTATCCTCCCTAGTTGGTATTGTGAAATATTTTTTTGAACACTATCATTGGAAACCCTAAAGTATATTAGAGAGCTATAACACTTGAAAATAATTTCATAATTTTATCAATGCAATAATACTCAAATAGGAGTAATACTCCTACCAAAGTAAAAAAAAATGGTAGTCCCAACAATATCACAATACAGGGGACCTATCTCAAAATACGCCTTGTGCAACATTGATCACATTGGTAAAGCTCTTCATTAACCCTTTTTGTGGACCTAATCACAATATTCTAGTAGAATTCCAAATATTTGAATATGGACAAACTTACTGATTATGAAACATACTTGACATATGGGATGGATGACATGAAAAAGTCGGGAATTCTGAGGAGTAACCGAAAAATGCTAAAGACTCCCCTTCAATAAAAAACATGACACGATAAGTGACTAAGGCATCATAGAGTCAAGAATGAACAAGAACATAACTATGTGATATAGGAGACAACAACAGACTCTCCATAATGACTAGAAGAATAACCAGTCGGAGGAGTAAAAAATCAAAGAGCTGATTTAGTTTTCTAAAGCCATACAAAACCCAATCTGTTGAGATAGGGACTAGAGATAATGTGCTTGGTTCAAGGGAGACAAGACTCCTACTAATAATGAGTGATAATTGACTCTTTTCCATCCGTTTATATATATATATATATTGCTTTTTTCATATTATTAAATACTGGAAAAAAAAGAATGCTATAGTACAATGGAAGAAATGAGTGTCATAGGGCATGCAACTATGTTCCAAGCACATGGAACAAACCTATGCAAAAAAAAATGAAAAAAAGGTACTAAGCGAGAGGTGGATTCTCATCAACATGTTTCTTCCAAGGATATAGTCCATAATGCAAATGAAATGGATGCAAGTGATGAGAAACACGAGGAATGCAATGGCAGTACGAAAGCTGCAACGAAGCATTAGGCATATCTGTGCAAGTAGCAATGAGAAAAGGAAAATTCATAATGAACAAAAATGGGAGCCTTATAGGGAATGGCCAAAAATATATGAGAAAGAGAGGCATGTGGCTTCTTCTCAAAATCATGGTAAAACTATAAAGGCTCTTGAGTATATGAGAAAAACTCAGCATGGACACCAACATGGAAAAGGGGTGATGACTACGGTGTCCCATGTTAGGTAGGATCTTCTGTCGGACTAGTGCAAAATGCAGATAGAGATGGTTGGCACACCAATATCCAAGAAGTTTGATCCTATGGAAAATTTGGGCAACAAAAATTTCAAATGAAACATAACAAAATGGAGTCCTAAATCTATATGGATGTTTTCGATAATATCCAATCAGATCTTGTCTCCAAGAAACAACAATACCATGATTATGTCTAAAAAGTATAAAAATAAATATCTGATATAGATCATATTGATAGGGTTATTCTCAATTTCAATGTCTTCAACAATATTCATTACCAAGGCAAAGTCTACCAACAAAGACTCAAGAGTGCCAAGGTCTGAGGACCTATGGTCAATAAGATCAAACTCATCAAGAAGGTCAATGGTGAAGGAAATAATGGAGTCTGTAGGAACAAACTCATCGTCACAAGAGTCAAATAATATTTTAACATAATCAAACTCATTAGGTACATCAACTTGGACCAAGTCAATGGAAAATTCCAAAGACTCAAAAGTGCCAATGCTTGAGGATCTATAAATAGTGAGATCAAACTCAAAAGGAAAATCGGGACTGGATTTGATTGCAATTGGGTCCAATCCAATGAGATAATATTTGGAAAGGACATAGATATCCAAAATATTGTTAGAATCAATCATAACCTCTAGGAAAGCTTCATTTGAAGGAAGTATATCATCCGAGAATGAACATATGTCAAAACATTCACTTGGACCAATTGGGTGGAGAGTAGGCTCCAATGCCCCCATTGAAAGAATCACCTAGTCAACTGTCGGGACCAAGTCCCAAGAAGGTAAGCATCATAGAATGACAAACCATGGGTCTTGAGCCCTGCTAGACCACCACTTTTACATAAACAAGCCTATACTTGGCCTTTTACAATGGCAAAAGACCGCTTCACTTCGGTATTTCCTAGCAAGCATGATGCAGATGATCTAGGTTGTAACAACTAGCTCCAAATGCAGGACATGCGTTTCTCCTAGTTGTGCATGAGAACCTACAAATCATATGGTACTTGTAGACCTACACACATGTCTAGTAACAAATATGTCAAATGCATCGGAGGAAGACACTTCCATCCTCCCTTGTTCAAATAAAAATGAAATGCAATAAACAATAAGTGAAATCTATGGGTAAAAGTAAATGTTGAAATTAAATGAAACTAAAGAAAGATATTAAGAAACCTACCTACCTACTCCAAGCATGATGAGAGATATAAGTCAAGTGTAATCATACCACTAGTGAAGCCACCTTAGCATATCATTCATGCTATAGATTCTTCCTTTGTATTTGGCAATAGTGTAAGACAAAATCACATTAATGACGAATTGAGTAGATGTCATTACCTTTATTAGAATGGGGTTGGCACAATGTAAAATATCATGAACCCATATACCTTTAAAGTATTTCCAAGGTGAAAGGCCCCTTTCACAATCCCCCTCAATCCAAGCTCGAACAAGGCTCAAGTACAAACTACCTAGCATCATAAGCCTACTTGCTGATCTCCATTTGCCGCCCCAAATGATCCTTAAAACTAGAAAGGGACCCTCTGTCAACCATATCTCTAGCACTCTCTTCAATTGACGATGGTTCTTCGACAAGAGATTCTTCAACATCTTCTCCGTATTCATCAATTTCTTCAAGAAAAAAATTTGCACATTCTTCCAAATCTACAACAATATCCAACCAAAATTCCTCAAGGGTTTCTTCTTGGAAATGTTCATCTTGCTTTATTTGACTATCTTCACCATGGAATTCTTCTAGTTCTTCCTCAAGGACTCGACCTTCAACATGATATTCTCCCTTGAACAAAGCCTTCATGTATTCGACATGGGGCACCCATTCTTCATTCTCTTATGAGCACCAATGGTTGCAAAATGTCTCTATCAATTCCGCGAGAGAATATATTTTTCTTTTTTCCAGGCCTTCAAACCAAGCACGTGCTTTTCTATCCAAGTGAAGAACAAATGATATCATATAGACATCCTCATTGCTAACACCGAGGTTTGGAACTACTGTCATGAATTTGTTAACATAGTTAACGAAATCATCATCATGGTCAAAAAATCATCCCAGAACGGCTCTAGAAACTTATTTTGATAACCTGGGATGTTCGAGAAATCAAGAGCAAAACACTCATCCATCTCTGCAGGCCACACCATTTTTTCTTACTTTCAACTTCTTCAAGAAGGTCATCGAACCTGAATCTAAATATATCAATATGTGTGCAATCTCCAAGATGAGCTCTTCTTCTTAATTGGCAGAAGTGCCTCTATTTTGAAATGTACTTCTTTGTTTGCATTTTTCTTCAGTGGAGTTGCTAGATAAGACCTGAAAGGTTAGTCCTTAACAATAATCTCATCAAAGTACCAAACCAAAAACTCACCTCAACTTTCTTACCAAATGTGTTGTTCATGCCAGAAAGGAATGAATGAAACTTAGGGAAATATTTAATGGAGTGTCGTCACTTTTCTTTTGAGTCCCCAAAAACAACACCGAAAAATGTTACCACTCAAAATAGTACCCCGACCAAGGTCACGGATCATGATCCAATGAGTAGTAAGTTTTATCACAATTTATGTAGTGACCCAAATAAATGATCCTATCTAGAATGACAAAGAATGGTAGTCACCAAGACTGCGATGCTCAGGAAGCCTACCCCCCTAAAGATACTATAGGTTGTCACTCTAGATAGATTTTCTTTAGGTTTCTTAGTCCACATAAGGTAAACTCAACTAGCCGCAGGAGGTGTCCCAAGTTAGGCTTAGTTTCGCAACCCCTTTTAGCTGTAGGATACTACTTGAGGTTTAACTAGTATAATAAGTACCCTATTATACCCTGGGAAGAGATTCCTAGATAGAGTATAAATAAATACTAAGTTAGGTTTTAAATGCATTTATTATTGGGTGTTAGCTATGGGTATCAAATGCAATCCAATTCAAGGAATTTACTCAATAGTTTCATTGAGTTAGGAGATCTAGGGAAATGTGTTAGGGTTTAAGTGATCCAATTCGCCACCCTTGGGAAATGATTAAATTGACTGGAAAATAGAAAATGTAAGAGATGGATTGATGTTTGATACAAGACCCTAACATAATGAGACTTTCTTGCCACACAAAAATCATACATTCAACATTCAACAAGTAAGATAACAATCATGCTAAGTGAATTTTGCCCAAAACCCTCTTGGAGCGAATTGCAAAGGTGATCAATGACTTGATCCAAGGTTCAAATGGAGTCTAAAGGTGACACCTTGGCTTAGGGAGCTTTCTGAATGCAAAGTGAAAAGTACCCAGATGGGATTTCGGCCCAACCCAACTAGCATGCAATCAATTAATTTTTTAAAGGTTTTGAAATTTTGGTTTGAATTGACAAATGGATTTAGAAGCTATGCTAACACAAGTCTGAGTACATGCATGGACCCAAATGGTCGATTAGATCCTTCCTCCTCTCTCTACATCATTGATTAGATCATAAATTGTATCCACACCAAGTCGTTATTGATCCCCAATGAAAGTCACCTTGCAAAACCCCGAGAGATAAAATAGTGAGATGAAATGAAATAGATATCAATCAAATGAGAATTGCAAGACAAATTGAATTGAAAAGAGTAACAAGAAGAGACAGCAAGTAATAAATGGTAATAACAATATTTATTTTCATCCACAAATAACTCATCACAAGAGACAAGTCGCCCAAAATGCCCAAGTCGCCTTTGACACCCAAGGTGAAATCGCCCTTCCTCCTGCAATCCAAAAATATTCAAGAAAATATTTCACGAGTATGGATTATGTCTATGATCTAGCAATAGAAGGAGATTGGAAAGGAAGAGAAACTCATTACATCCATTTAGAGACCAAAATTTGCACAAGATAAATTTGTATTATTATTTCTTCCAAGAGCCAAGAGTCCCTTATAAGTAAAGGGCTCACTCTATTTTATAGCTAATAGAGGATCCAAATCCCTAACCTATTTTTTGATGGACAATTGAGATTAAAAGATAAAATAAAATGATCAATGGTGGAGATGAAATATTCAATCCTAAGTGAGGGGGGCGAATTACCTCCTAATACCATGACAGAATGATAGATGCACATAATATATACATGATATAACATCATAGGGGGATCAATTCACCCCTAGGGAACAAATTTACACTTTTACATTAGCATTTTACTTGATACATAATTCACCATAAGAGAAAGTCGCTCTCCTAGGGAGAAAGGCGCCCCTATGGGGAGAAAGAAAATACTCTGAAGTGACAACATGGTAATATGCCAAGAAAAGTGTCTAATAGCCTCTAGGGGGTCATCGCAACATAAACCAAGTCACATTTTTCCATTCACTAGTCCAATGCCACATATCTCAAACTTTGGTTACTTTTTAATTATTTAATTTTTTTAGCTAGAAACCTCTATAAATATTCAATTTGCCCATAATTGACTCTTTCCTTGCCTGAAATGATGATATGATTCTACACATGGATCATGAAACATAAAATAAACTAGGATCCACTACTCATACACCCCCGACTAATCTATCATAGTCTCTGTGAATAAATCTCCAAGGTTTTAATTAAAAACGACTTAATTATTTTCCTGTTGACTTAATAAAAACATTGAAATAAGCCATTTCTTCAACAACTAATTTTTAGAGTGGTCCAATTAGCCTTCAAAGGAATTGATATGAACACTGATAACCTATAATGGGGTCCCAATGCGGGTTTGACTCATTGACTAAGCCAAACGAAGTTTTGACCAAGTCAAAAGATCAACATATGGCCAAAAATTGACCATGGCTCAAAATAATCAATTGAACATGTATGAATCCTACAAGAGGTGTTAGTCCTTATCATGATTAATATTGGAAAATGACTAGATGCTAAGTTACGCCATTCACATAATGGTCAATGCAAAAATAACAAGAGAAAGACATTAGCATAGTGTGACATAATACAAAAGGACAATTATACATACATACATACTCGTATTCACATTAACCGTACACAATATAATCTATAGATCAATCCTCCCTCTTTTGGGTGACAAATTGAGTGAGTAAAGTTCAAAGGTTTTTGTCAAAGTTGAGTTGACTTTTGCATAGACACGATTTTGCTTTGGAAAGAAAAGAATGACAAGGGATTGTTTGAAATTTGTTGGAGTGGAAAAAACTAGGGAAGAGAGATGTCTCACAAATGGATGAAGCACTTAGAAGGCACTCTTTCGACTCTAGCAAGCCCCCTTTTATTTCACAGATTTACATTTTGCAATTTATTGCATTTGAATTTGACTTTGCATTTTGTATTTTCATTTCACTTTCACTTTTTGCATTTCTTTGAATATATCATTTAAACACACCTTGCATTTGCATTCCTTTAGTTGGATATCCTCTAAAGGATATTTCCCTTGGAAATACTTTTGGGCCTCAATAATACCAAGGAACTTGCTCCATTTCCAGCAAGCGTCCATAGCTTAGGTGGAGTTTCCAAAGCATTGTGGTTTTATAGACAAGTAGGAGAAATATCATCCAAGGATGCACATATACTCGTTTTTCCACCATCTAATTTCAAGGATGGGACACTTGTTTCGAGTCTGAGGGATACACTTCTAGTGACTAGGCTTACCTTACCCGCACTCAATCCACCTGGATCTACAAGCAAGAAGAGATCAACGGGGTCAGCAAACTTTTTCAACACACATTAGAGCCGAGATATAGAAAAAACATGGAAGCCATCCTAACAAAGAGGTCACGTAGATGAAGGTTCGTAGGTTGATCAGTCATGTCCAAGTCAAGTGATATAAAAAACAAGATGGGTGGGATGGATAATATAGGGAGAAAATTCAAGCAAGGGAATCCAAGAGCGAGGGAACTAATCTATACATTACATCACCAATTAACCCAAAACTGAGCATGTATATGAAACTACCAACTAATGCACCTATATCACTCCTAGTATATGTCCTTCTAGAAACCAAAAAATAAAATTACCACCAGTGCATAGTAAATTCTAACATAGTCAGGAAACCAGTATAAATCATTAAATTCATAAAACAATACTTCTTCCATATACTTGAGCCTACAGCTGCAACTGTAATCCATATGTACTTACAGTGCTATATATGCATCATGGAAAACTTTAGGGGCTAATCTTAGCCCATGGGCTAAATTTAAAGTTTTTAAATTTTTAATGGGCTAATTTTTTACTTAACACTCATTAGGTATGATTATCCCATGTTTTATCTATTTATTTATTATGAATAGAAGGTTAACCCTATCAAATTTAAAAAGAGGAGGAAAGATAAAACAATTTTTCCCCTTTAAAAATCGATTTAAACCTCTGTTCGCCCACAAAAATCGCTAGGCATCTCCCATTCTCCCCTAATTTCTAGAGATGGCGGTTGCTAGGGGATCTTTCACCTTCTTTCAATCATGGAAATCGAAATCGAAGTCGGAGTTACATTTGTCTAGATTTTATGGGTTTAATCTTGTTTTGCAAGTTGCTTAATGTCCACATGAGAAGGGAAATTGATATTTATTGTTAGGTCTTATAGTGAACCATTTACATCTAGGATATTTCTAATTCCCATCACCTCAGATACAAATTTTCCCCAAGAAACATAGGGATTGTGAAGCTTGTGATTGGCGATGCAGCAATAACGTTTCTTTGGGTGTTTGGGGAATCATGTTTGGGGGTCGGGACTTCATTCATAGCCGCATATTTGGGCGTGCAGAGTCCATGACACTGCTTATGATCACTGTCATTTTGTTTGTATGTGTGCTTATGTTCTCCTTTCTAGGTCAAGCCATGGGTGGAAAAACATGGAATCCCACTATCTTTGCTGCTTCTTTTGCTTTGGGCATTGTCAGGTACTTTGTCATCTTTCTTGTTTTGTTTATTGAATTTTATGGTTCTTAAAGGATTTTTGTAGGGTTGAAATTATATTTTGTGTTTGGTTAGCCTACTATTGTGGTATGAATGTTGCTCTTTTAGTAATGGGGAATACATTAAATCTGTACTTACAGATATGGAAAGATGGATATGTGAAGCATCAGAGAAGGTATGAAATGCTTAACTTTGTTTTTATGGATGCCACATAGAAAGGTGTATATGATTTTATGTTAGAATTGATGATATTGTCTATTATTTGACTGAATCTTCCTAAATCCAGTATGCAAGGACGTCTCAGGATGAATTAATATACATAAAGCAAGTTGTTAGTTTCTTGGTAAGATCCTCCCGGACTTGTGATTCATTAAAAACACACCTATATGCATTGGCATTGCTCTCTTAAAGTGATATTTGGTGAGGTGTGTGCATAAATGAGGTGTTGGTGGGCCCTTATAATGGCATGGAGAGCTAAATGAGGATCGATGTGTTCGTGGCCCTCATATTAACATTGATTCTATTTGTCATGGTGATGAAAAATTTCATTGTTGTTTTCCAAGAATATTCCTAGAGTATGGTGAATTTCAATGTACTGCGATAGTTAGAGTGAGGTACCAAACTACCACCAAAAGAGGGTTTGTTATGTGATTGATTATTAATATGTATATCCTATTTAATATTTTTTGTATATGTTTTCATATTTCTATATATGGTTTTATACTTTATCAAAATACGCACCAAGACTTCACAAGATTTATAATTTAGTAAAAGATTCACCAAGACTTTACAAGGTTTTACAATTTAGTGAAAGATTTGCCAAGATTTTACAAGGTTTTATAATTTAGTAAAAGATTTGCTAATATTTTACAAGATTGTATAATTCAATGAGAGATTCGCCAAAGAATTATATATACATAATATAACATTGATAAAATAGCCTTCATATTTTCCTATACATCATGGGGATTCTCCCATTTATTATACATAGAAATTTAGGGCGGGTTCTTAAAATTTTCTCTAATATGCATGGAAATGAAAGAATACATCCAACTAAACTACTTTGCTCGAGTGTACCAAGGTCTGAAAATACATGACAAGAGAGGTCGTATCTACAAAAATGAGTAGTAGCTCCCAACTACTAAAAATGTGATAACAGTAAGCATGGGAGGAGATAGAGCCCAATATCACCACAACCTAGCTCCTCAACACTTGAGGTCAAATCCTAAGACCAAGGGGGAATCCCTGATGTCGATGGTAGATATCTATAGTTACTTAAACAACACACAAACACGTTTCCCAAGAAACCTACCATCAAAGATCAATGCCTTATGGAGTCAAAACAATGAAGCATAATAATCACTAAAAGAGAGGGGAGAGTTATAGATTTTTATCACGGATACCAATAAATATAACATCCAATAGATACTACTATTATGGGATTGTAACAATGATTTCACTTCATAAAACTTGATAAAAATTGATCAAAAAAATACCAACCTTGCCATGTGAAGCGTACCTTGTATAATAGGGTAGGGGGGATGCGCAATAAGGTGAAGGAGTGGCCTCAAAACAATTCTGAATTTACACATCCCTCAAATAGAGTGTGGTCCCGCTAAACATGTTCTCTAATGAACCTCCAACCCCCCCAGGGGTCAAAATAGACCTAGAAACACACTTTTCAAGCCTTCAAACTTAGAAAAGTCCTTAATATACATGTTGTATCTGCAATAACATATATGCAATACAAAACCTTAACCACCACAAACATCAAAATATCATGTAAATTAACAATATGATGAAAATGCCCTTCAAGATCCACCATTAATTCAACTAGGGTGCATCTTTTTGTGGGAACAAAATTTCCAATTTCCAAGTATTTTTTTAGATAAGTATATTCTAATTTTTATGGCTTTTCTATTTTTATTTTATTTTTAGTAATAAATGTACAAGCAAATTTTAAGAAAAAAGAGTGATGGGAAGGGGACCTTAGTCTTCTCAACCCAAGGGAAATTAGAGATCAAGGTTAATGTTCCTACTCAATTTAGTTATTCAATATTTACCAACTAGAGCAAGAGGCTAGTAACTCGATACTAGGTCAAAGTAGCCAAAAAACCTTGATTAGGGAAAAATATGAACTCCAAGGCTCACAGTGGAGAGCTCCTTCAAGAGGAAATTCACCTCAAGCAAAATTGACAAGATGCAGATAAAAAATGCTTATTTACCTTTCCCAAGGTGCAAAAGCAACGTCAAATAAGAAAATGGAGAGATCTTACCAACATCAACCAAGAAAGAGAGCAAGAGATACTTCTTAGGTCCTTCCTTAGCCACGAGTTATTACAACCATTAATAGGATTAACCTTGCAAGATGGTAGAAACCCTAGAAAATTCACCATTCACCATTCGCCATTTATCACATGCCAAAGAGAGAGGTGCAAATTCCTCAAAAGCTCCAATAGACCAAGAAAAAAGAAAAAAGTACATGTTTGAACTCTTGTCCATGTTTACAAATGAAAGTTAGAATCCTTATTTATATGAGGCTTCCTTGACTTGACTTAACTTTAGAGCCTACCTTACTAAAAAGTAAAAATAACTTAAAACTAGGGCTTTTCACCCACAAGCTAGGGACTAAGCCACAAAAGACTAAAAATCATGATAAAAATCATGTAATTGGCTTCATCCAAATGAAGTGATGATGCAAGGAGGACATAATGCCCCAACTAACCCCAACAATGTAGAATATCCTTCAACACCCTCCCCTTTGGAAAGGTAAATCTCTCTTGAAGAATAATATGCCATGATGATGTGAGCACATATGGACCAAGAGGAGGGGTCATACAATAGAAAATAAGGTCCAAGTGGACATCAATGAGGTGTGCTAAATCAAGTATGACAACCCTTACATGTGCAATCACCTCATTCATAGAAAAACATAACTGTGGCTAGGAGACCCTAAGCCATGTGTCTTAATGGACCCATCCTAAGAAGTACGAGACACCAACCTAGGGCCCAAATGTCCCAACAAGACAAGGGACTTGCACCCATCAAGAGGCAGACATCAATGCCACTAAGCCAACGCTTCCCTAGAATGAAAACCAAGCAGACCTATCATGACCATACCATGGGTCTTGAGCCCCGCTAGACCATCACTTTTATATAAGCAAGACCAAACTTGGCCTTTTAGAATGGAAAAAGACCCCTTCACTCTTGTATATCCTGGAAATTATGTTGCGAATGGTTTGGGTTGTAATAGAGTCCTTTAAAATTCAACACTGACTAGATAGCCCACCCTGATTACAAGCAGCGACTCATCTACGAATGAAAGCCTTACATAGAAGGACAGGGGGATATAACGTTTCAATTCTAATGTAATCTCATAAAAATGAAGGATGTTTGAAAATTTTGATGTAGGAAAATTAAGGGGGACTCTACAAGCAATATAAAGAGTGTTGAGCATGAGTTGTTAGAATTATACACCCAAGTAAGCAATACCTTACCCAAGATGGAGGAATCAAAGAAACTTGAACAACTGGAAACCCAAAGAATGAACCTATTAGCATGGGAGGAAGCTCAGTGGTAGATGAAAAGTAGAGCAATTTGGCTCAAAGAAGAGGATAGGAACACAACCTTTTCGAAAATAAGTAGTTGCACGTAAAGCCTACAATCCGATATGGAGAATCATAGATCACAAAGGAAAATCACAAGAGAGCTTTCATGATATCAACAATGTGGAAATTGTCCACTTCAAAGATCTTTACACTCAACCAATTGAAGAATGATATGAACTGTTACACCAAAACCCCAAGGTGTTAGTGAAGGCCACCCACTAGGATCTTAAAATCCCACCACGCTTCGTAGTCCAGACTCTGGGCTGGATGTGCGCCCGTACAGTGGTGTCCCCTTTGAGCCGTACGAGCCCCGGGCGAACACTGCAATGCCGACGTTGCCACCCACTTTGTGACTTGAACCTAGGTGAAGGATTTGATACCAAATGATACGAACCGTTACACCAAAACCTCGAGGTGTTAGTGAAGTTCGCCCACTAGGATCTTAACAAAGAATCATAGTTAAGTGTGCTCTTTGTGGCGGTTGTTTTCCATAATTGGATCGAGAAAGAGGAAAATATAGGATTGAATGCACTAATTTCAAAAAAATAACTCAAAGAATCCATTTCAAAACTTGTTGAAAAATTACTGAGCATAGATGGTTTTCCAGTAGAATTCTTCAAGGGTTTTTGTGACACTATTCATGTGGATCTCCTACCGCTAATTGAGACCTCTGAAAAAGAAAGAAATATTACTAAGGCACTCAACCTTTCTAATGCTAATCCCCAAGGTAAACAACCCTATCTATTTTGAACCTTTTTTACCAATCTCACTTTGCAATTATGTATAAAATTCTTTCAATCATCATAGCCCACCATATAAAACCCTTTCTTTCCTCTCATATCTCCTGAGAGAAAATGGGATTTCTCCATGGCCAAGATATCTGGGATGACATAGGGTTATCCCAAGAGGTTCTTCACACTATGAAAGCAATGCAAAATATGGCTTTTGTAATCAAGATCGATCTCTCCAAAGCTTTTAATAGAGTTAGTCAACTCTATCTACACATGATTTTGATTCAAGTAGGGTTCAACTGGCCTTTGGTTAGATGGATGGAAGCATGCTCCTCTTCTCCCTCGCCCCTCACCCTCAATAGCCATTCTAATCAATGGTTTTGCTTCCCCCTTTTTCCCTATATCTAGAGGGCTCAAGCAAGGGCACTCTCTCTTCCCCTTACTCTTCCTAATTACCATAGAGGGACTCAACATGTTGTTAAAATATAAGGTTCGAATGGGATTTATAAAAGAATACAAATATTAGATTCAATCCATATTACACACCTAATGTTTTCGGATGGCATACTATTGTTTGAGAATGGATCTGTTGTGGAAGCCAAAGCCATGGCCAAAACACTAGAATTATTCCACAAGGCTATAAGTACGTAAAGAAGCAAAAGGAAAATCCTCTTTTTTTATTTAGCCATGTACCTCAATTTCATAAGGAAATGATAGTAAAATTTCTTCATTTTACTAATTCAATTTAAAATTGCAATATTTGGGCATCCAATTAAAGTTGAATAATTATAAATTTCAACACTAGTCAAGGATGATGGAAAGGATCAAGGTAAGAATAAACCATTGTAAAAACTGTTGTATTTCAAGGGTAGGTATATTGAAGTTGATAAAAATATCCTCTAGGAAATACCGATTTGTTGGATAACATTAGCAGCCATCCCAATTCACACTCTAGCTCAAATAAAGAAAACCCTCTCAAGATACCTTTGGAAAGGAGCACTAAATTCAAAGGGCATGCCTCCAATGTACTGGAAAACTATCTCAACCAAAGGACTTAAGGGGATGGGGGATACAAGATCTAAATATTTTTTGCCAAGCCTTGGTAGCAAGGGAACTTGGAAACTCATCAACAAAGAGGGTATTTGGCATGAAATATTGCTTCACAAATACATAGCTCTAGCTTTTCTGGAAGAATGGATCAGAAACCCAAATAAACGATACCAAGGAGGATCAAATTTCTGGAAGGCACTTGTGCAAACAATGTTGAAATATTGTAACTTCAAAGAATATTATATTTGTATTATTCCAGAGATGTTTTATTCCTCCGACGGGACTCTATTGTATATCCGGAGATGTTTATTCCTCCATTGGATTATGGGAACTAGGGTTATTAAATCTCTTATGTAGGGATTGGCCCGAAGTTATTTTATCCAAGGTTATTAGACTCAAATTGACAAGTCGACCTCATAGGGTAAAAAGTCAGTTGGAAAACAAGTATAAGTAGAGGAGATTATTCCTCACTTAACTCACTTGTGCGCATAGGAGAGAGAGAGTTCTACATTTGGTGGAGAAGGAGCTCTTGTTGTGGACTACTATCTTGTATTGGGTTGATTATCTATATTGAGGAAAGCTTTGCTGGGTTTTCTACCCCATGAGGGTTTCCCAAGGTATATCTGTGTCTATATTGTGATTATGTTTCTTTCAGTGATCTTGCTTGTGCATTTATGCTAGAATTTAACATGGCATCAGAGCTAGCCTGAATAGGACATCTTTCACAAGGTAAGAATATCTCTCTCTCTCTCCGGTAAGAATTAGGGTTTCTGCAAAAAGTTGGTATTGTTGAATTCTGATTACATGGCTGGATAGCCCTTCTCAAAACCAATCGTTTGAGCCCTAGATCGAACTTTTTGGTTGGGTAGAACTCCGGGAAAGTCAAACCCTAGTTTTACCAAAAGTGCGATAAACCAGAAATTGGTTTCTGCAAAAGTTGGTATTGTTGAATTCTGATTACATGTCTGGATAGCCCTTCTCAAAACCAATCTTTTGAGCCCTAGATCGAACTTTTTGGTTGGGTAGAACTCCGGGAAAGTCAAACCCTAGTTTTACCAAAAGTGCGATAAAATTATGTCCCAGGATCCGGAAAATTAAAAGGGTTAAAGTTTCCAGGTAAGTACTATTCTATCTCTTGTCTCTTGGACTCCCCCAAGAGAAGATGGCTCCAAGCACTAAGCTTGAAGACAAGTTAGAAGGTATAGAGAATTTTCGGGCATGGAAATACAGAATTGGTCTCATTCTTGAAGAGAATGATCTTGCTCAGTACATCAAGGATGAAGTTACAGAACCTGAAGGAGATGAAGCCAGAGAGAAGCAAAGAAAGGATTTGATTAAGGCAAAGAGAATCATAGCTAATTCTATTAAAGACCACTTGATTCCCCAAGTGGCTCCCAAGAAAACCCCAAAGGAAATGTATGATGCTCTCTCCAGAATGTATGAGGGAAAGAACATCAACAGGAAGATGAACCTGAGAGCTCAACTAAAGAACACCAAGATGAATAAAGGAGAATCTATTCAAGACCATTTCTCAAGGGTTTCTCAGTTCAAAGAACAACTAGATGCTATTGGAGATACCCTTGATGAAGATGAACTAGTCATGACTGCTCTAAATGGTCTCACTAGACGTTGGGAATATTTCATCCAAACAATGTGTGCCAGAAAAGAAAGTATGAAGTTTGATGTGGTTTGGGAAGATTGCATTCAAGAGGAAGCCAGGGTTTCCAACAGAGAAGCATTGCTCAAAGAAGATGACCAAGCCTTGGCCACCCACACCAAGAGAAGAAGAAATCGATCCTACTTTAAGAAGGATAGTCACAAGGAGTCTCATCCTCCACAAAGATTTCAAAAGAAAAGAGGACCTAATCAAAGAAGAGATTACTCCTCATTCCAATGTTTTATTTGTCAGAAAATAGGACACATTGCTAAGGATTGTCCTCTGAAGAAGAAAAAGGGTACTCACCACAAAAGACATCAAGCACATCTTGCAGAAGATAATAGTGAAGAAGAAGTTGAAGAGGAAGAAAGGCCTTACAAGAAAAGACCTAGAAGAGAAGAAGAAGATGAAGAAAGGACCCTCTTCAAGAAAAGATCTAGAAGAAGTGAAGAAGAAGATGCAGAAGAGTATGTTCTATTCTCTGCACTCTCTGGATCTATAACACCTGGAGAAGGTACATGGGTTATCGATAGTGGTGCTTCAAATCACATGACAGGACAAAACAAGACTCTATCAAAACTTGAAGAAAAGACCTCCCCACAAAAGGTATCTCTAGGAGATAACTATCAATATCCCATCAAGGGAATTGGTGAAGCAAACTACAAACTTGATTCTGGAACCCCCATGAAGATGAAGGAAGTTTTGTATGTTCCAGGATTGAAGAAGAACTTGCTTTCCATCTCAGCATTGGACAAGAAAGGCTATAGAGTTGCATTCATTGATGGACAAGTTTTAATGTGGTCCAAAGGTAAAACTATTAAGGATGCAATTGTTATTGGTGAAGAGGAAGGAGGTTTGTACAAGCTCAAGGGTCATCCAGAAGCTGCCCTTATACATGAAGTCACTAGCCCAAATGAGCTATGGCATAGGAGACTTGCTCACATTAACTACAAGGCACTACCTCATGTAAGCAAGGTAGTTGTAGGTCTACCAGACTTAAAGGTTGACCATGATGGCACATGCAAAGGATGTGCAAAGGGGAAGAACATCAAGAACCCATTTCCAAAGAGTGAAACAAAGACCAAAAGCATTTTGGAATTGATCCATTCAGATGTATGTGGACCAATGCCCTCCACATATTTACGTGGATATGAATACTATCTCACATTTATTGATGACTATTCAAGGAAAACTTGGATATACTTCTTAAAAGGGAAGAATGAAGTTTTTGGAAAGTTCAAAGAATTCAAAGCATTAATAGAGAATCATTCAGAAAAGAAAATTAAAATACTCAGAACAGATAATGGCGGAGAATATACTTCAAAATATTTTGAAGATTTCTGTAAAGAAGCTGGAATCAAGAGAGAGCTAACTACTCCCTACAATCCCCAACAAAATGGTGTTGTGGAAAGAAAGAATAGAACCATCATGGAAGCTGTAAAGACAATGATACATGATCAAGACCTACCTATGTATTTATGGGCTGAAGCAACTAGAACAGTAGTCTATGTACAAAATAGACTGTCCCATAGTGCTCTTGATTTCAAAACTCCAGAAGAAGTGTTCACAGGAAAGAAGCCTGAGGTAAGTCATCTTAAAATATTTGGATGTCCTGTATACATTCACATTCCAAAAGAAAAGAGAACCAAGTTGGATCCTTCTGGAAAGAAGGGAATATTTGTTGGATATTGTGAATCATCCAAAGCATTCAAAATTTACATCCCAGGTTTTCATCATTTGGAAATTAGTAGGGATGTGACATTTGATGAAGAAGCAGCTCTCAAGAGATCTAGGAAGTGCCAACATGAAGAAATCTATGAAGAAGACACACCTTCCAGGATCACAAAGGCTGCACCCATTCCTGAAGATACTACACTTGAAGACCATGACTTGCTAGAACCACAAGAACCCCCCATTACAAACTTATCAAGGAAAAGAAGGCCAGCATGGGCCAGAGACATTATTCAAGGAGCTGAAAAGAATGGAGCTCCTGAAGGCTCCACTAGAGAAAGAAGGCCAGCATGGGCCAGAGACATTATTCAAGGAGCTGAAAAGTATGGAGCTCCTGAAGGCTCCACTAGAGAAAGAAAGAAACCAAAGCTAGTATCCAACTATATGGCTTTGATGTGTAAACTAGTGGACCAGGAACCTACTAGCTATGAAGAAGCAGTTCAGAATAAAGAATGGATAGAAGCAATGATAGAAGAATACCGGTCAATAATGAAAAATGATGTTTGGGATATAGTTCCCAAACCAAAAGATAAAAGTGTAGTGTCCTCCAAATGGATATTCAAGATAAAACATGCTGCGGATGGTAGCATTGAAAAATATAAGGCAAGATTTGTTGCCAGAGGATTTTCTCAAAAGGAGGGAATTGACTATGAAGAAACTTTTGCACCAGTTGCTAGGTACACTTCCATTAGAGCTATCATGGCACTTGCATCGATGATGAAATGGAAACTACACCAGATGGATGTTAAGAAAACCTTCCTGAATGGTGTAATTGAAGAAGAAGTGTACATAGAACAACCACTTGGATTTGAGGTAGAAGATGGAAGAACTCATGTATGCAAACTGAAGAAGGCTTTGTATGGGTTGAAGCAAGCTCCTAGAGCTTGGTACGGAAGGATTGACAGTTTCTTGACAAGCTTGGTCTTTACCAAGAGTAAAGCTGATCTTACCTTTATCTGAAAGTTATGAATGATGAACCTGTTATATTATTATTGTATGTAGATGATCTATTTCTGACTGGAAATGAGAGACAGATTATCGAGTGCAAGAAGAAGATCTCTTTAGAATTTGAGATGAAAGATCTCGGATTGATGCACTACTTCTTAGGCCTGGAAGTATGGCAAGACCCAAAAGGAATCTTTCTAAATCAGGGTAAGTATGCTGTGGAGATTTTGAAAAGATTCGGCATGTTGGACTGTAAATCCATGGCCACTCCCATGGACTCCAACTTGAAGTTATTAGTAGATAACTCATCAGAGATAGTGGACATAACTCTGTATAGACAGATTATTGGATCATTAATGTATTTGACTAACACTAAACCAGACATATGTTTTGCTGTGAATACCTTGAGTCAGTATCTGGTGGAACCTAGAAGAGTTCACATGATAGTTGCAAAACATGTGATGAGGTACTTAAAAGGTACGATAGATTTTGGTCTTTACTATAGTGGAGATCATGATTTAAATTTGCATGGCTACACTGATGCTCATTGGGCAGGAAGTGTATCAGACAGGAAAAGTACATCGGGAGGATGTTATTGTCTGGGATCTACTATGATCTCATGGTATAGCAGGAAGCAGTCTAGTGTGGCTCTCAGCAAAGCTGAAGCAGAAAACATAGTTGCTTGCTCTGCCAGTTGTGAAGCAATATGGCTTCGTAAGTTATTATCAGGACTATTTGACTTAGAGATGGAACCCACTATGATTCTGTGTGATAACCAGAGTTGTATCAAGATGACTGAGAATCCAGTATTTCATGATAAGTCAAAACACATAGAGATCCGTTATTTCTATATACGGGATATGGTGCAAAAAGGAGCTATCAAGCTCGACTATGTGAGCACGGACGAGCAAGTTGCTGATATACTAACCAAACCTCTGTCTCGTGTAAAGTTTGAGCATTTCCGAGACAAGCTTGGTGTAGTTCAAAAGGACTCTCCTCGAAAGGGGGAGTGATATGATAGATGAAGATATCTTTGGGTACTGGTATCGATGTGGATACCTATATTGATGATGAGATTGCTTATCTAGATCATATGGTTGCTTGTATTGATGAGGATACCTGCATCTATGTTTTGTTTCCTTGCATCTATGTCTTGTATACTTGTATTGATGATGTGTATACTTGTATTGATGAGGATACTTGTATTGATGATATGTATACTTGTATTGATGAGGATACTTGTATTGATGATGTGTATACTTGTATTGATGAGGAAACTTGTATTGATGATGTGTATACTTGTATTGATGAGGATACTTGTATTGATGATATGTATACTTGTATTGATGAGGATACTTGTATTGATGATGTGTATACTTGTATTGATGAGGATACTTGTATTGATGATGTGCCTACCTATTTCAACGATAAGGTTGAAGATGAGGTTGTCTGTTCCAACGATGAGGTTGGTGGAGGATTGTATCATCCTTGGACTTCAGTCCTAAAGTGATTCGTAGACAGATGTCTTCGAGAATGTGGTTCCTAGCGAACGATGAGGATTGTATCATCCTTGGACTTCAGTCCTAAAGTGATCCGTAGACAGATGTCTTCGAGAATGTGGTTCCTAGCGAACGATGAGGATTGTATCATCCTTGGACTTCAGTCCTAAAGTGATCCGTAGACAGATATCTTCGAGAATGTGGTTCCTAGCGAACGATGAGGATTGTATCATCCTTGGACTTCAGTCCTAAAGTGATCCGTAGACAGATGTCTTCGAGAATGTGGTTCCTAGCAAATGATGAGGATTGTATCATCCTTGGACTTCAGTCCTAAAGTGATCCGTAGACAGATGTCTTTGAGAATATGGTCCTTAGCGGACGTATATAGGACTGCATCGTCCCTGAGCGTTTGGTTCAAAATGTACATGATAGGATTGCATCATCCTTGGACTTATGTCCTAAAGTGATAAGGACTAATCATCGTGTTAATTGATTGGGATTGCATTGTCCCTAGACATGGTGAGGTATCTTAAAGTGATAAGGATTAATCATCCTGTTAATTGATTGGGATTGCATCGTCCCTAGACATGGTGAGGTGTCTTAAAGTGATAAGGACTAATCATCCTGTTAATTGATTGGGATTGCATCGTCCCTAGACATGGTGAGGTGTCTTAAAGTGATAAGGACTAATCATCCTGTTAATTGATTAGGATTGCATCGTCCCTAGACATGGTGAGGTGTCTTAAAGTGATAAGGACTAATCATCATGTTAATCGATTGGGATTGCATCGTCCCTAGACATGGTGAGGTGTCTTAAAGTGATAAGGACTAATCATCCTGTAAATAGATTAGGATTGTATCATCCTTGGACCTATGTCCTAAAGTGAGAGGGAGTGATCATCCCGTAATTGGATCATGTGTATTGCAGGATATGCTGCTGTTGTACTGATGATCGAGTGGATCCAGTTGATGACGATGCTGATGATCGTGTGATGACGATGCTGATGATCGTGTGATGATGATGCTAATGATTGTGTGATGACGATGCTGATGATTGTGTGATGACGATGCTGATGATCGTGTGATGACGATGCTAATGATCGTGTGATGACGATGCTGATGATCGTGTGATGATGATGTAGCTGTTCGAGTGCTGCAGAAGATGAAGACTCAGTATTGAAGATTTTGAAGATGTTCCAGTAACTGCTTGAGTTACTGATGATGTATAAAGAAAGCTTCCAATGATTTATAGATGTATCATGTATCAGGTAGTCGATGACTCCTTGCTCCTGCAGTTGTTGATATAATATCCTTCTCGTTAAGGGGGAGTGTTGAAATATTGTAACTTCAAAGAATATTATATTTGTATTATTCCAGAGATGTTTTATTCCTCCGACGGGACTCTATTGTATATCCGGAGATGTTTATTCCTCCATTGGATTATGGGAACTAGGGTTATTAAATGTCCTATGTAGGGATTGGCCCGAAGTTATTTTATCGTAGGTTATTAGACTCAAATTGACATGTCGGCCTCATAGGATAAAAAGTCAGTTGGAAAACAAGTATAAGTAGAGGAGGTTGTTCCTCACTTAACTCACTTGTCCTCACACTTCACTTGTGCGCATAGGAGAGAGAGAGTTCTGCATTTGGTGGAGAAGGATCTCTTGTTGTGGACTACTATCTTGTATTGGGTTGATTATCTATATTGAGGAAAGCTTTGTTGGGTTTTCTACCCCATGAGGGTTTCCCAGGGTATATCTGTGTCTATCTTGTGATTATGTTTCTTTCAGTAATCTTGCTTGTGCATTTATGCTAGAATTTAATAAACAACACATAGTAATAGAGCGTCTTTGTTGGAAAATTGGAAATGTCTCAAGGGTTGGATTAGGAACTCGTAGATGGGAAGGCCAACAACTAAACTATGAAATGCTAATGCAATTAGTGGATGCATTGAGAAATAGAAAACTAATCTTCTTGAATCATGTTTCAAATGGATTGGTCACCAATAGGTAGTCTTGGGAACTAATGCAAGAGATAGGTTTGTAGGGAATTGCAAGATTACAATGGACATAGTTTACAAATTCTTTACACCAAGAAGGAATGAAAAAAAAAACATTGTACTTGCTAGTTTTGGAATTTATTACCTAGAGTTATTCATCAACCTCTTGTATGAATTTTATTCGTTCTTGGTGTAAAGAATTTGTAAACTATGTCCATTGTAATTCTGCATATGGAAAAATGATCATAGTTCAAATTTTATTGAAAAGTTTGAACCATATTGTTCATTTGGAAAAAATGCCTTACATTTTCTCCATGTAGATATAACTTGCAATTACAAAGATAATCTTCTTCATATTTTCTAATTGTTCCATTTTATAGCTAGTGCAAAACTTGTTCAAGAGAAAGTCCTCACAAACTATTTAGTACAATGTTAAGTTGGGCTATAGAGCACAATTCCCACATGGATCTCAACATGCCCCTTGGTGGTGGAAGGGTCTTTAGGAGCTAAATGCTCCTTCGAAAACAATCTTGCATACTTAGCTCGCCTTAAAGGGGGCATCCCCACCTAGAATATGCTAAGGATAGGCTAGATTGAGCCCAACAAATGCATGCTCTATGGGGAACATGAAGAATCAATAGGTCACCTCTTCATCCACAACCATTTCTCCAACGAGATCTAGGAAATATTCCAAAGACTCAACAAGGGAAGTACCTCTTGTACCGAGGATAATATAACTCAATAAGCTCATGTTAGATAACTTAAAAAGATAGCAATCGACTTCTCTCACCCATGTTTACAAAGAACTCAACTTCGATGCAAATCATTTGGCTAAGTGTGCAGCTAATAACCAGAAGGCAAGCTTTGATGGAGCATGACTTGGAAGGATGCTCATTTCCATACGCTCATACACTTTTACCTAATAAACAGTGGGAGGTGAAGCTATCAAGAATAGATAGTCACTTGACACCTTGTGCAAGCATATTGAAAATAGATATTTGGATCTTATTTTGAAAATTTTCACCAAGTTCTTTCGAATTATGACTAAAATATTAATGGCCATGAATGACTCTTTTGGCATTATAGCTTAAAACGTACTATTTTCTAATAAAATGAGTATACTTTTTTCATTTTAAAGAAATAATAAAATTATCAATTAAAATATTTGTAATTAAAATTTCAATATTTAATCCAATTTTTTACTTGACATTTTATAAAATCAATTAAATCATTATAATAAGGAAATAGAAAAACATACAACTTGGCCCGCGGTTATTGTAACAATAATCTAAGTTGAAATTTTGGCAAGTATGCTTCTCCCCTTTGTGAGATTTGCAAATGTGACTATTTATTCTTTTTATATTGTTGATGTAGCTTTATGACAAACCATGGTGCTCACAAGGTATTGACAAACCCTATTATTCACTTAAGTGTGTTAAGGAGGGTTGAGTTTATTTCATGTTTACCATTTGTAAAAATAATATGGATTCCCCGTTTCAAAAAAAAACAAAAGTATAATAAACTAGATCAAAGAACATGATTTTAAAAAGAACAATTTAAATATTATATGATTGGGGTCATATAGAACTATATACAACGGAAATTAGTTAGTTAATATATAACAAAAAAAAGTTAATATTGACTAAAATAATGAATATTTTTAATTTTTCTATAAAATACAAATCCTCAGAAAACCCACTTCCCCTCATTTCAAGTATGTCATCCATTGGTAAATAGACCATTACAACAATATGCTCACTAAAAATTCAACATTTAGCTTATGGAGATAGAATTTGGGTGGAAAAAATAATAATATAATTTCTCCCAACCATTAGAACTAGACCCTCACAAAAATCCATCCAAATAATATATTATTTAAACAACTTCATTTTAAAATTTGAAAAACAATCAAATTTTAAATTAAATAATTTCATTTTTTTTAAATGTAAATGACCTACAAATTACCCACAAATTTTATAAGATACAAAATTGATTACATTTAATATAATCCTAATAAAAAATTATATAATCAAATTACTTTTTAGTTTTTTATGAGGTATTAAAACAGTTAAAGCTATTTAATACGTGGAGAACATCACTTGCCTCGGGAACAAGCCAATTTCATATACCAATTTGACTTTTAACTAAGCTACAATTTTCAATTAAAGTATTATTATTATTATTTAATTTAATTTTTTAATACATTTTTAATCAAAATTCAAATATGACTTTAACAATTTTAAAATAAATTTAAAACATTTTTATTATTAATCATAATTTCATATCTTTATTATTTCACATCCAATTTTAATGAAGATTTAAATATTTACAATCATAAAATAAAATTGAATAAAATTTAAAATATTTTATTAATAAATTAAAAAATCTTTATTTTCATATTCCTTTATATTCACATAATTTATTCTTTAAAATAATTTTGAAAAAACCTATAACATATTATTAATCATTCCATAAGTTTATTCTTTCATATCCAATGAAATTTTAATGAGAATTCAAATATAATCTCAACAATTTTCAAATGAATTTAAATAATAAAAACTAAAATATTTTATTAATATTTTTTAAGTTTATTATTTTACATGCTTGATTATTTATTCAAAGTACTTAGATTCCTTCATATTCATATGATTTATTCTTTTTATATATATATCTTAAACTTCAATAAAATAAAATAAGTATTCACATTCTTCCCATAATTTTAAATTATAATATTGAATTATTAATATATTCCTCCGATGATTGTAAATTATAATTTTGAGTTTTTTTTTATATCTTATAAATTACCTAAATAAAAAAAAAAATTCACTCATTACTAAATACCTATATTTCACTTGCCACCGCTAAAAACCTAGATTATGTATTTTCCTCATAAATATTTTTGTTACTTCATAGCATTTATAAATTCCAAGATCTATTATTACATCAAGTATATACATAAATGATGAAATAGAAACTAAGCATGCCCAAACTATTGTAGCTTGTTTGCTTGAAGTTTATTTAAATATAAAATGAATTATTATTTTACACACATCTATTAATATAACATGGCATGAAGTGCTAAAATTTGAAAGAAAAAAAACTCAAAATAACAAGGGATGCCCAAAAGGTATTAATATATATGGTATCTACAAATAACCAAATTATCCAAGATTTCATGCGAAAACTAAGTACACAAATTGCGGAACTGTTAGCCATTTTTTTTCAATGGCCAACATTATTATTAAACCCTAAACACACATAAATTGTATGCCAAAAATATCCTCGCAATAACATTTATTCAGCAACATGATAACGCAAAATAACAAAAAATTACAAATGAGAAACACAACAAAACCCAGATCTGCTTTATTAACTGAAGAAACTTGATTACATAGTTGCCTCCCTTGCCCTTTGCACGCAATGGAACTTCTCCTCTTTGCCTTCTCTTAGCACACCAAACGCCTACAATGAAAAGGATATGGAGGAATACAAGATGATGCCAATGACCTCCCAAAGCCTCTTATTTATACTATGCCCATGAAGGAGGGTAATTATTATATTTACCCGCTTTTACATTAAAATAATCATTTAATCCCCCCTTTTTGTGCAACATCCCACAACAAACCTTCACAACCCATAACAATTAACCCATTAATAAAATAATGACCAATATAATGAGCAACTAGGCCCAATCAAGCCCCCATTGCTATCAATTAACTCGCCCTTGAGTCAATCTATATTGGAATTGCGTCCACATGCAGTTGCCAAACTAATATAATCTACCTGCTACTCTTTCGGTGCCTTCCTTTCACAGGTGAAACCTCTTTTTCATTTTTCACTTATCTTGAACCGCTTCATTGTTATCTTGGTGTAGCCTGCTCAATCGGCCACAACCTCATGGAGCAGATATGTAACTCGATACTAACATCCAATCCTCTACCGTAGATCTCCATATGGCCATCAATCCATCTTACCAGAATGCCTTGGAGACTATCCTGGGCAACCACCAAGTGTGCTAGGATCTAATGCTTTATACGGGCTGGACCAGACCAACTTTTTGTTGAACTATGAACATTGTATATGTCCTCACCAGAAGAATCTACCCCTCTTTGGCTTTGACTTCAGGGCTCGTACTTTTGTTATGGACACATCTCAATCCACTGTTGATCATTGATCTCTTTCCGATCTGTTACCACCTAATTTGTACTTGTTTGGATTTTCAGTGAGCCGCCGAAGATTGAACAAGTGAATTGTTCATTATCAAAGTTCAGAAGTTCATGCAAACCAATTTTGGCCCTGTTTTTCATTTTTTTGCATGTTCATACCCCCTTGGGGGAATTGTAATGAGTGTCATAGCATGATGAACTTATGTAAAAGACTTGGCTTTCCCAAGACTTAGGCATCAATTCAATTACTCTAGAGTGTTTTTTCCTTGTTAATTATATATCACTTTTCAACGACTTATAATTTTCGAGTTTTTCACTCAATCCTCCAAAGCTGGAGTGGTCGTCTTGGTGGTTAGGCCTTAGGGGGTTATTAAAGTCTATTGTCGATGTATATTACCATGCTAGTCACTATTTTTTAGCCATATGAACAAATACTAAGTCCCTCCTAGGTGTTTTTAATTTTCCGTAAAACATAAAATTTCACATTAAAAAATAGGACATTTTAATTATAAAAAATAAAAATGGTACTAGGGAGTCAAATTTTCCATGGAGGTGCTCGATTTCTAACTCATAGAACTCACTTTACTCATGTACCCAATTTGAGAGCAAAATTAATGATTATTTATCACTTAAATTGATTTTCTCTCGAAAAAGCAAAAAAAACATAATAATTGGGAAAAATTAGCCCCCACGTTTTTTGGAAACATGTCACATACATGTTTTTAGTCAATGGAGTGGTGGAAAATCAATCTGTAATCAAATCTCAATTAAACTAAAGGTGAATCATGGTGATTGGCATCAGATTCCATCAGAGGTGAGTTAACTTAAGATGAGGGGGGCGCATCTCACTAAAGGGGAGCACATTCTCCTCTGTGGCATCTTATATGTGGTTGGAAGATAATCCCAAAGGAGGGGGGCACATTCTCCTCTGTGGCATCTTATATGTGGTTGGAAGATAATCCCAAAGGAGGGGGGGTACATCTCTCCAAAGGGGGGCATATTCTCCTCTGTGGCATCTTATATGTGGTTGGAAGATAATCCCAAAGGAGGGGGGGTACATCTCTCCAAAGGGGGGCACATTCTCCTCTGTGGCATCTTATATGTGGTTGGAAGATAATCCCAAAGGAGGGGGGCGCACCTCATGAGAGGTGGCGCCCATCCCAAAGAGTGAACTCTCAACCAAATCCCACATTTATCTCCCTAAGTCGCCTTCTATCTCCAATCAGCTAATGCGCCCCTCTTGGGAAATTCACCCCTTTTCCTATTTAAGTAGGCATTGTCTCTTGTATTCTTCATGGTTAGAGGACCAAAAGGCTGCTCAAGCTTTGTACTTGCAACTTGTAATATTTTTGGAATAAAGAAGGCTTTGGAGGCAAACCTGCGGTGCTGGGAAACAGTCATTAGAGAGATTTTGAGGTCAAAAAATGGCCTCAAAACAAAGAAAATGTACTATAAAAAACAACTAATCACATTCTAGTAGATGACATCATCCCCCATGGTTGAGGTGGCATTGTATGAGTTAAGAATGCTTATTTTTCAAATTTTCTATAGTGGATGAAAATACATAGTTAACCAAGGTAGTGGTGTAAGTACTTTTAAGTCATAAGTAAAGTACTCATAATGATAGTATTTTCATTAAAATAATATTATTGTCATTTTTAAATAAAGTACTCATAATGAATGTCTTTTCACACTTTCTCATTAAATAATATTATTGTCATTTTCAAGTAAAGTAGTCATAATTCATAAAGAAGGTCCTTTCACATTTTTTTATAAAATAATATATTATCATTTTTATGTTTTTAATTTTAAATTATATATTCACTCCATTATATTTAATATCATAATGTAAAACTAATATATATATATATATATATATATATATATTTTCATTTCACATTTTTTCATAAAATAATATTTTTGTCATTTTCATATTTTTAATTTTTAATTGTACATGTAAATAAATTTTTAATTTTAATTTTACATGTAAATGAATTTTCAATTAAATTACATTATATTAAATTCATGAGAAAAGTACTAAATATAAAAAGTCAACATAAATTAAAAAATAGTTCTTAAAAATATTTTTTATTATTTAATTTCATTTGCAAGTTCAAGACAAATAAATGCTAAAGGACAATAAATTTTTGGGAATTTACAATGAATATTAGTCACATCAATGTAGAGTTATTTTATTAATTTTATTTCTAGTGAATTTTGAAAAGTAACTCAACCATAGTTATTTATATTGTGTATAGAAAATAGTGTGGAAGGTGACTTGTCATATATACCTACCCCATAAAACCTCCAACTCATAATATTTTAATATATCTCATATTTTTGTAGTACATCTCTTAGGAGGCCATTTTTTGACCTCAAAATCTCTCTTATGGTGTGTGGATGAAAATTGTTTTCCTCGTGAGATAACCAATATTTGCTTAGTCTTTGTGTATGTTTGGTTAGTTGTGGGCATGCAAAGGGAGTTATCTCCCAATAGAATAAGAGATCATTCTAGTTTGATTTATGCTCTTATTACTTGTTTGTTGTAGATCTCTTAGAGGTGCATCTATATTTTGTTTAATTGCATGCTTTCTAAGTTTATGTTCCTGACAACACCTCTATTTTAACCATTTCTTTGTGCAAGGATTTATAAGTAGCTGTAGGTACCTAGCTGGAAGAATTGGTTGATCTTGTTTGAGTCTTCCATCTTTCCAAGCACTTACGAAGAAGCACGGTCCCTCTACTCTCCACCAGCAAACTGTACAGCCCAAAGTTCCCAACTTGCATCTCCTTTCTTCTCTCTTTCCTTCACCTTTAAATTTAAATTGTTTTTGGTTACGATCTTGCATGCTTAGCTAATTAGTGTCTTTTCTAGAAGATCTAATTCTAGTTTACTACGTATGTTTTATTTTAACTATATCTAGTTATTCAAGCTCTATATTCACTAGATCTAATTCTTATTTAAGTACTTAGTTCTTTCTTAAGATTATATCTTTCTTCAAATACTTAAATTTTGTATGCTTTTAATGACTTATCTAGCATTTTGAGTGCTTTTAGGTAGCTTGCTTTTCACTTTTCACAAATAGGTAGAGAGGCTCTCTGGCGAAATTTTTCAATTTCGAGCTATCCGGGACCTGTTGGAACACCATACCTCGATCTTGATTCTTTTTTGGAAACTTGTAAGCCTGTTGGATCCAAATTTATAAGGACCACAACAATCCACCTTAAATTTGTGAAAGTAATAATAAAAGCAATTGGGCTACCCAGTGCCCACACCCCATCCCCCCGGGGGGATTCATGTCAAATTTTTGTGCCATCGTTTTTTCTGCTTTCCTTTTTTTGTTTTGATTTTTTAACCTTAGATTAATTTCAATTTCTCAGAGTAGATTAAATCACTTTCTCACATCACATTGTATTAGTTTACTTTCAGTACTTTGTCATTTTCATAATAAAGAGTAACAGACATTGGCTTTTATCTTCTTGTGCTCTTGTAACCACTACGGTCTTTTCCTGAGTTGGCGGCCAACAGTTAGAAAGGGATTTGAGTGGCCAACTTAATAGGAAAAACCACCCAAATCTTATTGTCAAAGTGAGAGGTTGCTTTGAATGATACCACAGAGTTAGGAAGCTACTCTAAGCAAACTTTATGTCTTTCCCTATTGGACACCTGGTAGTGTTACAATGCACTCATTCTAAAGGATAACTTCTCGAGTAGGCCAAACCAAAACAAACCCATTCTAATCCACTCATCCATAATAATTAAAACTAACTAAGATGCACAACAAGACATTTTCCCTTCAACAATACTTACTCAAATAAATCAATTATGTGTCTTGGATTAAATTGTCTCATATGCTGCTATCTTTAAAATTGTTGTGGTTGTTTCTTTGTTCATGTTTCGAACTCCTAGAATCACCTTTACTTTTCTGTAACTTAACTTAAAAGCCATAGTTTATTTTTATTAGGAATCATCCCCTTGGCTTCATTGGGATTTGCTTAGACGGAGGAGTCAAGTGTTAAGTGACAACAAGCTTGACTCATGACTTGCCCCCTAAGGACGCACCCGGTGGCTTGAAGATTTCTGCCACGTTATTTGAGGTGCATATCGGACGACAACACGATCCATCATCCTAATCATCACATAATAGACTCCAATGCAACTCATCATTTTCTTCTCAGATGTTATCTCATAGCAACAAGCCCTCATGCTCCTAGCTCACCATGAATAACATCCACAAACCACTACACTATCTTCTTGAATGTTCGCCTATGACATCTGTAACTCGAATGCTCGCCTATTGCATCCACAAACTGCATCATCCTAATCTAATCTTCTAACTGCTAACTTAATTGCATGACGATCACTGTCCTAATGCATACCTCTCATCCACAACTCCATTGCTCAATGTTCTGGTCATCATAGTTATATGCAACATTCAACAAGCCATCTTGCCAGTAAGATAGTGTAATCATCGGGGTAGCTAAGCCCAATGTCCACACACATGAAAAATATATTTGCCAAAACAATAACGCAACCACCAAGGTGATCAGCCTTGATAACTGTACTCATGAAAAAAACTGGCTAAAAATTCTCGCAACCAAGATTCCACAATTGGTCATAAAATTGCCACAATATTCGACATTCATCCACAACATTCTGCATTCTTCCCCAACATTCTACATTCTTCCCCAACATTCCGCAAGTTAAATTTCGTAGCTAGGAAAACCATCCCCAACATTCTACATTCTTCCGCAAGTATTTCATACTAGGAATTGTCGTACAACTCCTCATCGTTATTTGTATACTAAGGTGCATAAATATAAATCAAAGGAGAGTTCCGCAACTCTCTCCAGGGTCTCCGCAAGACAACATTTGCATCTTAATATGGTCCCTTTCACTGCATATGCTAGCATTAAGGGTGTTCCCATGAAGGTGGGTTACACTTTTTGGCAAGCGGAGAGCATGACAATGGTAAAAAAATAAGCTTGATCAAGCTTTTGTTAAGCCCTCCATCGACCTTTTGAAAGCTCGATGGAGGGCTTAACAATGCGTTCAATTGAGTTATTTTGAGAAGCTCGATCGGGGGTTTTGAAAGCTCGATGGAGGGCTTAACAATGCGTTCAATTGAGTTATTTTGAGAAGCTCGATCGGGGTTTTTCTTAACCCTCGATCCAGCTTTTTTAAAAGCTCGATCTAGCTTTTAAAAGCTAGATCGAGTATTAAAAAAACTAGATCGAGCTTTTAAGCTCCTTAACTCGAAATAACCCATGGGATTTTTTTCATTTTTTTTATTTCACAAGATCTCGATCGAGCTTTCGGTTTAACCAAACTTAAACTCTCGATCGAGGTATTTAAAAATCTGCCCAAAGACCTCAATCAAGGGTTTTTAACACCTCAATCGAGGACTTTAAAACCAAGCTTTTAGCCCTCTGTTTTGCAATTTTAATTTTACCCTCTTTAGCTTGCCTAAACTCTATCCTAGGATGCACCTTAGATGGCATATTTCATACCAATAGATTCGTCAACAAATTGTCTATCCATTGGCATATAATTTACAGGTTTCTGAGTTCATATGATTTTTTTTTTTAATTTTCTTTTCAAACATACACTTACAAAACCATGTCTACAATTTGGAATTAACGCAAAAAAAAATCAATAACATAAAAAATACACAACCAAAAAATTTCAAAAATTATATACGCCCCATAACAACATGTGCTCTTCAAAAATGAATTTTTTGTTTTTCAATTTTTGTAACCAGTAAAAAAAATTTACATGCACACATATACCAAATGCGAATAAAAATTTCAACAATTAGTTTCGAAATTTCCAAAAACAATTTAAAAAAAATATGTGCATCCCAGTATCTTTTGTGTAGATTATGTTCATATAATGTTTTTACAAAAATTATACATTTATCACTAAATTATTGTACGTGCACACAAACCACTTGTTAACTTTTCCTAAAATTTATAAGAACAAACCTATCATTAAATGCAATTTTGACGTATTAAACCAGCGTAGATCCATCTTAAAATGGGATCTACCAAGCGTCGAAAGGGATCAAATCTCTCAAAGTGCAAACATTTTTTAATGTTGAGGAAGGGTTTTACTTTATCTAATTTGTGTAGTTATATATATATGCCATTGTAAATGTAAATTATTTAAATCTAATTTGAGTGGACATGTTATTTTTTATAATATTTTATTATTTCTTCAAAAGGACACGTGTCAACTCCAGGATGAACACGGAAGAAGTTACAGATCCCCCTATTGCGCTGTAGAATGTGCCTCTTCAACCCAATAATATTTTAATTTATTTTAAATATAGATGGAAAGACAACTTAATTTCTTCCGATTCGTTTTTTGTTGAGTGTGGAATTCAAAAGGCATATATGAGTTTTGAGAACTTTGATTTAATAAATGCATAGTCTAAAAGTTCTACAATTTCGAATGGAAAATTTTAATTTTTCCGGCACGATTTTGAAAAACTCCGGCATAATTTTTTAAAAATCTTAGTTACAACCATTAAACTCTGAAATTTTGAGTGCCATAGGGGTTTTTGATGGTGTTAAATATGTTTCTACCATCAAAATCACCATTAAAACATAGTTAAATTCAGATTTTGCAAAATATAAAACACTAGATTTTGGTGAAAAGCCCCTGTTCGGGCCAAATCATCGAATATTAGACAAAAGCCCTTATCCGGGCCAAATCATCTAATTTTTAGACAAAAGCCCCTATCCTGCCCAAATCTTAGAATTTTTAGACATCTCCTTTAATAAATAAGTCAAAAATCAAATTTTCTCCACCACTATTGACCAAAAAAATGTTACCCATCTTCATATATTCACCTCAAGATTTGTCACATTAAACCAACATTAAACCAACAAAATGAATAATGATCAAAAGACAGCTCTAGAATGCACTCGCAACTCCACCTCCTCTCTTTTCCGGTCTACCTTGTGCATTAAGGTTCTGAATGATCAAGATCCATCTTCCCTTTAGCCCGTTCGAGAATGTCTTCCTCCACACTCCTGCTATAACAAAGCGATAAATATTAACCTCCTGTTCATTTCCTGCAAAACATTTTGAGGATTCCAATCGCAATCAAGGGTAATAACTGTATCCGCAGAAGCCAGCTTGATTCCCAAATTCCCTGCACAGGTTGAAAGTAAGAAAAAACAAAAATCTTCACTTCACGGTGCATCAAAATGCTTCATTGCCTGATGACGCAAGTGTGCTCTTGTACTCAACCGATTTGTCCAGAATAACTAGCTTGACATTGCTTTAGAATGATACGTTGAACTTTGTTGCTATCATTCATGTTGTCACAGCTACCATAGCCTATCATTCATGTTGTCACAGCTACCATAGCCGTAATTCACTCTCATGGATGGTTACAACATTTCTTCAAGATTTAATAGTGACACTTGGTTTCCTCGCACTTCGTTACTCAAATCATGAAAGTTCTACTCCAAAATCCATTTAGAGTACTGTTTCTCAACTCTTAAAATGCGTTCTATCTTTGGTGGCAAAGATTTCTCAACGTCTTGGATGACTCTTTGGAGTAGATGAGGGCGAATAACAAAACCTTGTTACAGTGCCCACGACCTCCAAGGCATCGATTTCCAAAGCTACAACATAGTTATCCCTCTCCATTTTTTTTCTTTCTTTGCTTCTATCTAAGGTACCTCGAAACACTCTCAATGAGTAACACTAAAATCTTCGTGCAGCTCTGTAGATCGCCTTCCCGTTCCTTATAATCCAAAATATGACGACCTCAGAAGTGATGCCAGACTCTCGATCATGAGAGCTACGTTGAAGCGAAAATCTCTTGCTCATGGGAGAGCAACGTGCTAAGATCTGATGTCTATTTTGGTGCAAGATACTGTGCCAGACGGTCTGAAGCAAATCCTTCGCAAAAATCATAATACAATTAGAGAATGAATGGCAGCGATCTACCTAGTCGGCGTCCGCTGTAAACACCGAGCAAGGCTACTGATCAATGACACACGGATCAAACTCCGAGGATCTGGTGATTGCTAGGGAGAGGTGTTGACGTTAAGGAAGATGCGAGAACCAAAATCTCTATGGACAACCGCGTTGGAGAACCGTCTAAAGAAACAATAAGAGTGCCTACACTCGGCACCAAGATTCCTCCGCATCCTTTCTCGACATACCCATCATCCTTGCAATCTGTGATTGGCCGTTTCGCGATTCCTTAATCAAATAATTGGCAGAAACACAGATTCGTAGTATCATCATCTATTAAAGTAGATCGCGCAATTCTTTACATAGTGAGTTCGCACGCAGCTTCACCCTCCTTTTCCAAAATATCTCATGCGTAGAGCGGCTCCCATACTCCACCACGAACTTCAGAAAATCGTTTCTCAATATTAATGTTGTTGTGCTAAGCACGATCCCAGCAGATCAACCCCTTGTGTGGAATGGACATTCTTCAGATCGGACATTTTGGTACCAGATCTTATTCTTTTCACAATGCATCCACCACCAGAAACCGTTTTGATAAGATAATAAAACAAGTTTGTCTTCACCCGCTCACCCGCATTATCTTCCTCTCATGAGACAGATACGAGCCAAGTACAACATCTAGGAACTTGATCTTGATGGTGGAACCAATAGAATCACCCGACCGTCCACTGAAACGTTGTACACCATCTCAACAGCGGTAGAAAATCCCATGGATCCAGGTTCTTCCAACGATTCTCCTCCCCTGCCGCTGCTGCCACCCGGCCAAGGATGGAAAGCAGATCACTTTCCCGGCTGGTGCAATTTGTTAAGCCATTTTCTCTGATGGCCAACATTATTATTAAACTCTAAACACACATAAACTGTATGTCAAAAATATCCTCACAGTAACATTTATTCCACAACACGATAACACAAAATAATAGAAAATTACACATGAGAGCCACAACAAAACCTAGATCTCTTTTATTAACTAAAGAAACCTGATTACATAGTTGCAGGCAAGGGAGCTGCGGAACTTCTTCTCTTAGCACCCGAAACCCTTACAGAAAAGGATATGGAAGAATACAATACTATGACAATGACCTCCCGAAGCCTCTTATTTATACTATGCCCATGGTGGGTAATTATTACATTTACTTGCTTTTGCATTAAAATAATCATTCAATCCCCCCTTTTGGTGCAACATCCTATAACAACCCATAACAATTAACCCATTAATAAAATAATGAGCAACTAGGCCCCAACAGGAACCTCAAATTTTTTTGCTCCTAGCTCCCGGATTTTGGAAAGTCACTGAACTCATTGATGGGGTCAGCAGGGAACTATACCACAGGCCATTCATAGACTGATCTTTATTTTGCTCTCTTGCTTTTTTTTTTTTTTGGAAGTCCATTGTACTTATTTCGAACTCAGCTAAACAGTAACTTTATGTATATATTTACAAGCTTGAATTTTGCAGCTAAACGACCTACACAGGTTGGCTCATAAATCTCTGTTATCTATACTGATTTTCACTGGTTATTATCAATCTGGATGTAATAGATGTTATTGCTCACGTGGTGATAACATCTCCTCTTTTTCAGACAAAGGCATTACAGTTGGTTTTCAAAGCTACTTCATACACTCAATCTGGTGATGACACTCTATGTAATTTTGTACTCTTAAGGATGAAATGAAATTACGCTTTTTTTTCGAGGAAAAAAAAAAAAAAAAAAGGGAACCTCAAATTTTTGTTAAAAATTGTAGCAAAATTTTTCAAAATCTCTAGAACTAGTAATCAGAGAATTGTCTCGCTAAGATAAATCGGAAGAGATTCATGAATGCAATTAGTTCATGCCCATGTTATTTATCCTGAAATAGATTGATAACAAGTCTGGTTACCGGTACTCAAACATGTGTGAAAGACTTGCAATCTCCACACTTCTTCAGAGTTATAACATTAAACAGTAACAAGGGGTAATAAACTGATAACAAGTCAAGTTCCTGGTACTCAAAATATGCATGAAAGACTTGCAATCTCCACACTTGTTCAGGGTTAAACACTAAACAGTAACAGTATTTTTATTTGATGAGGCTTATTCAAGAATTCCAAAACTTCAGTGGTTAAAGAATTTAACGCTTTCCCTATCCAATAATGAGGCACACCTGCTCTAAAGCCTTCAGAATAATATGAAAATTAATCTGAAACTTAAATTCTAGGATTATCAATAGATGCCATTTTTGCACATATAATAGAAGTAATAAAGATGCTTGCTTTCAACTTAAACATGTTTATAACTTTATAGTCCAAGTGGTATCAAATTATGCTCAGCCTTGGACTCTGGTGGGAGAAATCTACAAGGCTACTTACACAATCAGCAAAATAGCTCTGCATAAGCTTGCTTGTGAGAGCATTTTAGGGTCCATGAAATTGTTTGTTTATTGTTGAACTCAAGGAGTTCTTTTCAAATGATTACTGCAGACCACGTTTTTTGAGCATGTCAAACCCAAGTAATAGCTTCTGATCCCTTTAACATTGTGAGAAATGTGAACTCTTCCTGCCTGAAGTGGCATAATGACTGCTATACGATAGTATATTCTAGTCTCCCAACAACGCCAATTCATGACAGTAAATATCAATGACCTTAAACTTACTTACCTCAACATCGGTGAGAAAAGGATTGCCTTGGACACACACTATAGTGTAAATACATAATGCTCTTAGGAAAAGAAAGATAATGAATATGTAATGATGGACAATCAAATTTCATAGATCCAAACCTAGTAATGTTTTCTACCTCATCAAAAGCTTAATATGGCCAGTTATTCAAACATCACCAATTATGTATTTGTGTTGACCATAAATCACAGGAATATACATAACTCCACTGGTGTACAGTGCTTAGTCTTTGAATACCCGATGCTGAGAACTGGAAATCATGACTTGGCTGATAAAAAATGACATCGCCTGAATTTTGTTTTCCAGAAAACAAGGCAAAGGGGCAGGGAAATTGCAACCACTTAAGATGCCATGCAATCACCAAGAGAAAAAACCAGTAAAAGAATGGATGTAGACATATAACGTAAAATGGATGGGCAGAGACATTTGTCGTGTTGTCAAAAACCCATCTTTTAGTGACAGCAAAGGGTCCCTTATAATGCAAGTTGTGAAAAGAGGTTATTCAAATTGCTGAGCTCCCAGATCACCACTTTACCATCCAGGCCTGCAAAATAGACCAAAAGTTACTTCCTACTACTAGGCAGAATGATGATGTCCTAAAAATATATTAGACAGTGCCCCCAGTGAAGTATATCTAAGGATGATGAAAATACCTGAGGTACTGAAACGTTTTACTGTGGTTTCCCCTGGGTATGGCAGTGGTAAAATGCAGCTGAAATACACAGGTAATTAGTACCATGCAAAATAGTTTACTAAGAAGATTGATGCTATAGTCTGGAAACAATTGGTGAAATTCCGTAAAATCTTTTTGATAAAGATAATAGTCAATACGTTATGCAATTCTCATGTGAACCTCCAGGAGCCTTGGATGGCTCAACTGAATCAATGTTTGCCCCATGTTTTGCTTGACCATAGAACTTTCCAAAAGCTTCTGAAAACTGTAGGCACAAACCAAATAATGAACAAAAAATCTTACCTGAAATATTAACTTAGATAAATTTTATTTCTTCAATACATTTATAAGTAAAATTCATCGGTTAATGTTACCAACCCTTTTGTAAACTAGCCACCAATATGCATAACAAACAAACAGTTCATGTATCGACACTAAGATAGAGACTCATAGAACAGATCATGACTAGTGGCTTTCGGAGGATATAATATAGAATTAGCTCAATTATAAGCTAATTAGGCAGGTTAAGAGACTTAATAAAAACCAAGAACTAAAGAACCCAAGAAGATTTAAAATTTTAAAATCAAATGGCAGAAAGCAGGGATGAATTACTTTGCTCCTTCAAATATAACAAAGGAGACTAATTTGTACTGAGAATAATTTGTCCCAAACCTAAATTGATTGTCTATAAAATCGAAAGTAGGTCTATTAAAGCTGTTTCATGAGATGTTTGTCCTCAAAATCTGCATATACATTTAATTATCAAGCAAAGATGATCATACCTGTGACCCATATTTAGAACTGGCTGGAGAGGATTTTCTTTCATCCAGGAATTTTACAAAACTCCTGTCATAGTAAAACATTATATGAAATAAAGATTTGAAACATACATAAAATTGTAATGGATTTCCTTCATCTCCTAGATTGAGCTTTATATAGCAGCGAAAATAAACCAAAAAAATTACAAGCACACCATCAATTAAAATAATGTTCTACCATGTGCCCCTACTGTCTGCTATAAATAGCATAGGGTTGCAATCAAAGCCTACACCCACCACCACCCTCTCTGAAAGAAACATTACCTGAAAAAATGCAAAAAACACAAAAACAAATTGGTTGATTATGCCTACTATACTGATATATGTGTGCAGCCAAAATCACATCATTGACCTCCATGAACTTGTGAGCAAAAGCTTTCATGTGAAAACAGATGAATGCCAAGAAATCTTAAAATAACATTGAAAATTCATGGAGTTGATGTATCGGAGAAAACATTGCCAAGTAAAAGAATGAAATGACAAAAAGAGAGAAGGCTGACCCACATCGCGAAGGGGCAGGCCTGAGAAGGCTACTGTCTGGGCTGAGGCCGATGGTCCAACATCATCAATAAAATAGATTGTTGAATTATGTCCTTTACCAAAACAATAAATAGATGACATCTTCAGTTAGTAACTTAATGACATTTGAAAAATTCTACATACAAATGAAGAAAAAAGAGTAGGTATTTTTCTATTATAGAAATGCAAACAGAAAGACCATATATATTATATACTAAAATAAGAGAAACTAGAAAAAGAATCATTACATTGCTCTGTATTTGAACAGTTTGCATTAATTTCTTCAAGAATATCAAATCTTTGTTCAGCTACAAAGCCCTATGAATTGTTGCAATATATGGCCCAAATTCACTAAAGAAAGATGGGCCAACTTGAGCCAACTTGAGCCAGGAAACTAGGTGTAATTGGCACTGAAGTAGGCCATCATGAACCCAAAAGAGCATTGTTGAACCAGAGCAGCCAGGCTGACCTGAATCAAGAAGGTTAACTAAACAGCACAGCCAAACAAGGACCACCAGGCCAACTTGGAGCGCAAGTGTCTGAAGGAAACATTTACATAAATACCCTATCAATGAGGAGTACTTTTCCACATTGCAGATCAGATATTTTTCTCAAAGGTCCATTGAGCTGTGGTCTAGTTGCAACTTGAGGTGGTTATTGTGAGAATGATCCAGGTTCAAATCCTAGTGGGCATGCTCCTCCCATGTGCAGGATTTGCTTGATGTGGTTAATGATTATATTGATTATTGTTGACGTTGTCTTCAGGCAGGTTATTGTATGGTGCTGGCAAGGTACCAGCAGACCTTATTCTTCACTTAACTGTGTGAAGGTGGGTTGAGCTTCTTTCCGTGTTTACTGTCTGTAAGAAGACAAGTTCCCATTTTTTATAAAATTATATTTTTCTCAAATGTGCACATTTCCTCCATAACTGCAACCACTTACCTATTTTCATTAAATCTCTCCAACGTTTCAGTCGCGAATTAACAAGAGTTGTATTGTAAATAAGAAGAAATATGGGCAAACTTAAGCCAGGAAATCTGGTGCAATTAGCGCTGGAGCAGGCTAGACTTAAGTTTGAACCCAAAAGAATAGTGCTCTGAGGCTTGAGCAGCCAGGATGAACTACATCAGGAAGATTAACTGGCAAAGTTAACAGGCTCACAAGTCCCCAAGTTTGACTCTGCTCAACCTTCAAACAAGCAGTTTTGACTAAGCAGGTAAAACTCGAACAGTTTTGACCTATAAAAGCACAGAAGCCCTCTGAAACTGGCACTTTGTCCTGTGAGTTTTTGCTGCTCTGCTCCCTCCTGCAGCAAATGCAACAAATGACAGAGAGGACAGCACACCAAAGCAACTAGGGCATCCACAGACACAACTAGGGCACGGTAACAGAGGTAGCTTGCATGGGTATCTTCTTTCATGGTGCATAGGGCAGCAATTTTGGACATCTTTTATATTTTGTATTGTATGTACATCGAACAATTCAATATATCTGAAAATTTATTTGTTTTCATAACAATGTGTATTTTTTTATATTTTTGTACTAGCTGAATTTTTCCCAAGCTTCTGCCACAGCAAGTATTTCCCTGAGCTGAGTCTGGTAACAATGGTCTGAAGGAAACATTTACATAAGCACCGCGTTATTAGGGGACATTTTCCATATTACAGATAAGAAACTTTTCTCAAATGTTGTGCACTTCTCCATAACTACAACCACTTGCTTCTTGACATTGAAACACTCTAAAGTATTGGTCTGAAACTAATAAGAGTTATATTGTAAATAAGAAGACAGACGGGCCAACTTAAACCAAGGAACCAGGTGCAATTAGCAAGTAGGCCAGCCCGAACCCAAAAGAACAGTGCTGAGTCCTGAACTTGAGCAGCCAGGCTGGCCTACATTAGGAAGGTTAACTGAACAGTATAAACACCCAAACAGAGACCACCAGGCCAACTTGGAGCAAGAGTGGCTGAAGGAAACATTTACATAAATATCCCATCACTAGGGAACATTTTTGCACATTGCAGAAAATAATGTTGTGTACTTTTCCTCTATAACTGCAACAACTTATCTCTTAACATTGAATCTGACTAAATTATCAGAGAAGAACTAACAAGAATCGTGTTGTAAATAAGAAGGGATTATCACCATCAGATATTAAGTCACCCTCATTTGACAAATTCTAATTGTCTTTGAATATTATAATGATTTATGAGGAATTCTTATATCCAATTTCATATTTTTCAAGGTAGCCAAGGTGTATGGGTGGGGGTGCACCAGTTTCAAAATCTAGCATAGGGGTGTTCATAGGGGGAGGGTGTGTCACTTATATATATATATATACAGAGAGAGAGAGAGAGAGAGAGAGAGAGAGAGAGAGAGAGAGAGCTAAGTTGCACTGAAATGGATACGGAAACGGAAACGGATACAGGGGGGGAACACGGATATGGCAAATTTTCAAAAACTCAGGATACGATACGGCATGAAACGGCAAAGGGTATATATATATATATATATAGTCTTAGATTTTTTATACATTCATACATGAAACAACTATATATATATATATATATATATATATATATATAGTTGTTTCATGTATGAATGTATAAAAAATCTAAGACTATATAGATAAATTTAAAATTATGTCAAATATTTTTATTTTTATTTCAAATTGAATATATATATATATATATATATATTTTAAATTAATCAAATAAGAATTAATGATAAGGCAATATGCAAACATAAACATTAAAACAATGTTTAATTGTCTAATTAAAATCGGGGCTTAATTAAAATCGGAGCTCATATTTTTCAAGATAAAATAGGGGCTTAATTAAATCGGCGTTGAGACTCAGCGATGAGACTCACAAGGTTAGGTTACCGTCGACGATTCTAAAGGTTACCGTCGGCGATGAGGGAGCGAGTTTCAGACTCGAACAGACCCGATATGAGGGAGAGGGAGCCAGTAACTTCAATCTTCAACGATTCAATCGCCGGCAAACGTTGATACTTCACAGCCCACACAAGTCTCAACTGCCGGCAAACTTTGATACTTCACGGCCCACACGAGTCTCAACCGCCGGCAAACGTTGAGACTTCACAACGATTTGCGATGGCTCGAACAGTCGTGAAACCTCTACCGGCCCACACTAGGGTTTGTACCTCAACAAAAATGAAATTAAAGTTTGGAAAAGGAGGATTGAATGCCTGAAAACTAGTGGATCCATTTCCGAAAACTGGTGAATCCGTACCCGACTCACCCGATCTGTATCAATGCCATTTTGTATCCGTTTCCGTTTCAGAAACGTGGAACGGCGTTTCAGGGAGGTCGACCAATCGTTTCCGGTAACTTAGAGAGAGAGAGAGAGAGAGAGAATATCTTAATCACAATTCCAGTTTTCACATTCATGATTTAATTTTCAAAATTTCAGATTTAATGATACAAACTTCAGTGCTCTAGTCTTAGCTTCAAATTTACAAATAACTATAAAACATGCTCAATGGCATTTACTTATGAGTGATAAAAACTGGTGCCTAGTCATTAATCCTAAGTTACCAGGATCTGGATCCGGATACGGATCCATCAAATTTTTTAAAAGCCAAGATCCGGATATGGCACGAAAACACCAAGTACAAACAATATAAATAAATTTTTATATATTTTTATTTTAAACTAGTATAAAAGTTTAAATAAATATATAATTTATATATAAATATTAAAGTTATATATATATTTTTTAATTATATAACTTTTATAGTTTTAAGCAGAAGGTCTCGAGGTCAAATCTCCAGGTGGCTATAAATTTATATATAAGGGCCTCACTTGATGTCCCCACCAGGTTAGGCTCCGTATTTAGAGCCGATGGGGTGAGGCCCCTTTAGGTGCTCCCCCCCCGTGAATTCTTCCCATGGACGTAGCAACTCCTCTCCGGAGTTGTGAACCACATTAAAAAAAAAAGGAAAAAAATATAATGAACGTTTTTAATTTTAATATATATATTATTGACTTTTTAATGAATATATGAATATGTAAAGTTAAAATCCATTATACATTAATCATTATATTAAATTTTAGAGAACCTTTATAATTCATAGCTTAAATTAAAAACGGAAAACCCTTGGACCATATTTTGTGTCTGCCTTGCTTGGTACAAGTGGACCCTCTAGATCGTAAAATGTAATTCGTGTTTGCTATAACCTACACAGTACACACATATCGTTACATCGGAACCTACATGCATCTAAAGCATGGAGCATCGGAAGCATGTCGACCCATTTAACATAACTCACATGGGACAAAACATTTTGACAAAGCTCGAACAGAAACGAAATCAGTTTGGTCTTGCATATTCCGACATCGACCCTCTTCATTTTCCACTTATAGCGAGTGGTGTGTTGAATTTTAACTTAGCAGTATAATTTTCATCTCTTTCAACATTTAATTTCATAAATAATTTTATCCCACAATTATAGCATCATTCATTTGCAGCAGAAAATAAACACAAATCACTAAAAGATAATCATGCACAAGAGACACACAGATTTATCCTGGGAAACCCAATAGGGAGAAAACCCAACAAACTTTTCTTAGTAGAAATCAATCGAATACAAGAACAATACCAAGCATGAAGAGGAACCTAATTACAAGAGAGGTTCGCCCTCTTTCACAAGAAACCCTAGCAAGGGTAGCGAGTCTTCCAAGAGAATAAGAGAACCCGAAACTTTTCTTCTTACCTTTGCTAGGTCTTTCAAGGAAATGCGCACAAGTGGAGAGAAGATGTTGTGTGAATGAGTGAGTACAAATGAAATGAGAAGCTCTCTATTTATATTTGTTCATTATCCAGAAGTTTCCTCAAATGGCAGCCGACTTGTCTTCCTTTACTGGGCCGACTTGCTAATTTTAATCTTCCACTTTTATTTACCTTCAAGCTGACTTGCCATCTTATCTTTATTTTTCTTCTGGAGCTTCTTCAATGCTCCTTGGAACTTCTTCAATGGTTTGTCTTGTCTTCAGGGATTATTTCTTCATCATAGAAAAGTTCTCCCTTGTTGATATCTCCTCACATGCGATCACATTTTTTCAGTAGAGCTCTAATGTTGGTTTGACCATACTCTAAGAAGTCCCATACACTTCTCAAAGCCAATTGTCAAATTCAACATTAGATTAGACTTTGTCTAATATACAAGGAGATAAGATCTCCTTGTAACATAGACAAGTCAACTCACTCTACCAGAATGGATCACTCCTGCTATGGAGCACTCCCACCTGGAGTACGCAATGTAACCACTAGCCTACTACCACTCTAGTCAACACATGATTGGACGAGGCTAAGCATCCAAGCCATAAGACACACAATCAAGGGTTATGACAGGGCCATTCTCTCTGGGTCGCAAACCCATCCAATAGAATGATTTGCAGAATGTTTGCCCGATGCTGGAACCATGGAGAACATCAACACTCCCTCTCAACGAGGGAGACATTCTATGCCAAGTCGCTAACTTGGTGAGAATGTCTGTAGTATCTATCTCGAGTCTATTAAGACTGCACCAAGGCCATTCACCACTAGCCAAACTGGCTATTTATGTGAGTGAATGAGTCATTCTCCATCGCCATGGATTCCCATGGAGAACGTCTGCCCGATGCTACTCATTTGTACTGCATCTACAATTATATGGTGCTTGTACTGCATCAACATCGGTATTGCATTTGTACTGGAACCGCATTGTATCTGTATTGCAACTGCATCCGTACAACAGTGTTTGTACTGCAACTAAATCTGTACTACTGTACTACAACTGCATCTGTACTGGGCCATTCACTTTCGTGAATGTCTGCCACTCATCTATCAAATCATCATGATGTCTGTGCCATTCATCTCTCATATGAATGTATGTTGCTCATCTGGAAGATCTTCACGGTGTCTGGGCCATTCATCTCTCATATGAATGTTTTCCTGCTCATCATCACGATGTTACACATCCATCAATGCTCTCTCTCACTCAGAGAGACATTCTTCATCACACCAAGCTTGTCCCTAAAGTGTACAAACTTTGCATTGCATGGAAGCTTGGTGCGAATGGATATGTTCGTCCATGGATATGTACTGGAGCTTCACGGCTCCCTTCTGCACCATGTCTCTGATGAAATGGTATTTGATCTCAATATCCTTCGACATGTCACGAAACACTGGATTCTCTGAAAGCTTGATACAACTTTGATTGTCATAGTGTATCACGCCGTCACAGTCGTCTCTAGGTCTCGACCAAATAATTTTGCAAGAAGCTTTCGAAGCCATACTACTTCACGACTTGCAACACTGGCTGCATAATTTTCTGCGTCCGCTCGGTTGATTGCAACAGAATTCTGCTTCTTACTAAGCCATGATACCATGGCAGATCCCACGCTGAAGCAACACCCTGAGGTGTTATTTCTGTCCACAGTACTCTACCCAATCGGAATCTGCATAACCCTGCAGCTTCACTTCTCCTCCAAGGGCATATCTTAAGCCATATCCAATTGTACCATGTAGATACCTTAGTACATGCTTTGCTGCCACCCAATGTGTATGCCTCGGCTCAACCATAAATTGGCTCAGGGTGTTCACTGCAAAACAAATATCTGGTTTGATATTAACCAGAGACATCAATGATCCAATCAACTATCTGTGCATTGTGGGATCCACCTGTTATCACACAACTTGTAGATGCCCCTAAAGGTGATCCTATATAGGACGGTAGAGGAGATGGGCAACTAAAGAGGTGACACAAGAGAGGGCCTCGATTCCCAAGATGTATTGGTTGTCACGCCAATCGAGGCACTCTTTGCTTTTTGCTACCCAAGCCACATATAGCAAAGGGGGAGACCCTAGTCTACTTCTGATAGGAGAGATCTAACCCAATCACCATATCAAGCTATGGAAATAAGGTATGTAAGGTGAGGGGTGAAGAACCCTAGATTTAAGGAACAAGGTCACTGTGGAGGCTTAGAATAGATAAGATTCAACTTTGAGTGTTTAGACACAATGAATTGAAGATTAAAAATGGATCCAAGATTTAAGTGCTAGGTAAAATGATCAAATCCAATTGCCTTGGGAAACATGAATTAAAAATGGGGTAAATGATCCCAAGCAGTAGATTTGGAGAGTTAAGGCTTTCTAGCACAGCTTGAAAGTAGATCTGACAGTATAAAAGCACACAAGCTCGAAGATCAAGGGTTTAACAACCCGGAAGACAAGCAAACCAAGGAGGGTGCAAGGGTTAAGGATCAGTGCCTGGGAAAAGGGGCAGATGGAGTCCTCAAAGGGTGATGCCCTTAAAAACCCACCTGGGGATAGGCCTTAAGGTAAAAACCCAGAAATGGTTTGCCAGTAAACCAAATAATCAAACCCGAAGAATTTGCAGTTAGGGTTTAAACGTAGATGACAAATGGGTAAGTTAAAAGAATAAAATACGTACCTTGCAAACCTACCTGGATCATGAGAATGGATGTTGGTATGTCAAGGACTACTCCCACAAAGATCAAGTGAAGATTTGATGTGTTTTCTTGCTTCCACAAATTGCCCAAATCCACTAATGCGCCCCTCTCTTCCTGCAAAACCAAGGAGATAAACTCAATCAGCAAGCAACAATGAGGGTAAATGCAAAATGAAGAAATAAACACAAAGAATAAGTAGTACAAAGACAAAATTACTCCCTGAATCACCCAGATAAGAAAGAGAGAGACAAGGTAAGTCTCCTCAGCCAGTGCACCCCTCTTCCAAGTAGTCCTCTTCACCTGCAAGTAAAGTATGGATAGAAAGATATGCAAAATATTCAACAAGATCCTCAATGCAATGGAAAATCAATTTCAATTGAGATAGCCAAACATCTAGACCAAGATCATAAGAGTTTCTCACAAAATATATTTTCTATTCCAGTAGCCAAGAGCCAAAAGTCCCTTTACAATGAGGGGGGTCTCTTCTTTAAATAGGAATAAGAGAGACCAAAACCCTAAACACCTTTTGAATGAGTGGTTGAGATTAAAAGATACATCAATGATAATCAATCACTAAGATGAGCCCAAATACAATACACATGGATCAACTCAAAAATAGAGGGGGCGTACTCACTAAGACGCCCTGGGGGGACGCACCACATGACAAGTGACTACAACTAATGACATAAGCACATGGTGGGGCTAGGAGGTTAATATGTCCTTCTCTAGCATGACCCCATGGCACAATAATATATAATGACTCAAGATAATATCATACTGTGACCACATGACCAAATTGTGCCCCCTCAAAGACATAATAAAATCCCCAAATAATAGCCTGGAGTATGTGTGGACCCCACTGAATGATGCAAGCTGTGACAGAAGGTGTGGGATGCATCATAAAAATTCTATGAACAAACCTCATGCCAATTCTTTGCCTCAATTGCCCAAATCGAATTCCTCAGTAGCCATTTCTTCCATTTTTTATCCTCAGAAAATCACCTGTAAAGTAATAAAATGTCTATATCTCTCTGCCTGGTGCCCCGAGCACAAATCTGACTGCACCAAAATGTTTGGGAGCATGGTAATATGGTAATAACAAGTGATTGGACCCCATACTCTCTTTGTAGCGCCCTAGGTGAACAAAATAATCTCAAACTGTGGTGACAGAGCATTTTATATGGCAAAAATGCAGTAAAGTGATAATCTAATTATAAACACATCTGAAAGTGCCTGAAACTGATATCTGAGTGTGCCAATAGACTTAGAAGGTCCAAATGTAGTAGAGATGAGTACTCATACACCATGTGACCACCTAGAAAATCATCTGTAAGCTCATCATGCCCGGACAATAAAAAATAATGGTCTGTAAATAATAGTAATAATAAAAATCCATCAAACCATCACATAAAACCTGTGTCTAATGCATGGAACCATCAAGTGGGCACCATACGACCATAAATAATCAACCTCGAACATCATAGGTCCAACTTATCCAGGATCCTGCGGTTGACTTGGTCAAACTGGGTTGACCAGGTCAAAACTGTTCAAAATAATGACCTAGGCTCAAACTGACTGATGTTGCAAGTGCAAATGGATAAGATATGCTCTTTTAATTAATAGCAAGACTAAAGTACATAGTAGCATTTCACTGGCGAGTAAGCAGTAAACATCACATATAAGTCTCTATATCAAAACAATCAATTACTAAGAGAAAGACCCTCAAGTGTATACTCAATTCATGGACTTGACCATTTTGCTAGAAATGGGTGAAGGTGGAAAAGAGAAGGATAGGACAAGGGAATGACTTCACAATCTTCAACACTATGACACTTTGGATAAAGGGGAACATGGAAATCACCTAAGCATATGTTGGACAGAAAACACACAAGGAATGGCGGTGTCTCACAAATGGAATAAGTTGATTTGAGGAGTGCCTATTCACTTTAACAAATTGTCTACAGCTCACATCCAAGCTTGAACCAACTCTGTGAGGATCTTTTCTAGAACCACCTGTTATCACACTATCTCTAGCTGCTGATGATGAATGTCCCAACAGGGATGGTAGAGGGTGAGCAGCTAGGGAGGTGTAACCAGCAATGGCCAAGTCCTCCGTTCAAGGAACAGAAGTCACACGGGACAAGGCTATTGTCACTTTAGACGAGGCACGTAGCCAAGTCAGGGGGGAGACCCCGATCAACCGGTGATGGTTGAGAGTCAAAAATGCACCCAAATCGCAAAATATAAAGAGATGAAGACAAGGGATGAGTGCTAGATGGATCCTAAGCTCAATTTCAGCCAATGGTTGGACACAAATGTGAAATAAGCATGTAAATGAATCAATCGTGATGAATAAAATAGATTAGATAAGTAATTAAATGGCCGGAAATAAGCAAGGGATCAATAGTAAGCTAGAAGGGATGGGATGAAGTAAAACTGCCCAAGAATGAGGGTTAAACAATGACTTAAATGGATCTAGGGTAGCGAGAAATTAACGGTTTAATACACTTCTAGAAATTGGTAGCTTGATTTCTTAAGGTAAAATGACGTTTTAAAACCAAATCTAAACCACCCAAAACCCAGAAAATTACCCAACAGCATGTTTGGCTAATTTGCCCAAGGAGGGTGAAATCAGTGAAAGACCAGTGCCTAGTTCTATGGGTGGATGGAGTCAAAAAACAATGAAACTTTAGATATGAACTCCTAACAGTGTTTCTTAAGCGGGTTTAAAAGGAAAACAAATTCTAACGGTGACATTTTAATATTTTGATTTTTATGGTTTTTTATGTGAAGTTCCAGCTTAACACACACAGTGAAAATGAAAACTAAGAGACCAGCAAGAAGAACGTACTTGGAGATGAATGGATGGATGAGATTGATCGAAGACTAGCCCCCAAATTCAGTTGTTGAGCAGCAGCATGTCCCCTTGGGCGTTTGAGCTTCCAACTGGCCAACTGCGCCCTAGCCACCTGTCACAAACAAGATGAAATCAGTGTATGCAGCAAATAGTTAAGTAAACCAACAAGTAAATGACTGAAAACGAAAGAATTGAGAAGCATTAAGCAATAACAACTCCCTTTTGTTGATGCCCTGGAGAAAATGAGCAAGTGTGGAGTTCCCACTCCAAAAATTGCGCCCTTTTCCAGCTGTCTTCTTCACCTGCAAATCGTTTTGGCCAAGGAAAGACTAGAGACTACAACAACTCAACAAAGCTAAGGAAAACTAGATATCAGTCAAACAATCCACATCCATGCATAAACTCTCAAGAACTCGGGTGAAAAATGGCTTTATATCAATCAAGCTTAAGTGTACAATGTGCCAAGAAGAAGTGTACAATGGGTGAGTGTCTTCTCTTATAGAGAAAGACCACTCTCAAACCCTATTCCCTCCAAAATGGATGGTTGGGATTGACTCTCTCCCAACCCAAACGAATGGTGGAGATGAGCTCATGAGGGGGTGCGAATTGCCCTCTCTAGCGCACATGTGGAGTGAGGGGCCCTTCGTGGGGCCCATACAACAAGTAAATAGCATGTTAAGGGGTGTCTATATGGTGTTTTAGCCCCCTAACTAATACCTCAAAGGTCCCACATACAATAAAACACCAAAAATCGAATTTGCCAAGAGAGGAAAAACGCCCCCATGGGCAAATTCGACCCCACATAGTGAGATGGCCAAATGAGAGCCCCACCTCACAAATATAATGTCCAAACACCATGAAATTACCTTAGAAGTCACCCTTATATTAGCCAACCTTTGATTTTTGCCATTTGTCATAGTTGCCTTTGCCATATTTTGATTTTCCATTTAATTAATTGCTGGTTTTTATTGCTAAAGGTGTAAATTGAGCTTTTGACCCACTTATAGTGCCCGGATTGTCAAACCATTTATTGCAATGCGATCGTGGACCCGAAAAATAGTAGACATGGTCACTTGAACAACCACGATCCATCACTTGGGCACTGTTTGCCCCAAATCCATGATTTTTAATTAAAACATGTCAATAATAGCCCATAATAATTAAAAATCTCATCACTACCTCAACTTTTTAAAATTCTGATGCTTGGAGGCTCATATGGGACCCCAAGAGAACAAATGACCAAAATCGAAATCTTGATCGCAATATTTTTTCGAGCCCATTTTTGCCCTAGTCAACCTGGTTTGACCAAGTCAAATCTGGTGAAAATGGTGCTGGCTGAATACCTGTATGCAATATGAAGCGAAAAGGCCTCCTTATACATGTTAGTACATTACTAAACAATACGATGCCAACATGGTAATAAAAAATACATAATATCTCAAAAATACGAGGCCACAGGTGAAGTGGGCCCACCACCTCCAAAAGACTCAAACTGCTATGCACAACCTATAGACTTGACCACTTAGCTGACTTCGGGTGAGGTGGAAAAACAGGGTGAAGGATAAGGGAAAACAAGGACCAAGATCGTGTGACCTTTTGGATGAATCGGGTAAGCGGGGCCCACTGAGATAAGCATACCATGATAATACACAGGGAAGGGCGGTGCCTCACAAATGGGTTTAGTGCAGGGAAACCGCCATTGGTCATCTAACAAATACCTCACAACTCACATTCGTGCCTTAGGAAGACTCCGTGAGGATCTTTTCTAAAGCCGCCAAATTGGGTGTTCGGCAAACTGTAACTTGAGACTCTAGGGGACAATCTTGAGCTTGTCCCTTGCTCCATCTCACCTCCTTGCCCCGTGGGACTAGGTGAGGAAATAACCACTATAGTGCTGACATGTACGGCTGACCTGTGTCCATGTATGTTCAAAAACACATTGCATGAACCTTTACAATGACTTTCACTTAGCCTTTTTGGCTTGATTTTACATTTACAATAGCCTTTTTGGCTTGCTTTACATTTCTTCATTTCATTTTACATCAAGGCCCTTTTGGGCTACATACATATCTCAATAGATATAATCAAGGTGCTCATACTGCAAAGTAATGGAGGTGAGTGTACATGCTTCGATAACCAATGGGGAACACCCGGTGGGGCTACACAATCCTATACTGCATTGCAACATCGGGGGCAACCGACAGGAGCAAATCCCAGGTTTGAGAGTGCATCTCACACACTAAAGAGCCAAGGCACAAAAGACAGGGAATCATGGCATGCTCAGAGGTCAGTGGGGAAGGGGATCCTCAAGGTCACAAATCAAACTCCAAGTCGGGAAAGACCAAAATGAATGAGTCGGATGGGTGGAGAAAGTGAAGGTGGATCCAAAGTCAACTACCAAGGAGGACTAAATGACCAAGTCTATACCAATAGTGGGGATATGATCCAGTGTGCATAGACAGGAGCCTACTGAAAGGGGTGGACTGACATCACCAAGGGTCAAACACATCATAATGACAACTAGATCACCACATCATCATATGTAAAGTCAGTGTACTATCATATATAAACAAGTCTAATCAACAACATGAGCAATAGAACATCAAATGCTATACCTGCCACACCATATACCTGCTGCTGAAGCTAACTTTGAAACTGGATCTCTACTGAATCCGGGCAATAAGTGGCAAACCAGCAATACTCTGTAGTACTCTCAATCAGAATATGGCTAGACAACTATCTCAATGGGCTTATGCAAAGCCTGGCAAGGAAGGGTGCCCCTATAGGCAATGATGTATACATGTCTGGACCAATACCAAAACCATCTGTCCCCACTAATATCTCTACTTGGGGCAATCTGAACAAAAATGTATGCCCCCTCTGAAGGCATCTGATCTCTGATCTGGAAAAAAAAGGTGTAGTATGGTCCCTGACCACACAATCTGCAGCATGGTAGCTCCAACTAACATGGATGTGATAACACCACCGTGACTAGGTGCACAACTAACCGTAACTTGAGGTTCTAGGGGACACTTAGAATTAGTTGTCCCTTACTCCATCTCACATCCCAACCTGTAGGTTCCATGAGGAATTAATCATTACATTTTATCATGGCCAACAGTTCTTTAGATTTAGCATATGTTTAACCACTACTTTTTGGGCCTTATGATCCTTTGGATTTTGCATGTGCTTAGAAGCATAACTAGTCGCAGCTTTTATCTAGGGTGCTTTTACACTTTATTTCATAGCCCTCTTTCATTGTGCTTAAAAGCACAATTTTGTTTTTTGTAATCATGGGCTTGCATAATAGATATACAATCAATAATACAAGCATTTAATGATAGTAGTACAATTTGCTTCAAGTTTAGTCGACACGACTCAGGCAACTGGGGGGACTATCCACAATCAGGACCAAACATCGGGGGCAACCGACCAGAGAGGTCAAGGCTTCAAATCCAACTCACCTAAGCTCAGGAACCAACACCAGCGGGTTCTCCTGGCCCATAAGGATCAAGGCTTCGGTAAGTTTTGCTGCACAACTCGGAGCCAAGACATAAAACAACAGGGAGTCTATCCAACATAAAGGCATAAGTGGGGAAGTCCTCAGGCTGAAGTGTAAGTCGGGATAAAACCAAGTATGGAAGAGAACGGATGGATGAAGAAAGGTGACAGGTGATGCCATGACTAGCAAGCCATAAATGGTGGGAATGACCAAGTCCATACTACTAGAGAGGGTGAGACCAACTAGTATACACAAGAAATTCTTAGTCCAAGTAATTAGATCATTTCAATTTCAAACAATCAACCAATAACCAAATCTATATATAATATCACCAGATCATGACCACTAGATACCTAGTCAAGCTACCAAGATAAGCAAAAGAGCAAAAGGAGGGTATCCAGTGCACATCCATATACATGTTGGATCATATACCTGTATATACCATCTGAACCATCAACTGTCACCGGAACACCACAGCTGCATAACTCTGGGCACTACCACACTGCTCTGTATGGAAGAAAATGGCCACATCAATCATCAAATCTGAGGTCATGAGGCTAAGTCATGGCATTAGACTATAATGTCTGCTCTGGGGCTACTAAAAGGTGTGAGTGATCCTGAAATAACTGCTCATCATCTGTCGATCTCAAGTATCTCATAGCAAAGGACTGGCTCAGAAAAGTACTGGAATATGGTCTGAAGATATGGTAGCCCCAGCTATAATAAATGTGATAACACCACCAAATTTGAATCTGAAGCATAATCAATCAGCTTCTTCAGATTTGCCTCCAATGGTGTGATCATGGATTTGCAATCCATCATACCAAGTCTACTCAAGATGTCAACTGTGTACTTTCCTTGGCTAACAAAGATCTCATCCGGTTTCTGTCGTACTTCTAATCCCAAGAAGTAATGCCTTAGGCCAAGGTCCTTCATCTCAAACTCGGAGGCCAACTTCTTCTTGCAATCGTCTATGAGCCATTATGTTCATGTAAGAAACAGATCATCTACATATAACACCAAGATAAATGGATCACCATTGACAACCTTATAGTAGAGGTGTGGAATCAGCATCACTGTTGGTGAACCCTAATGTCATCAAGTAACTATCAATCCAAGCATACCAAGCTCTGGGGTCCTACTCGAGTTCGTATAATTCCTTCTTCAATCTACACACATGAGACTCCTTCTCATGTATCTCAAAACCTTGAGGTTGCTCTATATACACCTCTTCCTCAATCACACCATTGAGGAATGTTGTCTTTACATCCATCTGATGTAATTTTCATCCCATCACTGAAGCAAGAGCAATGATAAATCTGATAGAGATGTATCTAGCTACCGGAGCAAATGTCCGTCATAGTCTACTCCCTCTTTCTAGGAGAATCCTCTCACCACGAACCTCGCCATATATTTGTCGATGTTGCCATATGCTGCATGCTGGATATTATATATCCATTTGGAAGTTACCACTGACTTCCCTTTAAGCCTTGGAACAATTTCCCACACATCATTCTTCATGATGGGTTGATACTCCTCCATGATGGAATCCTTCCATACATGTTGTTCTGCTGCCTCATCATAACTGGAAGGTTCAAAATCAATGATGAGACTCATTAGAGCCATGTAAATCGAGAATTTCCGAGGTCTTTTGCTTTCCCTAAGGTGCCACTGGAAGCTACATGTTTCTCTGCTTCCTGCAAGGTATCACGAAGCCATCTTGGTCTCTTTCTAGTTATGGCAACATCTATAGGTACATCTATTGGTTATGAAAGCTCTATGTGTTCCTCCTAATAGTCTGAGGAATTTGTAGCTGGATCAAAGGGTTGTGTGTCCTCATTTCTTAGAGCCTCTTGCTCCTCATCATTAATTTTCATGTGTGATTCGCTGGATCTTCTGAAGGCCGCTTCTTCATCAAATGTAACATCTCGACTGACTTCAATATGGTGTTGTCCTGAAATATAAATTCTATAAGCCTTCGAAGTTTCGATGTTTCCAACAAAGATACCTTTCTTTCCATACGCTTCTAAATTTGTCCTCTTATCGTTCGACACATGGATGTATACTGGACACCCAAAAATCCTCAAATGGCTGACTTTTGGCTTTATTCCTGAGAATGCTTCTTCAGGGGTCTTGTCTTCCAATATTCAATGAGGACTTCTATTCTAGACATAGACTGTTGTGTTGGTTCCTTCTTCCCATAAGAACATGGGTAGACTTTGATCATGAATCATTGCTTTCAACTTCTACAATTGACCTATTCTTTCTTTCTGCAACCCCATTTTGTTGATGGTTGTAGGGAACTGTTAGCTCACTCTTAATCCCTGCTTCTTTGCAGAAATCATTAAAGTCCTTATAGGTGAATTCTCCTCCATTATCTAATCTCAAAATCTTAATCTTCTTTCTTGTCAAGTTCTCTACTTGAGCCTTGAATTCTTGAAACCTGCTGAAGACTTCATCTCTGGTTTTCATAAAATAGATCCATGTTTTCCTGGAGAAATCATCAATAAATGTTATATAGTATAAGAATCCACCCAAGGATGATACTGGCATGGGTCCACAAGCAACTGAGTGCACAAGATCCAAGATCCCTTTGGATCTACTATCACTGTTTGGAAAGGAACACTTGACATTCTTGCCAAGGGCACAACCTTTGCATACGCCACCATGTTCTATTTGAAGTTCTGGAATACATGTGACCATCTTCCTTAGTGTTGGTAAAGCTCTATAGTGTATGTGGGCAAATATTCGGTACCATAGTTCACATTGACTAATACTATCATGTATCAATGCTTGAGCTGGACGACCTATCACTTTGTATAGTCCTCCCTCTCGAACTCCAATCACACCTGCTGAGTCTATGCTTGAACCTTTTGGCCATACAAGAACTTGGCCCTCCACAAATGCAACTCTATAACCTCTATCCTCCAAAGTTGAGATGGATAGAAGGTTATTTTTTAGTCCCGGTACAAGTAGTACATCCTTCATATGTAGAGAATCTCCAGAATCTAGTTGGATTGATGATATTCCAACTCCTTTTATAGCATATTTGGAATTGTCTCGAAGCTCTACTTGCAATGATGAGTTATTTTCTGTCAAATTTTTGAGAGTCTTTGTAACTTGTCATGTGCCTAGAGGCACCACTGTCTATCAACCAAGTATCACTATTATTTGTAATAGTACCCGTGAAAGCTGAGATAAGAGAGTGATCCTCTTGAAGCTTTGATGCTTCACTTTCTCCATCTTGTAAGTTGTTCTTGGATATCACATTGAGGTTGGAAGTTGGAACTGAAGGCCATGCTGAAAAATCTGATTAAAAAATCCTAGCACGAGCTAGGTTAAAAATTGAACTTTGTCAATTGCAAGGAATGACTCCACAGGTAGGTGCGCCTCTCTAAGGCAAGTTTCAAGGTGTTGAGATCGAAGTTAATGTGTGGTCAGAAAGACCATTACTCGAAAACCCTAATTTCTCAATTCCAACAGAAATTAGGTCAAAATTGAATTTTTGTCTCCACAGAAAGATGCGCCCTCGTACAGCGAGTTCCAATGCACCTAGATCGAACCAAAATTGATGTTGGAAGTGTTCACTTTTGGAAGCCCTACTTTCCATATTAGGGCACAAGTAGTCTTTGGCAATGGCATCTATTCAGAACTGCTCTGATACCATGTTAAATTTTAACTTAGCAGTATAATTTTCATCTCTTTCAACTTTTAATTTCATACATCATTTCATCCCACAATTATAGCATCAATCATTTGCAATAGAAAATAAACAAGAATCACTAAAAGATAACCATGCATAAGAGACAGATTTATCCTAGGAAACCCAGTAGGGAGAAAACCCAACAAACTTTTCTCAGTAGAAATCAATCCAATACAAGAACAATACCAAGCATGAAGAGGAACCTGAGTACAAGAGATGTTCGCTCGCTTTCACAAGAAACCCTAGCAAGCGTAGCGAGTCTTCCAAGAGAATAAGAGAACCCAAAACTCTTCTTCTTGCCTTTGCTAGGTCTTTCAAGGAAATGCACACAAGTGGAGAGAAGATGTTGTGTGAATGAGTGAGTACAAATAAGGTCAGAATCTCTCTATTCATATTCTTTCATTATCTAGAAGTTTCCTCAAATGAGGACTGACTTGTCTTCCTTTATTGGGCCGACTTGCTAGTTTTGATCTTCCACTTTTATTTAACTTCAAGTCGCCTTGCCATCTTATTTTTAATTTTCTTCTAAAGCTTCTTCAATGCTCCTTGGAATTTCTTCAATGGTTTGTCTTGTCTTCATGGATTATTTCTTCATCATAGAAAAGTTCTCCCTTGTTGATATCTCCTCACATGTGGTCACATTCTTTCAATAGAGCTCTAATGTTGGTTTGGCCATACTCTAAGAAGTCCCCGACACTTCTTAGAGCCAATTGTCAAATTCAACATTAGATTAGAATTTGTCTAATATACAAGGAGATAAGATCTCCTTGTAACATAGACAAGTCATCTCACTCTACAATAATGGATCACTCCCACTACAGAGCACTCCCACCTGGAGTACGCAATGTGACCACTAGCCTACTACCACTCCAGTCAACACATGACTAGACGATAAGACACACAATCAAGGGATATGACGGGGCCATTCTCTCTAGGTCACGAACCCATCCAAGAGAAGGATCTGCGGAATATTTGCCTGATGTTGGAACCATGGAGAACATAAACATGGTGATTGTAAATCCCTTGAACACGTGGTGATTCCATCCCAATACGTTTCATAACCGCCACGGGTAACTTTCCAAGTGGATCTGGATTCAAATTTGTTTTAGATCCTGGGATCCATATATTCAGTAACACAACATTAATCTGTAATGCAAACAAATAAGTCTATGTTTGCATCCTATAGATCTTCAATTAAGATATCCTACAGGTACTCATCGCTCTCAAGCAATGGATCATCTATTAGGATTGTAACTTTAGGCAGCTCCACAATGCCATCCAGTTGGATCTCATTGTCCAACACATTTGTGAGTTGGTCCCATTTCTTAGAAGTACCATCCCTATACCCTGGGTCTTTCCAAGCAATAAGATGAAGGGTAGGAAAATCAAGTTTTCTTGCTTAAATGGGGTACACTCTCCACATAATTCATATACATTTTACTCTCCTAGAATGAGTTTTGTCCTTCCACAAGTGCAATGACATCCTCCCTTATTTATCACACACTACTTCTCCTTACAATTAGTTTCTTCACACCCTTGGGCACATGGTATCAGGATTCTGCTTGGTAAATTGCAGTTTTGTTTCTATAGCTTACAAGTTGAGTCAAAACACCATGTCTCATCGATAGAGAATATTTGTAAATTAATCTATCTTTAGGAAATGGTAATGTTATCACATCCTTTGTAGTTGGGAGCTACTACTTATTTTCGGAGACCGGATTTCCAATCTCAAGCCTACTCCTTACACTTAAGGTAGATGTTTCTCAAAGCGCATCATTGTTGGATGATTTTATCTTACTACCAATAGCTGGATGATTTTGGGGCAACACTTATGGGGCCACCCTAGTCACGTTGAACCCTCTTCATGACATCTCGTGTTAGGCATATTCAGACCTTGGTTCACTAGAGCAGAGCAGTCAGTTGGATGTACTTTTCCTTACCATGCAGATGCAACAGTGATGGTACAAATGGATAGCAGGTACAACAACAGGTCCTGAGCAGATATATGGCATGAGGTATATGATGGATTTCATAATGTGTATTAGTAGATTGACTATACTTGATTATTGTCATGTATCAGTGATCAATTTGTTTTATTTGGTTGATATAGTGAGGCTTGCACTTGGAATGATATAGTGATTATTGTGTTAAGTTTCTTTGCATGTTTTTCTTTGGGTTGATCCATATGTAAAAAAATAGATCAGTTCCCTCTCTCCTGGTTCCACATCCCAGTCTTACTTCACCCGTCCGTTTTTTCTATTTGATTCTTAAAATCCCATGACTTGCACTTGACTAATAAACTTGAGAACCTCCCCCACTGTGACCCCTTTGATTGGAAAGCCTCCATGTTTTCCTATGTCTCGGCTCCAAAGTGTGTGGCTTTGTCTTCAATCCTGTCAATCTCTTTCATCTTACACCTAGGATGATCGAGTCCAGTTAGGTTGGCTTATGTCACCGGAAGTGTATCCCCTAGATTCGAAGCAAGTACTCCCAAAACTATGAAATGCTTAAACATCCTTGAAATTAGTCAGTGGCTAAAGGGGTAGGTACTCATCCTTTGTATGATGTTCTACCTACTTGCATGTAAAAAGGCATTACTGTGGCAACTCTGTCGAAGCTATGGATGCTCGTTGGCAACGGAGCTAAGGCCGTGGCAGTACTGCGGCCTACGAGGCTTTCCAAGTCCAATACCTTTGGTCATTTGCTAACTAAAAGAAGATCAAATGTGAATATGCTTCAATGATATATCCAAAAGAATGCAAAGTGAAATGAAATGAAATTCAAATGCGAAATGCAAAGTTGTCAAATAAATGAAAGGGGGGCTTGTTAGAGTCGAAAGGGTGCCTTTCAATCACTCTATCCATTTGTGAGACACCTCCCTTCCTTATTGTTCGCTAGTCCAGCAAATGTCACAGTGGCCATGTAAATACCTATTCTCCGAAGGTGAATTAAGTTTATCCAAAAGTCAAACCTCACGTTAACCAAAACCCGTCTTGTTATACTTTCCACCTCACTTAGAACCGAATAAAGGGGTATTGATCTATAATTTACATTTGTGATTAACGTGAATTGAAGTATGCATGTGGAACTATCGCTTTTGTTACTTAATTACACTGAGTAATTGTCCTACTTTTGCTTTACTTTTGAGTTGATCACCATTGTATGGTATGACTTAGTACTTAGTTGTCTTTCAATACTTGTTATGATAAGGACTAAAACCTCTTGCATCCAACATTTTTTATTTATATGCTCAGTCTCATTTTTTGTCAGTTTTGACTTGGTCAACAGTTCAAACCCGCAGTGGGACACCACTATAGGTTATCAATGTCCGTCTTAGTGCCTTTGGAGGCCAATTGGACTGTTCCATGCATCAGATTGTGGAAAATTGACTTCATTATTTTTATAAAGTCAACGGAAATAAATAAGCCAATTTTTTAAATTAAAGATGGAAAATTATTCACAGAAGATATGATAGATTGCTCCCGGGTGTATGAGTAATGGATCCTAGTGGATTTGGTGTTTTCGGATCCATCTGTGCAGTTAGATTATCAGTTCGGGCAAAGGAAAAGGTAGTTTTGGGCATTTGAAGATTTACAAAAAAATTCAGTTGAAAAATTAAATAATTAAAAGTGACCAAGGTATGATATGTGTGGCAGGGAACTAATGAATGGCAAGATGTGACTTGGGTTATGTTTCCATAGCCCCTAGGATGATACATGATGTATTATTCTTGTATTTTATCATTGTATTATGGGCATATGAGGTAATCCCCACCCCTCATTAGATTATTTCCAACTTGATTCTTGTATTAGTGAGAGATTAGATCTCCACCTTTGATCTTTTATTTTTATCTTTTAATCTCAACCATCGATCAAAAAGTTGGTTAGGGATTTGGTCACTCTCTTATCTATAAAAGACAGTGTACCCCTCATTTGTAAAGGACTTTTGGCACTTGGAGAATAATATCAAAATTGTTTTGTGCCTCACATCTCTTGTATCTTGAGCAATATGGGATCAATTTTTGTTTTTGTAATCTCCTTCTGCCACTAGATCGATTTCTTCTTCTCTTGGACAACTATTCGTGGTGTTTTCATCTGCAGGGAAAGGAGGGGCGATTTCTCCAATTGATGACTCTAGCATACTAGGGACTCTCTCTCCGGAAGGGGGTAATTTGTGAATGAGAACAATTTGCTTCAACCATTATTCTTTTGCCATTTCTTCTTTGTCTACTGCAGATCATTTTATTTAGTGTCCCTAATCGTGGTCTATTTCGTTCTGTAGGTAGAATGCACCAATATTTTGCAAGGGTGACTTGAGGAGAAGATAGGACAAGTTATATGGTGATGTAGAGCTTTGGGAAGAACTCATCTTCTTGCTTGAGATCTAGGTATGTTCCATTCGTTTTGAAAAACCCTCCATTCCAATTGTCATCTAAAATAAAATTAAAATCAAAATTTTATTTTTTATAAATCGTATTACGAGTTAGAGGAGTTCGATTCCTCTCTGGGATTTTATTTTGCTTGTTGGGCATCTAAGATTCCCTAGGTGTCACCCATTTGCAATAGCGAATTGATTTTGGCATGATTCTCTTCATAAAAATGAATCGTTGCATCCAAATCCAAATCACATTTCAGTTCAAAGAGAGTTGTTTTTGCTTGGGAAGTTCGTATTAACCCTAGCCGTCACCATTGGCTAGCATCAAATTTATTTCGATGTTGTCCTCTATCAAAAAAAGAAATTCTCCATTCGAATCTAAATCGCACTGGTGTTCAAAGGGAATCGTTTTACTTTACCAAGATCATACTCACCATACGTGTCGTCTTTTGGGCCGTAGCAAATTGTTTTGGGCGTAACTTCCATCATAAAAAGATTTTTTCTTGTCAAATCATGAATCGCGTGTCTAAAATAGAGATTGTATTGGCTCGAAATTATACATTGTGTGACTGAAATCTAATCAGTTAAACATTGATAGGCAAACAATTCGATCTTTGGTTTTGGTTAGCCATTATAATCATTAAAAACGAATTCATGTTCCTCACATAAAATCGAATATGTATACCTTGTGGTAATTTTTTACCTTAAATACTTTCGTTGGAAGCTAAACGAGCGGGTTTGAGTCACAATTTTACCACCAAACGATTTTCATTACCTCAAATCAAGTCAAGTCGATTTGGCATTTTACCCTAACACCTAGTATTCAGGATTCCTCTTGTTCGTTTTGCAAGTCGTTTGGGGTCAGATTCTCACCATTTACAAATTTCCTTGGTAAATCAAATTTTAAATTGAAGCATAATATCTTGATAAATCAATTCGCTATAAAGGTAAGGGGATAAACTTCCTTATTAAATCTTGATGTCTTACCTAGAAGTACATTATTCGATTGATCTCAAATCTTTGCAATTCGTCATAGCTAGGGTTCTCTTCATTCTCACAATCTATCACTAGATCAAATCCTCTTAAGGGCACTACTTCAATTCGCCCTAGGGTTTGAGGTCTAATTCATTGTCTTTGGTATCATTTATGTTTGAAATATTAAAGGTTACCATCTTAAGCTATAACATCTAGCCATTGACCCATAAAAAGCTTTGATCCTTACCAAAGTATCTCCTTTAGGGTTTGAAACCATCTCTACTCAAAATACTTCAAATCCTGCTTCAGTGTTATAATCTAATCATCTCTCCAAGGTAGTAGAGACATCTTGTTTAGGGTGTGTCTAATTCATTATCCATATCTTTTCCAATAGCATACTCCACATGTATAAATCAAAGGAAGAGGATTTGTGATCTATTTGCCCTACCCATAACCTATCCTGGACCTCAAAACCCTAACTCAATATCATATCTGGATCTAGGATTTATTTCAGGGTATCTTGCTCATCAAATTATTTATCTTACGTAGGTATCCTATAGTATCAAAAAGGGTTTGGTCATCTGGTCAAACTTGGGTCACCTCCCGTAGCTAGTCTAGTTCACCCTAGGTGTGCTAGGAAGCTTAAATAGAAGGGAAGCCTACTTGAAGTGACAACCAAAGCTAATCTTGGGGGGTAGGATTCTTGAGGATCACAACTTTAGCAACCATTATTCTCTGGCATCCCGGATAGGATCAATTGTTTTAGGTTGCTACAAGAATTGCGATAACAGGTAATTGACGGAAACCTTATCTCCGTATGTCTCATTTATTATGAGATCCTGTTATCACGTGGATCTGTACCATAGAGTCGTACAATAATTACAAACTATCTAGTCATGTCACAGCTAGATGCCTCTTCGTTCAGGAATGGTCCTTTTCCAGTCCAAGGGAGGTGTCCCTAGGGGTCACACACTATAGTTTGATCTGTAAATCAGCATAAACAAGTTAAAGAAAACAACATGCTAAAGCTCTTTCTTCAACTGTCTTAGAATAGTTGAAGAACGAGGATTATTTCAAAATACTTAGCTTGGAAGGTTGGGGACAAGATTTATAAGAGAATATGACAGGAAAACAAATGAGATGGACTAAAAGAAATCTCCAGCCTTAAACCGCCAGAAAACTCGATCTGGGAACAGATTCAGTACCGAACTGACCGACCCGACGCTTGAACTAGTCGATTCGGTACCAAACTGGTCCAAATCGGTTGAGCCCGTCTAAAACTGGTCAGGTCGATCTTCTCTCTGCCTTCGCGATCCTGAGCAACATTATAGACGTGTTTTTAATTGTTTAAAAAAAAACTAAATCTTTGATGAACCTTGTTCACACATATCGAACAATTCTTTCAAATGTTGATTTAATCCTATTGGTTAGCAATTCAACTAGTACATTGTAAGAGACATTAAGCAATATGATTAGTGCTTCTTAAAGTGGTATCTGTTGTGGTCTCCAAAAAAGAAACCTGAAGGGCATTGCACTCACAAGTATTCAACCAAGAATACGTTGGGAGGTCTTTTTGTCCTGTTTTATGTACGTTTGTTACAAACACATTAGACAAATTGAAACAAGTAGGAAACAAGCTAATCCCAATCATTTCCATTTTTAAAAAATGTATACCTCTCCATCATGGTTGACGGTGTGTGTGTGTGTGTGTGTGTGTAGACTTTGCAAATCATGTCTCTAAGGTTTGAAATCATATCTTGGAATGTTAAATATATTTTTTTCATTAAAATTGTAAATTTCTTTGTATTTTTGAATAGTTCGAGTCATTGAAATCAAATCGCTCCGGTTCATTACTGGTTCCGGTTTCAGTCCAAGTTGACCCTCAACCGGTTTGACTTTCGATCCGAGTTTTAAAACATTGTTTTGATTTTGATATCAAACATATTAAGGGAATATAGAATAAGGTTGTTGATGCACTACGTAGGAGAGTACATGCAATGCATGCTATAGCCATTAGTATGTGTAAATCATATTTAAGAAGAAGAATTCCTGAGGCTGTTATCTTAGATGAATATTACCTTTAGGTAAAAGAAGGATTGCAGCAGGAAAATGTATAGCAGAAATATAAAAGTTATAGGTTGGAAGAGAATGGACTTCTTATGCATAAAAATAGAGTTTATGTTCCTAATTCTATGAAACTAAGGAAACCAGTAATGAATGAGATGCATAAGATTTCATATGTTGGACACCCTAGATATTGAAAGACGATTGTAGCAATAAGAAGCCAATACTTTTGGCCAAGAATGAACAAGGACATTGCTGAGTATATAGCAAGCTGCGCAAAATGTCAAAGGGTAAAGTTTGAGCATAGACATCCAACAAGATTGCTACATCCATTGCTAACACCAGAGTGTATATGGGATGTGGTGACAATTGATTTCATCACTAAGTTGCCCAAGACAACAAAGCAACATGATTCAATCATGGTAGTGGTGGACAAGTTGACAAAAGTTGCTCACTTTATTCCAATCAAGTCAACTCATAAGGCAGCTAATATAGCATAAGTTTATATGAAAGAGATTGACAGTTTGCATGGAATACTTAAAGCAATTGTTCCTAACAATGAACCAAAGTTTACTTAAAACATTTAGAAAAGGTTGTTATGTTCGAGTACACAGGGTACTACCAAAGGACCGAACACCAAGAGAAACCACTTCACACAAATAGATCACAGATCAACACACCGATGTTTTGACGTGGTTTAAACTCTCTTGAGGAAAACACTCCACGGCCCCGACCAAATAGCTTCTACGGGACAATTTATTATGCAAAGAAAGAAAGTTACAAATGAGCTTCTCATAATTGATCAACTGAACAATGACCCTCCATGCTCTTTAAATAGAGATCATGGACCAATCGGGTGTTAAGCCACAGATCAAGGTTAGGTATGATCTAAGAGAAGTTGAGCCGTCGGATCACTCTATGTCGGGAACATATCATGACCGCCGGATTAAGTATTTACAAATGCATACTAATGCATACTAAAGAAACACACTATCCCTAACGGATATATTACACAAATTGATCTTAACTAACTCCTAAGTGTCTAAATATCCTAACATCCCCCCTTAAGAACAACTTAGGATAGGATTGAAGGATTTACAAAAGTGACACTATTAGGAGAAGGAAGGAGGCATTAGAGCCTATCCCCCCTTAATGACAAGTTCCTGAACTCCTAACATAGATCGAAGTTTAAAAAACTTCGCTTCTGTAAGAGACTTGGTGAAGATGTCTGCAACTTGATCATCTGTAGGGCAAAAGAGCACTTCAAGAACACGATCATGAACAAGATTTCTAATGAAGTGCATATGTAGCTCAATGTGTTTGTTGCGTTGATGTAGAACTGGATCTTTGGCAAGCTTGATAGCACTTTGATTGTCACACCAAAGTGGAGTAGGTTGCTGCTGCTCGAATCCAAACTCTGAAAGGATCTATCGAAGCCATAAAGCTTCCTGACTGGCATTAACTGCGGCTCGATATTCTGCTCTTGCTGAAGAAAGAGCAAGAGCTTGTTGTTTCTTATAAGCCCAAGTGATAGGTCCAAATCCCAAACTGAAAACATAACCTGCAGTAGACTTTCGATCATCAAGATCGCCGGCCCAATCTGAATCAGTGAAACCAACCAACAAAGGTTTCCCCCCTGTACTGTAATGAATCCCAAACTGAACTGTACCTCGAATATATCGAAGTATTCTTTTAGCTGCTTTCCAGTGACTTTCATGAGGTGTCTGCATATAACGGGCAACACGACCAACGGCAAAGGAAAGGTCAGGACGGGAATGAGTCAAGTATAAGAGACTACCAACAAGCTGACAATAGAAGGTGGCATCGACTTCAGGTGAAGTACAAGTGGCAGAAAGTTTGACTCCAGACTGGAAGGGAGAAGGGGCTGGTGTACAATCTTCCATGTGAAAGCGACGAAGAAGGTCACAAGCATACTTAGACTAAGAAAGAAAGATTCCTTCTTTGGTTTGTGGGACTTGGAGACTAAGAAAATAATGCAAATGTCCTTAGTCTGACATTTCAAAATTTTGTTTAAGACTGGATTTCACATGGGTTATAAGCTTAGGATCACTACCAGTAAGAATAAGGTCATCAACATATAGAACAAGTATGATGACATGGTTTTCTACTTTCTTGGTATAGACATTGGGGTCAGAATGGCATCTAGAAAAACCAGTGTCAAGGAGAAAGTTATCCATTTTGGCATACCAAGCTCTAGGAGCTTGCTTAAGCCCATATAAGGATTTCTTAAGGCGACAAACAAGGCTAGAGTTATTCTGAACATATCCAGGAGGTTGTTCCATGTAAATTTCCTCCTGTAAATCACCGTGTAAGAAGGCAGACTTGACATCCATTTGATGGACTTCCCAGTTATGTAAGGCTGCAAGGGAAAGAACAAGGCGGATGAAGTTCATTTTTGCGACGGGAGCAAAGGTTTCATTGTAGTCAATCCCTTCAACTTGGGAAAAACCTTTGGCAACTAACCTTGCCTTAAGTCTTTCAACACTTCCATCTGATGCATACTTAGTTCTGTAGACCCATTTACATCTGACAAGTTTTTTTTCTTTTGGAAGAGGTACAAGATCCCAAGTATCGTTCGCCATTAAGGAACAATATTCCTCATCCATGGCTGCATCCCAATCTGGATTCCCTGAAGCTTCTGCAAAAGTTTCTGGATCATGATTCTCGGAAACTTGAGCCAAAAGAGAAGAGGCTCGCTGAAACTGAGAACGTGTTCGACGTTGATCTCTAGGATCACCGGCAAGATCACCAACTGCTTCACATGTTGAACAGACCCTTCGAGGAAGCACTTGTGCTGGTGCAACTGGAGGAACATGAGCAGGCGGAGGTGGATTTTCATCCTCACTGTCATCATCAGAAACTGGAGTTGGAAACCTGTCAAGGAAGTTGGAAGAAGAAGAAGGCACAAACGCCGAATCAAACTCGCAGGCCAAAGATGGCACAATCGTCAAGTTAGGGTCGCAGGCCAAGAGATTTTCATCAAATTTAACATCTCTTCTAATGATTATATCATGAGAATGTGGTTGAAGAAGTCTATAACCTTTTACATCTTCAAAATATCCAACAAATATGCACTTTTCACTTTTAGGCTGCAATGCTTTCCATTTTTCATCCGGAATGTGAGCCCATGCTTCACTACCAAACACACGGAAGTGACTTACATCAGGTTTAGTTTTACTCCATGCTTCTTCCGGTGTTATACTTTGTAATGCTTTAGTGGGGGTGTGATTAACTATGTAATTTGCACAATTAATGGCTTCAGCCCAAAATTGAAGACTTAGTCCCTTAGATTGGATCATACAATTAGCCATTTCTTTTAAAGTGCGGTTCTTCCGCTCACCTACACCATTTTGTTGTGGTGTATATGGAACAGTGTGTTGTTGTTGTATGCCTTGTTCAGTGCAGAAAGTAGTGAACTTTTTGTTAACATATTCTCCTCCATTGTCAGATCTTAACTTCTTAATAATTTGATGACCAGATTGTTTTTCAACAAGGGACTTGTAGGCCAAGAACATGTTAAATACTCCGCTCTTAAGTTTTAGGAAATAAACCCAAGTGCGTATGGTGTAATCATCAATGAAAGTTAAGAAATATTTGAAACCAGAAAAGGAAGCAGATGGAAGAGGACCACACAAGTCACTATGCACAAGCTCCAAGGGAACCGAGGCGTGCCAAGAGGCACGTTTGTCAAAACTGTCCTGATGATGTTTTCCGAGTACACAACCGGAACAAACACCATCCATGCAAGATACCATCGGAAGACCTATCACCATATTGTCTTTACATAGTTGTTGCAATGAGCGATAATTTAAGTAACCAAATCGCTCATGCCAAAGTTTGCTCAAGTTATCACTATGAGCAACAAAAACTGAAGGGAAAGGTGATGACCCAAAGTTGTTAAACTTGTACAACCTGGTAATATCATCAACAATTCCAGTAGCTAGGATCTGTTGAGGATCTTTAAAATCCTTGATTACAACTTGGTGAGGTGTAAAGGTCACAGTTTTAACTTCACCAGAATGAGTGATCTGATAGACTGATAACAAATTGCAGTAAATTCTTGGAACACATAGTACATCACTAAAATGACCATTATCTACTGGAACTGTTCCAGCTCCTACAACACTTAGAGATCTATCATCACCAACAAATATTTGTTTGGTGTTACATTCATGCATAGTAGAAAAGATGGCTTGATTCTTAGCCATATGATAAGATGCTCCAGAATCAATGAGCCATTCAATTGAAGTAGAAGAAGAAGATGCATTATAAGAATAACCTGAAGCACAAAGTGCATGTCCATGAGAGGCAGATTCTGAAGGCGAATCTAGGCTGATGCGGTGCTTCTTCATTGTTATTTCCAAGGCTGCCATCTTCTTGAAACACTTAGATTCATCATGATTATCTTTCCCGCAATAGTTGCAATGACGCTCAGTCTTCTTGCCTTTTGGCTTGGATCCTTTGTCATTTTTTAAAGAAGGAGCTGACTGAGAGGGTTTTGGACCCTTGTTTGATTTATTATTGCGAAAATTTTGTTTCTTGGGAGGCTTGGACTTTTCTTTCTGTTGGGACAATAAGGCTTTCCCAGATGTATCTGCATTGTTGATTATTCCAAGATGAATGAGTTTATCTTGCTCTCTAATCAAGGAATCACAAAAGGATTCAAGACTAGGCTCTTGATAGCTAGCTGCATTCAAGGATTCTTTCATGGAGTAAAATGTAGATACAAAAACAGAATATGCAGGTCCAAGTTTGGAAATAATATGATAAATGCATTGTTTGTCTTCCCTCTTAATCTTACATTCTGCACATAAGAGTTTAAGAGTTTTGTACTTAGATAAATAATCTTGAATGCATGAAAAATCACTTGGATTTAAAGAAATCAACTCATTTTCGAGTTGGTGACCTCGAATTTCATTGTGTTTACCAAACACAGATTCCAACTTGTCCCAAGCAGCATCAGGTTCATCAATTCCAGATATGTGGAATCGCAAATCAGTAGAGATTGACATCCCAATCAATCCACGAGCTTCGTCACATCTATTTGCCCATTTTATTTTCTTATCATCATCAGTGGATTCTGTTTCTTTCCCTGAGGTAATTCTGAAAAGTCCCCTATTTCGTAGAACATCCTCCATACGAGATTTCCATGAAAAATAGTTGGAACTGTTAAGTAGAATATCACAAGGGGCGGCCATATTTGTAAATTAATGGCTGTAAAAGCAGAAACCAATAGTCTAGATGTGAAGAGCTCGAAAAAATAGGCAGTTTAAAAAAAAAAAAAGGCACTGAAAACTGACTCTGTATGATGAAGTTATGCTTGAACAAAGAAACTGTTGAAGATGTCCCCAATAGTGATGTGGCAGCTAGAGAATGTCCAGCAAAAAAAAGAACCCCCTCTTCCCAAGATAAAACTTTTGACAATCACTTTACAAGAAAGTTGCTTTAAGTGAACCACTTTTGTAAAATAAGTGATTTCACTTTTACAATAATATTACTTTTAAATAGTGCAACAAAAAAAGAACTTAAGTGACTCACTTGTATTTTTATTTTTTATTATTTAAGTGAGATGCACTTTTACAATAAAGTAACTTGAAAATAGAAATTGCATGCACTTTTTCTTTTAAAAGTAATTTTCTAAGACTTGAACTCAAGACCTAATAAGGAATAAAGCAACTTTGAACCAAGTGAGCTAGATTAAAAGGTATGTAAAATATGGGAATGAGGAAGGAGTTTTTTTTTTTTAACTCTTCTTGCTCGGTTTGCGTGCTTGCCCTTTTTTCTACAAAACACACCACAAATCGAAACAAAAAAAAACTTTTCCACACTTCTGGAGTTAGATCTCGTTAGCTTGCCCGGAAAGTCTACGTTTTCTCTATGTTTCTGATTTGCCGAGATTGCACAAGGTGCACGGCAAAGAGCATACGCAGCCGAGAAAAACCCTTTCCCTTTCTGTTTCTGATTTGCCGAGATCGCTCAAGGTGCACGACAAAGAGCATATGCAGATGGGAAAGCAACAATCCGAACCAAAAAAAATCTATCAGTAAAAAAGATAAAATATGATATTTTTTCTTTAAAAAAAAAGCGTCACTGTAACATTATACCTTCAAATCTGATGAAATACGCGTTTCTGGAGTAACCGGAAACCGTTTTCGATCAAACGAAAACTATTTCCCAATGGAAACGACGCTCCGGATGCATTGAAACACCTCCCACAGCCCAGAAATGCACAGAAATACCAGAACCAGAAACCCTTTCGAGTTTCGGCAACAACAGTTCAAGATCTAGATCATAACCGGAAGCGGCTCTTCATAAAAGCTCTGATACCATGTTCGGGTACACAGGGTACTACCAAAGGACCGAACACCAAGAGCAACCACTTCACACAAACAGATCACAGATCAACACACCGATGTTTTGACGTGGTTTAAACCCTCTTGAAGGAAACACTCCACGGCCCCGGCCAAATAGCTTCTTCGGGACAATTTATTATGCAAAGAAAGAAAGTTACAAATGAGCTTCTCATAATCGATCAACTAAACAATGACCCTCCATGCTCTTTAAATAGAGATCATGGACCAATCGGGTGTTAAGCCACGGATCAAGGTTAGGTATGATCTAAGAGAAGTTGAGCCGTCGAATCACTCTATGTCGGGAACATATAGTGACCGTTGGATTAAGTATTTACAAATGCATACTAATGTATACTAAAGAAACACACTATCCCTAACGGATATATTACATAAGTTGATCTTAACTAACTCCTAAGTGTCTAAATATTCTAACATATTCAAAGGAATTGGAACAAATTTGAATTTGAGTACAACATATTATCCACAGACAAATGAGCAGACTGAGAGAGTTTGTCAATTTATTGAAGACATGCAAAGAATGTATGACATGGACCAACCATCTGAATGAGAATATTATTTGTATTTGGTAGACTTTGCATATAAATTTATAATAATGGATATCATGTTTCTCTGAAAATGAGTCCATTTGAAGCTTTGTAGTAATAGATGGAGTAGTAATTCGGATAGAATCGCTTAACGAAATGTAAGAGTAGATGGTTATGATCAGGCAAGATTTAAAAACAACATAGGACATGCAAAACAGTTATGTAGACAAGGGAAGGATATCCAGAGAGTTCAAGGTTGGGGAGCATGAGCATTTGAAAGTTAGGCCAAAGAAGAGCTCCCTGAAGCTAGGGATTTGTTCTAAGCTAACGGCCAAATATTGTGGTCATTTGAGATCTTAACTAGCATAGAGCCTATTGCATATAAACTTGCATTGCCTACTTGCATAAAAGTGCATAACGTGTTTCATGTGTCATTGTTGAAAAAGTATATACCTTGTCCTGACCATAATATTGATTGGACTTTGATTCAGGTGGAACTAGAAGAAGATATCCTAGTGCAACCAATACGCATCCTAGACAGGAAAGTTACGTTGCTAGGAACAAACAAATTGGGCAGGTACAGGCCCAATGGACCCGCTACAACCTCGAAGAAGCAACGTGGAAGCTTGAGGATGCTATGCTAGAGGCATACCCACAACTATTTTGGAAAATTTTGATGTAAAAGTTTGTGAAGGTACATAGTGCATAAATTAAGTGGAAGGGGAATGTGACACCCCGCTTTTGACCCCACAATGTAAATATGTATGTAATGATGAAAAGGCTAGAAGCCGGATATAAATGGTTTAGGATGACCGAATGTATTGTAACTAAATACGTTTGATATTTAATGCAAAATCCCTGACGAGTGCAAATGAAGGATGATGATTCCACAAAAGGGGGAAATGAAAGGGGGTCCAAGGGGAAGATGACCCTAGTGACTTGTTAAATTAAGTCATTATCCCAACTTAAAAACCTTATATAGTAAGTTTATTCTAAGGTCCAAAAAACCATGTGTATGAGAGGGGCTTGTAGCATGTTGAAGCGAAGGCTCGTGAACTAGACGCTCAAGTAGGTGTAAGTTGTGGTGATCCTGATCTCTTCCCCTCAAAAGTAGAAATGTAAACCAAAGAGAAACCTCTTCGATGCATTGAAAATCATAACCTTGGTTTTAAGCAAGTTGATTGTGAATTGTCAAAGGTCAAAAACACTAAACAGGGCATGAAATTGTCTCTATTTTCCTTCAATAGTAGAGGCCAACAAGATTAAGTCATCCGCAAAAAGGAGCAAGGAAATCAACACCTGGTGTAGATGGTATCCAGCTCCCTCCTAGATGTGTTCATGGAGGATAGACTCTAACTCATCAATATAGATCCCAAAGAGAGTCAGTGAGAGGGGGCATCCTTGTTTCACCCCATTGGTACTCTAGATGAAGTCAAAAAGGTTGTGTGTCATCCTAGGGCACCCAGAACCAACTTGAACAATGTCATAATGGTCACCAAAAGGGTCTTTGATAAGCTAATATCACGAAACCTTTAGAATAATACCTCTCAATACCATGTCAAACACTTTTTGAAATTCTGCGAAACAATAGTAAACTTTCAATGAACCTCCTCGTGGTCAATCATCTGGTACTCCAAGCGGAAACCGACATGCCTTCCAACCTTGAGATGTCAGCGCTCCAATTCATCAAAAAACCACAAATGCAAGACTCTAGCATAGAGCTTGGAGAATGTGTGTCCCACCATGATAGTTATGTAATTGTTTGGATTATAACTACTGTCTAAGTTGCAAATTGAGTGAATGATGTGTCTAGTCGAGGAGTGGGGAACACAAGAACCAACCATGTGGTTAAATAAATCAAGAATAAGTGAGTCAAGAGATCGAATCCCATGCTTAAGGAACTCGTGTTAATGTATTTGTAACTTCGGAAGATATTCACTTGTATATTTTATATTGTATTTGTATTTTATTAATGTACCTCCGACGGAGATGTTTATTTCTTCGTTCGGGAGAGTCATTGTAAATATTTGATCCAGAGATCACAACTCCTTCTGGATCGCCCTGAGATCTTAGTGGGATGAGTCTCAATATCAATACAACATTAACATGAACTCAAACAACTAGATCTGCATTTACCAACTTAACAATATAAATGCAATCATACATAAACACCAAATGTACCCTGGAACCCTTTCGGGAGAAACCAGCAAACTATGGGGCTATCTTCATTCTCGAGCCCAAAGCATATAGGAAAAGAGACTAGTACAATACAGGGTTACCTCAATAATATTTTCTGGCCAACTCAAGATTTGCATGCATCCAGCTGATGCATGCACAAAAGAGATAAGCCCTAAAAATGAAAAACTGGATCTGGATGTCCCTGTATCCGCCTTTGCCTGATCTATCTGTCTCTATCCTCAGATCTGCTCTGCTTGCTCTGAAGACTGCCCGATGACTGAAAACGTCCTCTTTCTGCATGCACAAGTGCACCCTCCCTCCAGCAATGAAAGACTTGTACAGAATAAGATCTCAATAGATTTGAGCTTTGATAGTCACTGATCTTCCTCAATCTCTAAGACGAAGATACTCTGCAAGTTATAGACACTCAACTGCTCTACCAGATGCGGTACGAGCTTCTCCCTCCTTGAATAATGCGCCCTCCTTCACATGTGAAGTCGTCCTCCTCTCTCTTGATCTATCTCAGATCAATGATCACTCTACTGAAGACAGTCACCTCCTGTCTTCCTTATAATATCTCATCATCAAGTTAGGTTTACCAAAACCCTAAAATGGTTGCATGCAAAACTCACTTTTGCATGCATGCATGCAAACCCTTGCATGCATTTCACTCCAATCATTTTCCTGGTTAATATTTTAACACTCCCCCTTAACCAGGAAAGGATTCTGTACAACTCCCATCTTCTCCCTGAAGTACTCAAACTTAGCCTTCATCAAGGACTTAGTCAAAATGTCTGCAACCTGCTCATCAGTAGAAATGTACTGGAGCTCAACTGCTCCCTTCTGCACATGCTCACGAATGAAGTGATATCTGATCTCAATGTGTTTGGATCGATCATGAAATACTGGATTCTTAGAGAGCTTGATACAACTCTGATTGTCACAGTGAATCACCGTAGGCTCCAACTATTGATCAAATAGACTCACCAACATCTTGCGAAGCCAGATGGCTTCACAACTGGCTAAGCTAGCCGCCATATATTCTGCCTCGGCAGAGCTCAATGCAACGGACTTTTGCTTCTTGCTGAACCATGACACAACTGCCGAACCTAAGCTGAAGCAACACCCGGAGGTGCTTTTCCTGTCACTTGCATTCCCTGCCCAGTCTGAATCTGTGAACCTCACAAGCTGGACTTCTCCCTGCCTCGCATAATTTAGTCCATACTCTAGAGTTCCACTGATGTATTTCAAAGCATGCTTTGCTGCTACCCAGTGCACATCTCTGGGTTCAACCATGTACTGACTCAAGGTGTTAACTGCAAAGCTCAAATCTGGTCTGGTGTTGACCAAGTACATCAAGGAACCGATAAGCTGTCTATACTTAGTGAAATCGACCAACTTACTCTCAGAAGCCACTTGCTTCTTCCAATTGGTTGTCATAGGGGTAGTCATAGGCTTTCAATCCTGCATCTGAATTCTCTTCAGAATGTCCATTACATACTTGCCCTGACTGAGAAAAATATGACCATCCTCCTACCAGACTTCCATCCCTAGGAAGTAATGCATAAGCCCAATATCTTTCATTTCAAACTCAGAAGCAAGATCCTTCTTGCAACCACTGATGAGTTTCTCTTCTCTTGTAATAAACAGGTCATCTACATAAAGCACCAGAATTAAAGGATCCCCTTTCACCAGAATGAAGTAGAGATTTGGATCTGCTTCACTCTTCTGAAAACCTAGCTGCTGCAAATAGGTATCTATCCTAGAATACCAAGCTCTAGGTGCCTGCTTCAACCCATATAGAGCTTTCTTCAATCTGCACACATGAGACTCTCTCTCAAGTACCTCAAAGCCCTCAGGCTGCTCAATGTAAACTTCCTCCTCGATGAGTCTATTTAGGAAAGTTGTCTTAACATCCATCTGATGAATTTTCCATCCCATCTCAGCTGCAACGGAAATGACAGTCTTGATGGAAGAGTACCTGGCCACAGGAGCAAACGTCTCCTCATAGTCAACTCCCTCTATCTGTGAGAACCCTCTAGCCACAAATCTGGCTTTGTATTTCTCAATGCTGCCATCTGCTACATACTTAATCTTATAGAGCCATCTGGAGGTGACTACTGATTTTCCCTCTGGTCTGGGTACCACTTCCCAGACATCATTCTTCATGATGGAAGCATGCTCTTCCAGCATGACATCTCTCCAAGCTTGTTTTCCCGCTGCTTGTTCATAAGACGAAGGCTCTGACTCACTGATGTTGCTTACTAGTGCTAAGTAACTGCAGAATCTCTGTGGAGCCTTTCTTTCTCTCACGTCTTTCTTGGGAGTCCCTACTGCTTGAGCATCCTTCAAGGTGTCTTGAAGCCACTTAGGCTTCCTCTTTCCTGAAGTGACATCCTGCGAATGAGAACTCCTCATCCTCGTCCCAATATCCTGTATGTGAGTGAGTACCTCCAGTAGCTGTTGATCCTGTAGCTCGAGAACCTGTAATCTGGGATCCTGATCTCAGTTGATCACCAACCTGAGATCCTATGCTAGCCCCTGCTCCTGTGTCTGTGGAAACCGTCTCTTGTATATCTGTCACTCCGGACACTTGGGACCCTGTTGATTGCTGAGCAGTACTCTGTCCTATGTCAAGTGGTGATGTAGTAACTTGTTGTTTTCCCTTCTCTGACTCACATGACTTCCGAAAGGCCCTATCCCCCTCGAACTTCACATCCCATCTCACAACAGTCTTTTTGAGACCAGGGATGTAAATGCGATAGGCCTTTGAAGTCTCGTCGTACCCAACCAGAATTCCTCTTTCTGCAATGGGTTCTAGCTTTGTCCTTTTCTCTGAAGGAACATGAGACTAGGTGAGGCATCCAAAAATCCTAAAGTGCCCAACTTCAGGTTTCTTCCTAGAGAAGGCTTCCTCGAGGGTCCTGTCCCCCAAAGCCTTATGCGGGCTCATGTTCTGAATGTAGGATGCAGTGTTGCATGCTTCAGCCCAAAGGAAAAACTGCAATCCCTGATCATGCAACATGGATCTCGCAGCTCCAATAATGGCCCTGTTCTTCCTCTCAGCCACCCCATTCTATTGAGGTGTATAAGGAACAGTCAACTGTCTCTTGATGCCTTCCTGAGTGCAGAACTTGTTGAACTCAACGGAGGTGTACTCTCCCCCATTGTCTGATCTGAAGATCTTGATCTTCCTTTCTATCTGCTTTTCCACGAGGGCTTTGAACTCCTGAAACTTCTGCAAAACTTCCTTAGACTCCTTGCTCTTCAGGAAGTAGATCCAGGTCTTCCTGGAATAGTCATCAATGAAAGACACATAGTACTTGTATCCTTTCAGTGATGTGGTGGACATCGGACCACAAAGGTCAGAATGAATCAAGTCAAGAGCTCTTGTAGCTCTAGTGTCGCTCTTGGGAAATGCTATCTTGACGTACTTTCCGAGAGCACACATCAGTGTGCTCACTGCTAAACTCAGGTACTCCTGTCACAATCTCCCTCGGAATCTTTAAAGCCGGATGGTGCAAATGAGCCATCCTTCTGTGCCAAAGCTCACAGGGATCACATCCCTCGTCCCAACTACTATGACTTAGGGCATGATGTAGCTAGAAACTCAGCTTGTATAGTTTCCCACTGCGGACTCCAATCCTCTCAGCTGAAGCAACATTGGATCCCTTGGGATGAACTAGTACATTTCCATCTCTGAACATCACCCATAGCCCTCGATCTTCAATCATGGAAACAGAGATCAAGTTTTTCTTAAGACCTGGAACATATAGGACATCACAAACTCTCATCTGTTCTCCAAAGTCTTTCTGGAAAGACACAGTTCCTCGTCCTATAGCCTTAACCGTGGAGTTGTCTCCCAGGACAATCTCAAGATTTATCCCATCCTCTGCTAGGTCAGAAAAATATCCGCGAACACCTGTCATATGACTCGAAGCTCCACTGTCTATGTACCATACACTAGAAGTGGAGGCCATCAACGATTGACAGGAGTTAAGAGCCATCTCCCTGTCAATCCTGTCTGTAGTACACTCATCAATATCCATAGCAGAGCAAGAGGTGCAAACAATTTGCTCTTCCCCCATGATGTAGATCTGATGCAACAGCTGTAGATCTGTGTATGAAAGCACTCCCTGACCCTTACTAGGGCTCTGATACCATGTAAATATTTGATCCAGAGATCACTACTCCTTCTGGATCGCCCTGAGATCTCAAGTGGGATGAGTGTCAATATCAATACAACATTAACATGAACTCAAACAACTAGATCTGCATTTAGCAACTTAACAATATAAATGCAATCATACATAAACACCAAATGTACCCTGGAACCCTTTCGGGAAAAACCAGCAAACTATGGGGCTATCTTCATTCTCGAGCCCAGAGCATATAGGAAAAGAGACTAGTACAATACAGGGTTACCTCAGGAATCTTTTCCGGCCAACTCAAGATTTGCATGCATCCAGCTGATGCATGCACGAAAGAGATAAGCCCTAAAAATGGAAAACTGGATCTGGATGTCCCTGTATCCGCCTCTGCCTGATCTATCTGTCTCTATCCTCAGATCTGCTCTGCTCGCTCTGAAGACTGCCCGGTGACTGAAAACATCCTCTTTTTGCATGCACAAGTGCGCCCTCCCTCCAGCAATGAAAGACTCGTACAGAATCAGATCTCAGCAGTTCTGAGCTCTGATCATCACTGATCTTCCTCAATCTCTGAGACGAAGATACTCTGCAAGTTACAGACACTCAACTGCTCTACCGGATGCGGTACGAGCTTCTCCCTCCTTGAAGAATGCGCCCTCCTTCACATGTGAAGTCGTCCTCCTCTCTCTTGATCTATCTCAGATCAATGATCACTCTACTGAAGACAGTCACCTCTTGTCTTCCTTATAATATCTCATCATCAAGTTAGGTTTACCAAAACCCTAAAATGGCTATATGCAAAACTCACTTTTGCATGCATTTCACTCCAATCATTTTCCTGGTTAATATTTTAACAGTCATTTTTGTATTTGAGTCATGTAAAGTCATTGAGGTTAACCCTCCATTGTATGTCGGGGCATTAGACCCCAGAGTTAAGTTGTAAGTGGGTTATTAGACTCTCCTAGAGAAGTCGGCCCAGTCATGTACAACTAGGGGCCGACCTAGTTGAGGTAAAAGTCAAGTGAAAAGTAAAGTATAAATAGAGAGGGTGCCTCTCTATTTGGATCATTCACTCACTCACTCAATTCGAATTAGTGAGAGAGAGGAGGAGTTTGCACAAATGAAGAAGAGAGAAGTTGTTGAAGACCTTTTCTATTTTGGGGTTTATCTTTGTGATACTATTTTGGTGATCATTCTATCTCTGAAGGAAGTTGCGGTGGTTTCTCCTTTATGGTTTCCCCGAGGAAAATCTTGGTGTCTCTTGTCTCTATTGTGTTTTTGTTGTGCTTGTTATTCTCTCAGTAGGATCCTAGATCATATTGAATTAAAAGTTAAAAATCTAATATGGTATCAGAGCTAACCTGAGAAGAAGACACTTTACAGCTGTGGAAGCTAGGGCTTCTTAATTTTTGGGTCTCTTTCCACAGATCATCAAGGGCAGGAGGCTAGGCTAACTCACCTAAGGAGGGCACATCTTTCTGTCGAAACAGAATTTGATTCCGAGCATTTTCAATTTTTGACCTGTCACTGCTACAGGAAATTAGGGCTTTTCACAGAAGAAGAATTTTGGAGTGCAATCAGCACAGGATTGTTCTCCTCCTCAAAATCGAAATTTTGAGACCAAGATCGAAGTTTTTGGTTGGGTAGAACCCCGGGATAAGTCAAACCCTAGTTTGACTCTGGACCAAAAAAACCAGAAAACCAGAAAAAGCCAGAAACTGCAAATCTGAAATTCGCAAGTCAATTTTTTGAATCTTCAAAAACCAAGTGTACCAGCCAATGTTACAAATATCGTGTCGGCGAATATATCGCCGAGGGTCCAAAAACAAAATATCGGATTTATCGGGGAAAATGTCAGCAAACATCGGCAATATATCGCCGAAATTAAAAAATACAAAAATATTAATTTTTTGACTCAGCCAATATTTTTCTGATATTTCCCGATTTTTGCCGATATTTCCCAATTTTTTGCCGATATTTGCCGATTTTTTTGCCAATATTTGCCGATGTTTGTCGATATTTTCAAAAAATCGCAATATTTTCAAATGCCGATATTTTTGCCGATATTATCGCCAAGCTGGAAACATCGCGATATATCGCGATGTTGGCGATATATCGCCGATATTTGTAACACTGGTACCAGCATACTCGCCTCATCCATGCAAATCTTCCTGTGAAAACAGAATTCAATTCCAAGGATTTTCATTTTTCGACCCGTCACTTCTGCCTAAGGAAAACTAGGGCATCAAATATTTTTGGTTTTTGTTCATTGATTTAGGTAAGTGAGTACATTGGACAACTCTCCTTGAGGAGGCGCATCTATCTGTCCAATTAGAAGTTTCAAATTCCAAGTTTGAAATTTTAGGGTTTCTCTAACAAGCCCTAGCCAGCTCCAAAACCAGCTTCAACAAGTCAAGTGGTAAGACCTAAAATCCTTTCTATTTCCATTTGAAGTACTCTTTAAAGATGTCTCACCACACCAAGCTTGAGGATAAGCTTGAAGGGGCTGATAATTTTCGAGCATGGAAGTATAGGATTTCACTAGTCCTTGAAGAGAATGAATTGGACACCTACATAAATGAAGAGGTTACAATTCCAGAGGGAGATGAGGCTAAGGCCTTACATAAGAAGAACTTGGTCAAGGCCAAGAGGATTATTGTTGATTCTATCAAGAATCATCTTATACCACATGTGTCTTCCTTAAAAACACCCAAAGAGATGTTTGACTTCTTGACCAAGTTATTTGAAGGAAAGAATATAAATCAGAAGATGACATTGCAGAACCAGTTGAAGAATGTGAAGATACAAAATGAAGAGACTATCCATTCGTACTTTACAAGGGTCTCTCAAATCAAGGAGCAACTTGAAGCTGTGGGAGAAAACATAAAGAATGGAGAAATTGTGATGACCACTTTGAATGGTCTCCCTAGGTCATCGGATTCCTTCATTCAAGGAATTTGTGCTAGAAAGAAGTTAATCACATTCAGTAGGCTATGGGAGGAATGCTCACAAGAAGAAGCTCGACTTGTAGCTCGAGAAGAAAAGATGGATAATGAAGACCAGGCTCTCACAGCACACACCATGAAGAATAATGCCAAGAGGGAGCATCCTCATCACAAGAAGGAAAAACACCACCACCAGAATCAGAGGGAGAACTTTAGAGAATTTCGAAGAGATGTATCTACCATTCGGTGCTATACATGTGATGAGAAGGGACACTACTCCAGAGATTGCCCCAGAAACAGAAGTGGCTCCAACAAGAAGAAGACCAACAAGAAAAGACACCATGCTCACACCGCATAAGATGATGAACCTGCAAGAAAGAGAACCAGAGAAGAAAGTGCTTCAAGTGATGAAGAATATGTATTGTAATGAAGGTAACCAATTACATGGGTTCATTCAGAAGGTTCCACCTCATAAGGTGAAGCTAGAGATGACTTTCAGTATTCCATGAAAGGAGTAGGAGAAGCTCCTACAAAGTTGGACTCTGGAAAACAAATAAAGATCTATGCTCTATGGAAGAACCTCTCAACATTGGTTAAGGTGAAGAAGAAAGGAGTAAACTATCAGAGACTCCAGTAGCTCCGGAAAGGAAGCAAAGATCAAGAGGGAGCACACTCCAGTAGCTCCGGCAAGGAAGCAAATATCAAGAGGGAGTCCACCCAACAACCAAAAAAAGATAAGTATTTGAATTGTTATTTCTTGCATGTGTGATTACTTAAATGATATTGTTGAGTCATGTACATACTTATGTTCCTAGATTTAGGATATGTGTTATGTATGTTAGAAAAGTTGCATTAATGAACAAGATACTACTAATATGCAAGTAATGGGTAAGTGGCCTATGGTACTGTACAACATTCCATTGCTACTTATATAGAATGAAACTTCTTTGCTGACATGTTGAAAGTAGTGCACACTCTCAACAATGTTTTGGTAGAGATGGAAGGCATCTAGAAAGTTACCATACGAATGGGGGATATGGATGAATGTTGTATTGAAGTAGTGGCTAAGATAATTGCATGATTACATGACCGATGTCCTTATGCGTAAGAATTTGTTCTAAAAAAATATGAGATGTTTCTAATCATGTAATTGAACTTGTCTTGTAGGAAAAATCGTGTCCCATCACCTACAAGAGAGATTTGCTTCGAAGAACAAGTGACAAAGATCAAGAAAGATACCTGTTGAAGACACTGAAGAACCAGAAGCACCCAGGATCCGAGATACAACAATGAATGAAGCAAATCCAGTCGATCATGAAGAATGATGAATGGGATGTGGTCCCGATACCAGAAGGGAAGTCTGTGGTGACTTCCAAGTGGATCTACAAGATCAAGCATGCTGCAGATGGCAGCATAGAGAAATACAAGGCAAGATTTGTGGCACGTGGCTTCTCCCAAAAAGAAGGGATAGACTATGAGGAAACATTTGCACCTGTAGCCAGATACACTTCCATCAGATCAGTACTTGCTCTGGCTGCAGTAATGAAGTGGAAGGTACACCAGATAGATGTCAAGACAGCGTTCTTGAATGGTGTAGTAGAAGAGGAAGTGTATGTGGAGCAGCCACTCGAATTTGAGACACATGACAGGCAGACTCATGTGTGCAAATTGAAGAAAGCCTTGTACAGTTTGAAGCAGGTGCCCAAGACATGGTACGGTAGAATAGATAGCTTCTTGACTAGCTTGGGCTTTACCAAGAGTAAAGCGGATTCCAACCTTTACTACAAGGTTGAGGAAAGGAACCCAGTGATACTCCTACTGTATGTAGATGACCTGTTTGTAACAGGAGAGGATGGGTTGATTGCAGATACAAAGAGGAAGTTTGCTGCCGAGTTCGAGATGAAGGACTTGGGTATGATGCACTATTTTCTAGGCATGGAGGTGTGGCAGAGTGCGGATGGAATCTTCCTTGGACAAGGGAAGTATGCAGTAGAGATCCTGAAGATGTTCGGGATGATGGACTACAAGGCCATGGCCACACCTATGGCATCAAACCTGAAGCTATTGAGTGATGCTTCATCAGAGTCGGTTGATGCCACGATGTATCGCCAAATGATTGGATCCTTGATGTACCTGACGAATACGAGACCAGATATTTGCTTTGCTGTGAACACATTGAGCCAGTTCCTGACGGATCCGAGACATGTTCACTTGATTGCTGCAAAGCATATTCTGACGTACCTAAAGGGTACAATTGATTATGGGCTCAAGTATGATGTGAATCAATAGATTAACCCGGAGGGTTATGTTGATTCGGATTGGGAAGGTAGTGCCATTGATAGGAAGAGCACTTCGGGGTGCTGCTTCAGTATGGGATCAGGTGTGATCGCTCGGTTTAGCAGGAAGCAGTCCTGCGTGGCACTGAGTACAGCCGAAGCAAAGTATGTTGCAGCTTGTTCGGCTAATTGTGAGGCAGTATGGCTGAGGAAGCTACTGTCTGATTTGTTTGATCTCCAGTTGGATGCGACTTGTATATATTGCAACAACCAGAGTTGTGTGAAGTTGTCTGAGAACCCGGTGTTCCATGACAAGTCGAAGCACATCGAGATCAAGTATCACTATATCAAGGATATGGTGCAGAGAGGAGCAGTGAAGCTCCAGGATGTTGCGACAGACGAGCAGATAGCCGATGTGTTGACCAAGCCGCTAGCCAGAGTGAAGTTTGAATACTTCAGAGAGAAGCTTGGTGTACTTCAGATCGAGGTTCCTTCCAAGGGGAAGTGATGAGTCTGGAAGACGTAGATGCACATGGGCCATTCTCGCATAGTGGTAGGAAAGTCCTCCTATGTTGGTAGATGTAAGGGTCAAGCCATTCTCACATAGTGGTAGGAAAGTCCTCCTATGGTGTAGATGTAAGGGCTGAGCCATTCTCACATGGTGGTAGGAAAGTCCTCCCATGGTGCAGATATAAGGGTTGCAGCCATTCCGGTATGGTGGCAGGAAAGTCCTCCCATGGCCGTTGATGTAAGTGCGGAGCCTTTCTCGAATGGTGGTAGGAAAGTCCTCCCATGTCGGTTGATGTAAGTGTTGTGTCTCACATGCTGGTAGGAAAGTCCTCGCATGTTGGCAGACTAGGTCTCATATGGTGGTAGGAAAGTCCTCCCATACTGGAGACATTGTGATGTGCATCTGGGATGTGCTCCGTGTGACAATGAGATGATTTGAAGATGATGAGGTGACAGTAGGGTACACAGGTTTTGCAAAGGCATATAATCAGTCCTGGGATGCTCCTTCAGGTTTTGCAGTGGCATATAATCAATCCTGGGAGATCTTACAGGTTTTGCAGTGGCATATAATAAGTCCTAAGATGTACCTACTTGATGGCTTGTTCGCAGAGATGATGAAGACCTACATGAAGGCTAGGCCTACATCCAGCATGAAAAAGGGCTGGCTCTGTAGAACTTCCTATGATGAGTAGAATTGAGCGATAGCACCAATTAATGATGAAGATTGCAGCAGCAGTGACGGTAATGATCCAGCATTGATGACTTGTGCCTATATGTATTGATGTCTGTGTCAAGAGAATACCTTCCTAGTTAAGAGGGAGTGTTAATATATATGTAACTTCGGAAGATATTCACTTGTATATTTTATATTGTATTTGTATTTTATTATTGTACCTCCGACGGAGATGTTTATTCCTCCGTTCGGAAGAGTCATTGTTGTATTTGAGTCATGTAAAGTCATTGAGGTTAACCCTCCATTGTATGTCGGGGCATTAAACCCCAGAGTTAAGTTGTAAGTGGGTTATTAGACTCTCCTAGAGAAGTCGGCCCAATCAAGTACAACTAGGGGCTGACCTAGTTGAGGTAAAAGTCAAGTGAAAAGTAAAGTATAAATAGAGAGAGTGCCTCTCTATTTGGATCATTCACTCACTCACTCAATTCGCATTAGTGAGAGAGAGGAAGAGTTCACACAAGTGAAGAAGAGAGAAGTTGTTGAAGACCTTTTCTATTTTGGGGTTTATCTTTGTGATACTATTTTGGTGATCATTCTATCTCTGAGGAAGTTGCGGGGTTTTCTCCTTTATGGTTTCCCCGAGGAAAATCCAGGATTGTGGAAATTATCTCATACTTGAAGTAGGAGTTGGGGAAGAGAAACTCCTTAAGGCAGATGATGTAGAAGTCAGCATACTGTCGGTCGAAGAGAAAGGCGGTGTGGGAAGGTGGCGAAGGGGATGAGGGGAGGAGGGTAATGTAGAGAGGGAGAAGATGAAGAAAGTGGTCTGCAAAAGAGAGCGAGGATACAGAGAAGTATCGGATATGTTGGCCAGGGCATAGTTCACCACGCTAGCCTCCCTGCTATGCAGGAAGCAAGAGATATCCTTTGACTCTAGAAAGCAAGGGAGCCCATTCAGGATCAGTAGATCATGGGATTTTCCAAGTAGTAAAATGTGTCTCCCATAGCCCATGAGGAATCCAATCCCACCCTGCGAACTCCTATGGAGGCCCATGGACCCCAACTCTAACTCCTAGTGGCAAAGTGTATCCTTTACTTTGTCATGCAGGTGCACCTGTAGGTTCTTGGTATGGGCATTGAAGTCTCCCAAAAGAATGACCTCCCCAAGAGTGGATAGTGCGAGATGTCCACATAAAGAATGAGGAAAAGTTCCCCCCCCCGAAATCCCTATGCAATGCAAAGTGTGATGAGGATAGGGGGGAAGCAGCATACCGCAATGCACCTATCCCGAAGAAGGGGGCTATTCTAATGACTTCAGACCCACAAAAAACCTGGCGTGCTCGTCTGATGCCACCATAGTGACCTGACTCTAAAGGGAGTCTCATATGAGAAGCAATCCCCCTAGAACCTTGACACTAACAAATTATGTCTCTTGTTGGAAGGACCATGCGTGGTGTTCGCATTGGGGTTGCGTGTGTCTCTTTGAGGAAAAGGAGGTCGCAAGTCTCAATCGCATCACTAAGTATGCCTGGTGTTGTCCGCTGAGATGCCCACTAGCAGCAGAAATCTTTCGAAAGTTGTCTCCCTCACTGGAAGTGGGGAGAGGTGTGGCCTTGGGGGCAAGTAATGAGCCAGGGATTGTCACCTGAATCCTAGCTCCTCCATTTAGGCTAACTCCTAACGAAGCCAAGGGGGGTAGTCCCTACAAAGAGTTAACTATGGCTCAATGTGTTTTTAAATGTTTTTTGGTGTTGTGATGCGGATGGGTGTTGTTTAGGATTTTTTGAATAGATCACACAATAATACTTTGAAAAAGACACAAGATAACGCAATCCACGTTGCAAGATAAGACAAGAGATACACTGATTCACAACCACTTCAAGACATCTTTAGATACAAGTCACTCTTATATGAAAATTAACACAAGTACTCCAAATTGATAATAAGTAAATAAAATATGTGATTCAAGGACCAGTGCCTTATGGAGTCAAAAAATACTTGAGTGCTTGGGTTGCTTGATACAAGTGCTCGAGAGATATGTTCGTGAGATCGTTTTGCAATCTATCTCGGTAAATTCAAAGTTTTAATGGTCTTGATTATTAGGCTAAGAACAACAAGGTAATCAAGAGACCGGAGAAGTACACCTTTAAGTGGCTCCCCTCTGATGGTATGTCAAGACCGTCCAGATTTCGAAGGGATAGGTGTCCAATGATTTAAACCGCCCCTGATGTCTGACAACGGTATGTTTCTTGGCCCCACCAGGTTTAGGATCTTTTGCCTCCCACTTAAAATTTTCTCGAAACAACGTCGGCACGTTGGTTGGGGTAAAGTTTTATTAAGTTATTACTTATGAGATTAACAAGTCCAACACCTTTCTGAGTACTAGCCCAACCCTTTCAAGTTGGCAGAGCATACGAGTGTTAGATGGCAACCAAAGTAAATTATTATGGGATTGTGAGTTGGAGTATTTTAATTGTTGTTTAAGCACACAGTTCAGCGCTCTAATAGAGACTGCTCTTGACTTTGTCTTATGACAAGGTTCAAGAGACTTATCTAATCTAATATGCCTAATGCAGGGGGAAAAGATGCAAGCTAAAATGCTCTCCGACAGAGAGTGCTCGTGACTTGGATTACAGCAAGTTCAAGAGACTTTGTTTGTTTATTAGAGTAGATGCAGTCTTGCATAAAGAAAAGTGCACTTTTAGAAGTAAAACAAATTGAACAATATTGATAGCAAAGCACGCTTTCTAAGGCCAAGTTTAACCACTAATCTAAGAAATAAACAACAAGTGGGGTCAACCTCCGAACAAAGATGACCACTAGAACCACCAGTCCTTGAGAAATTCCAGCTAGCTAAGTTTCGACAAGGAGTCTAATGGGGAAAGAGAAGTAACCACAAAACTATGTGGCCCTGCCCTTGGGATTTCATCCCAAGGATACTATCTCAAGTCAAGACTTGGAAGAGAACTAATCTAAGTACAGAAAGCAGATTTTAATCTAAGAAATAAACAACACTAATCTAAGCATGCATGAACAAACTTCCCCAAATGGGGAAGCAGAAACTAAGTGTGGGAGGCACTATCCCACCTAGCCTTTTTATTGCTTGGGTTACAATTGCCTTAGGAAAAATCCTTGAAAGGTCTTTTCAAGAAAATGAACAAATTATGGAAACAAGACTTAGAGCCCTTAAATAGCTTTTACAAAGGAGAATGTAAGTGATTCTATTATTTGGTTTGGATCTTCTCCTTGAATGTCACTTTGCTCTTCTTTTAGTATTATTCCACAAGTTTTTCTTCTCATTCAAAGAGACCTACACAAGCTTAGCAAACACTCAACAATGCACCCATTAACGTTAGAAAAATAAAACAAACTTGAAACTAGTTAAGTTTAAGCTTGCAAAATGAGATCTAAAGTATAAAATAACATGAGATTCAATTTTAAATTTATTAAAAAAGTGAAAATGGACCAGCAAGCAAACAATAACCAAAAGATGCTAGGAAAGAGATCCAAGATGTGAAAAAATGTAAAATATTTTGTTTGCAAATTTATATCTTTTGAGTGAGACTATTAAAATGCAAAAAGTAAACTAGAAGCAAAGACTAGCATGAGATCTAAGTTACCCTAATGATACTTTTTAAAGCATGAAATAGAACCTACTTAACAAAAAATTTGAGAGATCTAAGCTATTGCAAAATATAAGATCTAAACTACGAGATCATTTTGACTTGAATGACAATACAAAACTTGAGATTTAACTACTTAAAAAATGAATCTAAAAATGAACAAACTCTACTACTAACCAAGCTTACACGTTATTTCTTTGTTTGTTTGTGTCTTTTTTGAAGGTGGACGAATGAGAGAATGGGAGAAGGGGTGAAGAAGTAGGGAGACGAGAGGAGAGGGATGCCTAAAGAGAGAGATAACAGACTGCTGCAAACAAATGCAAACAAATGGGCAGAAAATGAGAGAGGGTATGGGCAGTAGTAAAGAAGGGACAGTGGGCAGCAAACTAAGGTGGAAAGTGGCAGAAAATAGGAGCAGCAGTAATAAGATAGCAGCAGAATGAAGAGAGGTAGCAGCGAATGGAAAGACGGGAAAAGAGGGAGGACGAGAGCTAGAAGAGGAGATCTAATGGGTTGGACGAATGCAAGAGAAATGGAGAAAAATGAATGCAAGGAGGAATGGAGAAAAAGAAGTATATAAGAGGCAAACGAGAGGGCAAAGGTCAAGCAATGCCGAAAACCAAAGGCAAGCTTAACAATGATCTCAAACTTGGATAGGAATAGGGCTTTGGATTTCCACTATTTGGAGATAGGTAGATCAAGTAACCAAATGAGAAGTTTTGTTGAAGGGGTGATGGAGAAAGCAAGAACTCCTTGTTCTTTGTTTATAAAGCTTGAAACTCTTTGGCCATATGCAAAGTGAAGATGTACCTACAAGAAACCCAATACATTGGAAGATACCTACAAAACAAATATACTCAAGCGAAAGGAGATAGATTCATTGTTTACTTGTGCTAGATTGTTAGCCCTCTTGAAACAAAGATCTATAACTTAATAATCCTAAGCATAAAGCATTACACAATATCACCTTGTTATTGGGTGAAATATGGCCACCAAGAGCCTCCACAGTTTGACCTCCAAAGTCTCAACTTTATTAATAATCAAAACGAGTTACAAATCCTCCAAAGTTTCTTTGCGAAAAAGTCCATGAGGAATGAGGAAAGAGAGCCTCATTATATAGCAAAACAAAAGCCTAGTCTACCCTAATTCGAATTGGCATAGTGGAAGCCAATGGCACCTAACACTAACTCGAATTGCCAATCATATCCATGCCTAAGATCCAATCAAAACAAAACATGGAGTTAATCCCACCAAGAAACTCGAACTTGAAGTAAATGAGATGGGGAGGTGACCTCCACCTAGGCAAGGTGCCCCCCATCCCTTCCTTGTAAACTCCACCCTTACTTTGTAATGTTCACCCATCAAATGAAGAGATGCCACATAGCAAACTCGAGCTCCAACTAATGATTGACGTGAGCATGAGGATATGCGTGAGCTTTGAGGTGGATGGGCTTGGAGTTAACTTGATATCCACTTGAGATCTTGGTGGTTGAGAGTGGGAGGTGGCCTCCACCTAGGCAAGGCGCCCCCACTCCCATTTAATGCAAAGAATCTTAACTCAAAAACCATTTAATACTCATCCACATCACCAATTCGAGTCTTGCATGCATGGAGGGCGAATTCCCTTGGAGTTAAACTCTTGTGTTGACTGGATACTTCACTAAATGATGACTGAGATGATTGGAATCTTCATTCATGCCCTGTGCCATGTCAATTAGCCCTTTATTTTATTCAAATTGATTTATTTTGGAGAGATTTGGATATCTCCAAAATATTCAATTTTATTATTTTTAATCAATAATTTCTCTATTAATGAGTTTTTTGAGAAATTACTGATTATGAGGCTTAATTGACATCTGAAACTTAGGATAAACTGCTCCGGGGATCATGAATGATTTTTGGCTTAAGGCTGGAGCCTTCAATCACTAAATTCAGATCACGGATGACTGACATATTACAAATTGAAATTTCTCCATTTAAACTATAGAGAAATTTATTAAAACTTAAAAAATAATTAAAATCAAAATCCGACGCCTCCGGTAAAAAAATTTCGAAAAATTTTTTGAGGGTCCTAGTGACTTAGGACATGACCACAATCTATTTTAATAGTGTCTAGTAGGCTTCTATGCATCAGTTGGACTCTAATAACCCCCCATGGCTAAAATTTTCAAAATCGGGCATTCCAGCTTTGGAGGAAGTGGGAGAAAACCTCATCGATTATAGCTCGGCTATAGGCAAAGTATAATTGACAAGGGAAAAAACTCCCTGGAATACCTTAGTTGCTTAATCAAGTCATGGGGAACCGAGACACTCAGAATCCTACTAGCACACTTTATTACAAAACCCATGGGGCCATGGTCATGTTGACTGAAAAACAAAACTAACTAGCCAAAATTGGCTAAGCACAAATGCTGGATCATTTGATACACTGAAGTACAAACATTCATCATGTTTGTCAAATGGCGGCTCTTCAGATAATCCAACTATGGTACAAAAAGTTGGTAACACCTGGTGAAGACCAAAATGTACCATTATAATTCCAACAACCAATGGAGATGGTGTACAAACCCGCCCTAGCTTTTCACCCATCAAAATGGACCCGTCATTTGGACCAAAGGTGGGGGTATCCCAGGGGGTTGAGTCTCAAATGACAACTCTAGGATCTTGATAACGACCCACTTCCCTTCTTTCTTGGTAGCTATGACCAGGTCCCTAATGGACTTGAGCTCCACTTGTTGGGATCTGGTGCGGTCAACGTCAAGGAAATCCTGTGAGTGAATTCTCTCTTAGCACAGAGTGCTCTATGTCGATTCCCCGGTGTTCGGAAATAGAGGAAGAGTGTGGTGTTGGGTCCCATCCAAGCGCATTCAATATTGAGGTCCTTTATGTCCAATGTGTCATGAAGGAAGGAGGTTCCTATCAGTATGGGGTCCGACGGGTCCACGAGAGGGGGGAACCCACGCACTCTAGGCTTAAGTTCATGGGACCAATGGAGGCGTTCCTCATTTAATCTTACTTGTATTACTTCCTCCACCTCAGCAAGCAGGGGAGGTTGTTCCCTTTTTCAAACTGGTCAAACGTTCCTCATTTAATCTTACTTGTATAACTCCCTCCACCTCGGCGAGCAGGGGAGGTTGTTCCTTTTTCTAAACCACTTCAACCCAAGAATTAAGGGTTTTCTACTACGTTTTGGTCTCATGTTTAAATAGGGCCTACTGTGATCTCATATATTTTATGTTCAAGATTTTGGATTAGAGAGTGGAAGAATCTACAAGTGGTTTTTGCAAGTGAATGTTTTCTTGTTTTTCATTTCAAAAATGAATTATTTGAGATCATTTACCTCTTGATGGAGCTTGTTCTTTTCAGTTTCAAGAAATTCCATCCTACATAGCAAGTTTTTAACTGCGGATGTCTAGTACGAAAAGTCTAACTCCATGGCTATACCAGTGGGGTTGTGGATTAGTCCCTGATAGATGTCACAGTTCTTGAGGTCCTCAAAGATGCCTTGCTATTGTATACAATTGATTTTTTAGTTGTTTCTCCATGCAGTCTTCTGCTGGAGAGGTCTAGTACTGCTAAATACCTTGCAGAATCGAATATCCCAACACTACAACCCCAAAAGCCATATTTCATAATCCATTCTTGGGTTCACAGATGCGATCCAAATTGCTACTCCCTTCGACACTATTTTTAATTTTAAATCATTATAGAGCAAAAAATCAGAATCAAAAGCACAAACGTACTGTCCGAGCTCTATCGTTCCCAACTGGGCTTAACAAGTTGCTTATCAAATTCCACAAAACTACCATTCAAAGAAGTGGGTACCACAATTGGCCCAACCACTAAACCACCATTCTTGTATACCTTGGAATAATTCAAAACCCCATAATCAATATTAGGGTTCCACGACTTGCATTCATGCTCTTTGGCTGATAAACACGACATTTGCACAGCATCATCGTTTTGAACCCTCGTCTCCTCTACACCCATACAAGTGCTCAATGCCCACCGCATCCACCTAGAATTCTCTTTGCTATTGCTAGCATTTCAGATTTAACACTATGTGTACTCTCTAGTCCCAACTGGCCCAACCGCTAAGCCACTATTCTCTGAGGATCATGGGTATTCCTGTGTTTTATCCTTCTACACGTCAGTTTCTATGCTATGGCCCAGAGATGAATGGAAAAGGTTTTGATCTCTGGAAACCAATTAGGTTAAGCACTTATCCTGACTTCCTGACAACATATCTTCATTGGTGGTTCAACTCTTAACAAAATCAAGTTTTCAAATTTTAGGAGTAATGTCCATTCTTAACCATGTCCATTCTCAAATCACGCGATTAATTGTTGTCACACAGGTTGCGGGCGTAGTCTCAGGTCGCAGGAAAGATCATATCTCATCCATTCTCTAGTCATGGACAGTCTCATGCTACGGATATGCCCAGGTCTCGTCCATTCTTTGCCATGGGTGCAATCTCTGGTTGCGAATGCAGTCTCATGCGATGGGCATGCACAAGTCTCGTCCATTCTCTAGTCTATCCTTTGGTCTGAGATATTTCATTGAGTCTAATGGGATCTCTCCCCTAATCCAAACATGATTACAAATGAGGAAGAGGCTCTCTTATATAGGAGATGAGCTCAACTTCCTTTACAATCGAAAAGTAATAGATCTATCCTAGGGAGAAGTGAACAAAAAAAAAACCCTCCAAGAAATCCCAACCAACTCTAACAATATCCATGAAATGAGGTGGCCAGAGCCACAAGTACAAAATCCAAGATGCATAAGGCATAAGAAGGAGGGTGCCTCCATGAGAGAGCAAAATAGGGACCAAGTCTTAGCCTCCAACTAACTCAACTAACTCACAATAAGTGGATGCTATCTTTATTGACCATGTCAAGGGTCCAACCACTCCCTCAACCAATAGCAACCAAATCCTCAACCTCCACAACTATCTCATCAATGCATGCAAGATCCATCCATGAACCAAAGAGCACAAGCGCTCTCATAAAAAAGTCTTCAAATACCATAAAAATAGGCGAAACATGTGCTGAAAATGGCTGCAAAACTATAAATGGATGCCCAGAAAGAAGCTACCATAACCCCAACACCCTTGGGAACTAAGAGGAGCGTTTTACACTACCGGAAATCCCTTCAGTTAATCCTTCCAACTGTATATCACACTCTTCCATTAGAGCTAAGGCATTAGAGAACAACTCTCCCGAAGAGAGGCTACGGAACTGTTGAAAACCGCTCAAGCAATGTGACATAGTTAAACTCCCAAACTCGGGATCACTAAGCCTCAACAATAACATGAATGATTGGCAAATAGACTTGATCGTCATTTATGAGAGGACAAACAAATTGAAACCTAAATTCTGTATACTTATTGTCATCAAAAAATAGCAGACCCTTTAATCATAAACCCTAAAGAATAATGAAACTAAAACCATGATAGACATCAAGGGACCTTCATCATTGGGAAGGCTTTCACAACTACCTACAATGTTATGAATATAAAATATGCAAATACTAATAAATAATAATTGAATTGTTAATTAATAATAAATAAAAATAGTAATAATAATTAAAAGTTGCAACTCTTTACGAAGAGTTACTATGTGCCCTTTAAGCATTATATATGCGGGCTCTCCTATTTGTAATCATATCATATCTCTTATTCATTTTATACATTTTATTATATATTTTATCTTTTATGGATTATTTATCATATTTACATTGGAAGTTTCCTTGAGTAACGAACTTTGTTCGTTTCAGTGGTATCAGAGCCTTTTGTTTGATCCGGCCTTTGGCCATTATTTAGACTTTGCCTAATTTGGCATTTGGCCATCAATTCAAAGTGATTAATTATTCCGTGCAAATAAGAAGAAGTGGGGGAAAAATAGTTCAAAAGAAAAGAAGTTAAAAATAAAAAGAAAAAAGAAAACATTCGAAAGGAAAAAGACAAAAAAGGTAAAACCAATACATGGTTTTATAAAACCAAAACCAACACGTGGTTTTATAAAACCACACATGGTTTTTTCCAAGGTGTAATATATATATATATATATTACTAATCGTGAGCTAAAAAGCGATATAAAGTAGCCCTTTAATAAAATAAAATAAAAGAGAGATTCAAAAGTTTATTAATTATATAATATATATATCATTGGTTTTATTGTAATATATTCTTTATCAAATTTTATTATTATTTGGTTTACAAAGTTCGGTGTATTCCATATTGGTAGAATTATTATTACTTTTGATAATAGTAATAATAATTATTGGACAAAAAAAGAAGATATTGAAGGAAGTTATTGAAGCATATTTGTGTATTTATCAGTATTACCAACCGCGGCCGATTTATCGCGATATCGCAATAAATCGCGATTTTTTGCAACCCCCGATTTTTTAGCAAAAAATCGCCTTAAAAATCAGCACAATTTCCGGTCGATTTATCCCGAGTCGACCCGATTTTTTGACTGGGTGTGTGAGTGGCCGAAAATGGGGTTTTAAAGTTTGCGGATTGACCGTCTTTGGGTTCATTTCGGCGCTACAGCCAAGGAGACTAGGAGAGCTTCTATTTTTCCCAAGGAGGATTTTATTCATCATTTCACTCGCCATCAAGGATCATATTTGAAGATTGGAACTTTGCATTCGGAGTTTTTTCCAAATTTATTACAGTTGAAGGTATGTAAAAAAAATTGCCCATCATTTCTCATTTTTCCAAGAGGGTTCATGTTGGTTTGCATTGGCAATGATTTCTCCATCTTCATTATTGTTTTGTAAAGAATCTTAAACAATTTTTTCCACATGTTTGTAATTTGCAGCAGTTATGTTAGCCAAAAAAACGTTTTTAAATTTTTTCTTGCCCTAGATCCTTGGAAAACCTTACAAAAATTGAAAAATGTCCATTTATTTTCCCTCATCAAATCAAAGTTTGAATGCTCAAAGACTCAATGTATCTTTGATTTCTTGTTTTTTTTATATTTCCATCAATCACATATGCTAAAAAAATGTTTTTTTGCCCTAGATTCAACTTGAAACTTCATTTTTTCCATATATAAAATGTTGAAGGCTTGTTGGCCGGATTTTATGTCAATGGCCAACTAAGGGGAGCTAACCCACCCAAGGCGCTTAAAGCAGCCCCCGGTATGTTTGGTATGGCTAATTCCCGCAGGTTATGGTCCTGCTACCATCTAAGTTTTACTCTCTTAAGGAGAGTCCTACTACTTAAACTTAGAAAAAAGTGTCCTAAACTAATTACAAATTAAAAGTTAAACTAAACTCTAATGAAACTACTAAGTTAAAACTATCTATTTATCAATAGGTTATGCTAATCTATTTAAAATGAAATTTCTATTTAACAACTAATAAATTAAAACAAGTTGTCTATATCTAATCTATGTTTTGCTCTCTTCAGGAGAGTCTCACTGTTATGAGTTCTGAAAATTGAAATTAGAATTCATAAGATGTAATGTAACTAATATAAAATATATAACTCCCCGGATGCGGGTGACCATGTGCCCTCCACTTCATCCACTGCGCACATGGATCAAACGCCCACTCGACCTACGTCACGTGGCGACGTCCTCAGCATGCACGAACCTGGCTATGAGATGACGACAGCCACACACCTGTCAGCTTGCTCCATTGGACAACATTCCACCCTAGGCGACGGCGACTATTTAAGGCTGGAGGACGAGGGTGATTATCACAATTTCCTTCACGCGCGTCTGGAATGACGTTCTCTCTCGGCCGATGTGACATGCATTCAATTCTGCCACCCTTTCAAAAGATGACAGTCTGTATCATTTATTGCCTCCATAGGAGGAACTTGGCTTGGCTCGGCCCTTTAAAGGATTTGGTCGGCATGTTTTCTAATCCTACTGTTGCATTCTGGTTATTCTTTATGGCTCCCTCTGTTGAGTTTAGGATACTCTTTGTGGTCTCCCCTGTTGCTCACATTGCCATGACGCCACGCAACAGAGGTATATATCGTCGCGGCAGTGGTAGAACCAGCTCTAGTCAAAGGTCCAGGGTTGCCATGGACTGGACTATCATGGACGGTTACGCTGAGCGCATCTCTGCGTGGACTCGCAACCTAATTGATGGGTGGGAAGCTCGTAGGGTGGCGGCTCAGCTCGCCTCTGGCAGCAATGGTGGTGCCATAAATCACTATTGGCTGTTAAAAAATATGATGAGTACCCTTGTTGAAGAGATGGAGGCAAGCTGGCAAGCCAGCACCAGCATTGTGAGGAATATCAACTCCATCCTGAAAGAGGTCATAGACCACTCAAATACCTTGGACGCCAATATGAACTGGGATATTTTCTCCCTGGGTGGCAATTCTGAACCAGTCGTGCAGGAAAACAATGAGGACGCAGTAGTTCCTGAGGCTCTGAAATCTATGTCTGCACAAAAAAAGTCCAAGGTGAGGAAGGATAAGGGCTCGGCTCCGGCAACTCTCGCGAACGACGCTGCTCAGGACGATACGTGTGCTCCAGGTTCTCCCTCTCCTACTCTCCCCCCTCCAGGGACTTTTGAAGATTTCTATGCTGCCTGTCCCATCCTTGGGGAGAAAACAGACGAGCCACCAGCAAATCGCTAAATGGGCTACCACGGCGCCGGGTCATCTCTGTGATTATCAGCTTTGTTGTTTTAATTTTCTGTATGGTTTATTTTACAGCACCACCAGACAATATGAAACTTTATTTTTGAAGCAAGTCCCAGTCTTTTTATGGGCAAACCATACCCAGGAGGTCTATATTTGTATTATGTCAGTCATTTCAGTACTTTTGAGCGATTGGGATGGTGGCTTCACCACTTGAGGCCTCCCCAATCTACTACAAACAATTCGGTTCTTGATGTATCTTTCGGCTCTGTTAATTAAATTCCTATCTGCAATTTACAAAAAAAATATAAAATATATAACTAATCTGAGATGCAAATTTCATTAACTGGAAACATATAGATTTAACAACTGTTAAACCTGTAGCTTGCAATTATTAAAATAACACTAAAATTTTAATTTAAAACTAAAATTCAACTAATCTATTTCTATCCTATCCTGCATGAGCAAGTTTAAAGCTAATCATAAACTTAGTTTGCATTTGGAATTTAAGCATATGATGAATGGAATTGAAGACAAATCTTACAATCAAATTATCACATATTAAATAACTTAAAAACTTTTGAAAATGAGCAGAATTAAATCATGAGAAATTGTAAGAAGCTTTTAGGTATGCAAATCTAAATCTACTTTCTGTCAATAGATCAAATGATAAAGTAATCATAATTTCCAGAATAAACTTCAAGAGATTATTATCTTAAGAAAAGTAAGCATACCAAAAAAACTAAGTTCCGGCAATTTACTTAACTTCATTGAGAAATAATGATAACCAAATATAAACAGACAATTTTCATTGCTCTGTAAAAGAAAACTTTGTACAAAGCTTACAAAACAGTTCTGCAAATACATCTAGAGCATCATTTCTTCATAAACATGTTGATCTACCAACTGCTGGCTGGGAGTGCTTCCATGCTGACTTCTTTGAAAAAAACTTTACAAAAGAAAATACAGAGAAGATAAAATTCATCCTCTAGTCTCTGGAGACCCTCCTCCCTCTCTCAGACTTATGAGGTCGAATTTATAGAAGCGAAGAGCAGTGGGAAGGATAGCATCAAATCCCCAGACGTCTGGTTCGTTCAACTGGATGCCAAACCGATTGCAACGAATTTCTAGAAAATTCACCTCTGTTAGGGCACACTTTTCTCTCAAACCGTTGAGATATTTCCAAAACTGCCCGCGGTTAGGAATAAAGGAGCTCATTTGGGAAGTGGGTTTTCAACCGTTTGAGCTAATTCTTCACGGTTTGCTCACAATCCTCCACACAAAAACATCTCTCTGACAGGAGCACGATCCGTTTTTTAACTCCATCCTTCACGTGACAGCAACAACATATTACGATTTTCGTGCAACTATTATGCATTAACATTGTAAATAGTGTCTTGTGTTTATTATATCAAAACCAATTAAATAAATAAATCATTAATATTGTCTTTGAATAAACAATAATAATAATTAACAAATATTGAATTTTCAAAAGATATTGTATGAACACTATAATACTTTTAGATCAGAATTAGATGACTGGAAGAAATTAAATACTTCCATATATATAGACATTAATAAGCCATCTAAATAAGAATCAAAATTAGTTTATCAACAAGGAGAGTTAATTTTTTTTGTGCAAAATAATACTTCACTTCATGAATGGGAATCATTAACTCCTTCCATAGTTTCCAAACATGTTCTCTAGGATATAATAGAATTATGAAATAAGCTTTAAGTAAATTATTTAAACTTTGTCCTAAAATTATAACATCTCACAAAAGGAAAAGCTTTCACCAAAAATTAAAGCTAATAACATTCAATAATCCTTTCAAAATTGAAACCAAGGTTAAAGTTCTATTTCTTTAAAATGCAAATTTCTAAGACGAGGATTGAAAGTATAAAATTGAGTACTTAATTGAATTATTAAAATCCATCAAAGCATACAATTATTCGTTGATACATTTAAGAATCGAAAAGTTTCGCAAGAATATAGAAGGATTGAGGTAATTCAACCAAGCTAAAATGAAATAAGTACCATGAATAACCTCAAATAAGGAATATGGAAGCATCATTAAGTCATCACGAAGCCAGAAGACCAATGCGGTAAAGATAAAGCAAATCGTCAAATCTCAATTTCATGAAGGGTAAGAATTTTAATCATATGTTAAAGGCTTGCCGAAAATCAATGGATCATTCAAATTCAGAAGAGCGAGCATGGTCCCGTTATTTGATATAAACTCCTTCAAGACATAAATCAGAATTATTACAATTGAGCTTTTAGTTTATTAATTATGATTTATCAAAATGGTCGTTAATTCGCAAATGCACAGACAAACCAAAATTTGTTACAATTGTCGAAGCATCATATAAAACCAACCAAGCCAAACCAAAGGATATGATTAGCTCAAATAAGCTCAAGTAAGACTAAATAGGTGTTGTTCATCAACTAAAGGGCCAAAAGACACCAACGACAAAGATATCTACATCACCAAATCCTTATTCAATGAAAGCCAAGCCAAAGAACAAGCACCGCAGAAAGAGAAGGATCGAAGAAGGAAAGCCAAGCAACCACCTACCAAAGCGAGGAAGATAAAATGAAGGAAAGTAAAAGTTAAGTATTTACAAAAATTACATGGGGGTCCCTTTGATTTTGTAAAAATCAATGGGAGTTGTTGGGGTGCCAACAAGGCTTTGCATACATTTTGGGAATATGGCACAGTTGTTGAGCCAGAAAATCAACAAACTCTCACTTGCAATCTATGTGGGAAAAGAATGACAGGTGGGATAAGCAAGCTGAAATATCACATTGCACAAATATCGAGGCATGATGTGAGTCATTGCACCGCAGCAAGCGAGGATCACATTGACAAGGCCAAAAAAGCAATTGAGGGAACTAAGCTAAAGAAACAATACAAAGAGGATGTGAGAAATCAAACTGCCTCAAGATCCAGGTCCAAAACAGGAGTGGGGGTTAGTGGGACGAGTCCAGAAACCTTCTCCACACAACAGTCCACAATGCCTTCACCTTCAACTACATCAACATCACCTTTCTTTGTGTCAAGGTGCACACTTGGTGGACAACCTTCTCTAAGCTCCATTGTGAAAGTAAAGAAGAAAAAAGAAGTAGACAGACTTATGGGTCGATGCTTGCTATGGAGTGATATTCCATTCAACTTTGCCAAGAACCCATTTTATGTGTCCATGTTTGAGGCGGCTGCTATTGTTGGATCAGGGTATAAGGCCCCCACTTATGAGGAGTTGAGAGGGCCCATCCTCCAGGATGAAAAGGCCGATTGCACTCGCAAGATGGAGGATCTTCAAAAATCATGGGAGTTAACAGGATGCACAGTGATGTCAGATGGTTGGACTGATATGAAGGGTAGGACCCTTCTCAACTTCTTGGTTCATTGTCCCAGGGGCACTATGTTTATGAAATATGTGGATGCATCTACACATGTCAAAGATGTGGCTTTACGATGTAGCTTGTTGGATGAGTTCATCCAAGAGATTATCCCATAGCATGTTGTCCAAGTCATAACGAACAACGCCGCGAACTATGTGTCTGCTGGTAGGATGCTTATGGCCAGGTATCCTTCACTATTCTGGACTCCTTGTGTGGCCCATTGCCTTGATTTGATGTTAGAGGATTTAGCCAAGATTGATTGGATCATGGATACCATTAATTCAGCACAGAGCATCACAAAATTCATATACAATCATGCAGTGGTGCTTAGCTTGATGAGAACTTTCACAAGTGACAAAGAGTTGGTGTGTCCTGCCATCACACGCTTTGCCACTAGCTTTATCTCTCTCTAGTCCCTCTTGGGTTCTATGTGGGACTTGCAGTCAATGTTCCTTTCACTTGAGTGGTGTGCTTTATCATTTAGCACTATACCAGAGGGGCAAGCCATATTCAAGCTAGTTACATACCAACAGAGCTTTTGGGATGCAGTGAGGGAGGCTTGCGTCGTCACCGAACCTTTGGTAAAGGTTCTTCACTTGGTTGATGGAGATAAGCCTGTAATGGGATACCTATATGAGGCCATGGATAGGACCAAAGAGTCCATCCGTGCCTATTGTGAGGGACAAGGGAGATCAGGGGAAGGAAAGACAACAGATGATATGGGGGGTGATTGATGCACAATGGAACCACACACTCCATTGCCCCATTCATGCTGCAGGGTTATACCTCAACCTCGTGTTTGCTTACTCCTATGGCTTTAGATTTGATGGAGAGGTTATGTCTGAATTCTACGAGTGTGTCCAGAGGATGGTGTTGTCTTCAGCTAATCGTGCAAAGCTTTCCCAAGAGTTGGAAGTGTATAAGAGAGCCATGGGATTACTTGGGTTTGATATGGCAGTAAATGACAGGACCAACCTGATGCCAAGTAAGCTTCACTTTGTTTCAAATTTCGTTTTCTCTTTCTAATTCTTTTTTATTTTAAAATTTCATTGTCTTTTCTTATGTTTCTTTAATTCGTTGTAGATACCTGGTGGGAGAACTATGGTGGTTGTGTACCTATTCTACAGAGGCTTGCCACTCGGGTGCTCATCAAGACATGTAGCTCTTCTGATTGCGAGCGCAACTGGAGTGTATTTGAAAACGTACACTCCAAAAAGCGCAACAGGTTAGAGAATTTTCAAATTCATTATAAATTATTGAATTCTAGTTTATAATTTTATCATTTATCATTATGCCCCCTTACCTTCTAATTTATGCATTATAAATTTATAATTTAATATTTAATTTTATGATCCTCCTATAGGTTGGATACTCCACGCCTTAATGATTTGGTTTACGTCCACTACAATCTCAAGTTGTGGATGAAGCAGTATGAGAAAACAATTGATGCGAAGGCCATTTCATTAGATGAGATCGACACCATTGCAGCTTGGAGGGCAGAGTGTGAGGAGCCTTTTATGGAGGTAGCCTCTGATTGGATAGAGGATGATAATGATAGTGATCATGATGATCTTACAGAGGCTCCATATGAGGATGATCCGGTTCCAAAGGAGTTTCACACTGAGTCTGGGAGTGTGCCACAGTCAGAGACAAAGCCACAGTCAAGGTTAGAGGGGGATAGACCCGGTAGTAGCATTGTTACTAGTAGAGGAGTAGGACTACCTCCTCGACCTTCTTCTTCTTCAGGATACCAATTTCATCCACCTTCTCCAATTTCTAGAGGACATCATTTTGCAGGGTCTTCTTCTAGAGGACGTCAGAGATCAGTACGAGGCCCACAAGCCTTGAGAGCACTAGTCCTAGAGGAAGGGAAAGGGTCGTTTCCACAGTGATTACCTTTGCCCGTAAAAGGGGTAGAGGGAATCGATAGTTTATTTACTTTATTTCATTGTAGATGACTCATGAGTCATGATGATGATCATGAGATACATTTGTTATATTTTTTATGATTCAGTATTCAGGAGTAGGACATGATCCATTTTGATGTGTGATGTATCTCTAGACATCTTATATATCTTATATATCGGTTTTCTTTCCATATTCATGCAGCAATGTGTTTATTTGATGTTATTGTTGCTTTAGATGTTTAAAAAATTGAAAAAAAATGAATATTTTTGTATTTTTTAAGTTTACCGATTTATTGCCGATTTTTGTCGATGTGTTGCCGATATATCCCGAAACGATGTTTCCTACACCCTGCCGATTTTTCCGCCGTGCCCATATTTGTAACATTGGTATTTATTGAAGAACCGAGTGGCAAATTATGGATTCCATATCTAAGTCTAAATTTTGAACTAAGTGTCCTTATTGCGAGATGGAATTCCAATATGTGACAGTTTTTAAGAATTTCAATCACTCCTGTCTAATATGTGGTAAATATTTTATTATGAAAGAAAATCAAGGTCAGTCACAATTGCAATCGCAAATACAGAAATTGGAAGGCGAATTAGGATACTACAATGAAAACAATAAAAATTTACAATTTGAAAATGATAAAGAGAAATATTTTAATGGTCTAATAAAGACAGAAAATTCCAAATTGAAAGATCGTATTCAAGAGTCCACCAAACAAATTAAAGAATTTGAAACCGCGAAAAGCAAATTTGACAAGGACATACAGGAACGAGATGAAGAGATTTGTCGTCTAAGAGATCATAATCAGAAACTGCTACTTCAAACCATGAAGACGAAGGATAAAACACAGTGCAATCAAAAGTTAGAAGAGGAGATTCAAAATCTCCAACAAAAATTATCAAGAAAAGACAAAGAAAATTCCTCCTTGAAGAAGGTTAATCAGGAATCACTAGAGCAAATAAAAACGATAAGAGAAAGAGAGCAAGAGAATCAAGATGTTCAAAAAAAAGTCAACAAGTCAGATTGTAAGGAAGAACTCTTGCACCTAAGAAGACAATCAATATTTACTCATACCAATTAGAAAACTGAAGAATGATAAGAAATCGTTACAAGAAAAGTTAGATCGCAAGGGTTCATTAGCTGACAAGGAAACGATGAATGACCCAATAGACAAGTCATCGAATACTCAAATTCAAACACCAAAAAGGGGAACCAATATAGAGTCAAATGGCGCTCAAAATCAGAAGAATGTTTACACTGACAAATCACTACAAACATCAAGACAATATCGTTCCGAAGAACAATTACAAAAGATTAGGATGCCTTATCGTCATCCAAATCATAAAAATCGATATGACCAACGACAAAGTCAAGAGGAACATAAACAAACGAGTTATGATTTCAAAATAGAATGGGGACAAAGTCAAGAAACTCTGTGGAAGCAGAAAATGAGAAGTTCTATCCAAACAATCGATCAGCAAACAGTTCCAATGATGGTAGATCTCGGATGTGGACCACTTCACAAATGACACAACAATTTCACTCAATGTTTAAAAGAACGTATCATCTCTTTTCGCCATGTGTTGCAGTTACCAACACAGAAGATCACGAGAAAACATCAAGAGCAAGAACAAGGATAAAAGTATTCCATAATAAATTAATAATGCTTTGAGGACAAAGCGTCTCTAAGAGGAAGGCAATGTTATGAATATAAAATATGAAAATACTAATAAATAATAATTAAATTGTTAATTAATAATAAATAAAAATAGTAATAATTATTAAAAGTTGCAACTCTTTACGAAGAGTTACTATGTTCCCTTTAAGCATTATATATGCAGGCTTTCCTATTTGTAATCATATCATATCTCTTATTCATTTTAAACATTTTATTACATATTTATCCTTTATGGATTATTTATCATATTTACATTGGAAATTTCCTTGAGTAATGAACTTTATTTTGTGGGTAACACCTACTTGTTTTTTACCAGATTCAAATATGAACATACAAACTCAAGGGAAAGATAATCTCAATAGAGTATTCAACTAGGAATGCAATTATCCAACATGGAAAATCTTTATGGAAAGTGTAAAACTCAAGTTTGCAAAGGTGCAGAAAAAAAAGGAATCCTAATAACATGATGAACGTGAAAAACATACTCTTAAAGTATATACATCATTCCATTGCCCAACATTTAAACCACTGACTGCTGTCCATATGTTAGCACTTAGCAGTAAGTCTTCACCTGGCATTCTAAAGACAATTTCTGTGGCCATGAAACTAGTCTTTTAATTGAAAGGCCTTGAATTTGAAAACCACATTCAAAAGAAATCAGACCCATGCGACCATGCATCTAATTAGCAAACATTCCATGTGAAAAGTGACAGGTTTACTGAACAATAGATAATAAATTAAAAGCAGAAAAACCACTGACCTATGTAAGCAATGCTGCTACCGCTTGGAGACCATTTAACCCCAAAAGTCCAACTGAAAGCAAGATCCAGCTGCACCAGTTGCTGCAATCACAATTGAAACTCGATTTTGTTAAGAGAGTCCCAACTTTGGCTCTCTATATGACTGTGATTGTGCATATGTCAATCTTTCTACAGATGGTAAACTAACTAATAACAAGAAAATGCTGATGTCATAATATGATTAGAGCACCAACTACCAAAAATAGACAGTAATTTGCTGAAAAAAAATATTGATATGAATTTGAATATGTTGAAGTTTGAGCATTGGCATTATACAACAATTACAGAACAGTACAAACAGACAATTTCTATATCACAATTCATATGCATGGTCAGCTATGTTATCAGGTCTGCCTATGGATAATCCACGTTTCCACAGATGACCTAAAACCCTAACCATTTCCTACTTATATCCCCTTCACCCAGTATAAAACTCACAAATTTGAGTTTTTCATAACAGTCTGCATTTCTGAGTTTGTGAGAATAACTTGGAGCAAAATATATTTGGAGATCCAAATTTTCTGTTTCTGGTCCATTGTTTTTTTGGTGAAATATATATCATATATGTGTGTGTGTGTGTGTTGTTTCCCTGTATCCAGATGCTGCCTTACCAAAAAAACAGCAGATCCATATCAGGATCTGTATCCATTTCCATAAAATGGAAACAAGGATGATTTTACTATCACAACTATTTTCACATTGGATGACTACAACAACAATGATTTTCTGTAAGCAACCTGCAAAAACTTGAAGTTGAATTTTGCTTTGGAGTATTATGAAAAGAGTCATAGTTTCAAGCACATGAGTAGAGCCACCTTCATTTGTGACGAAACACCAAACCTTATCATTTTTATCATTTTCAACTGGATCAGAATGAATGTCAAGGAGTGCACAATGAACCTCGGGGGAGTGAGAATTTGAACATTTTCATATAGCTTTTAGCAAGACTGCTTTAATCCAGAACTCACATACCAGCATGCTACAGATTCATACTCATCTCATCCATCCTTCAAAACACAATATCTTTACCCCTCATAGACACAAACCTTTATTTAGGAACATTCAACTCCATTGATCACAAACTTCAAAGTACTTGCATCCAGAGTTAGAGATCTTTGGATTCAAATTTCAAAGTAACTTGATTACAAAAAAATTGGGAAGGACTTTTAGACAATATGCTACTTAAATAGGATGGCAGGGATCCACCTCATACAGCAACATACTCTAATAAGCTCGTCTATCTATCTTTTCTAGCAATCTGCCATTTGTAATGTAATTTGAAAATAATGTCATCTAAGGTAAGCAGCAGAAAAAGGCAACTGACTTCATTTTGTGCAGTGGAAATATATGTGTAGAATGAGGATCATTCTCCATAACCCGCTCCATGCGTTATGTCAAATATCATAGCTTCATATAGTTTAGTATCCACATATCACTTGTCTTATTTCTCATCAATACATATCCAGCTGCATGCAAACACATGGTTTTCTTCTATGAACAGTTGTTAAATTAGAGTTCCGTGCATGGCTGGAGGACCCATCACAATCTAATAGAGAGAAACCTATGTTGCACAAGTATCTGGAATGCAGGTACATTTTCTATATGGATACGAGTACCATGTACGGCTAGAAGATTCGTCCAAAATTGCAGGAAAAAACAGGTTGGGAGCGGCAATAATAAATATTAAAAAAAGTTTAAAATATATAAAAACTTACCAAAAAACTAAAAAATTGGAAAATATTAAAAAACTTAAAATAGAACAGAATTGATTCATTTCATAAATTAAACTATTTTAAGCTTTAAAGCCTCTAGCAGTGTCACGATATTCAATTCTTTAAAATTTACTCACAACCCTAGGTCCATGTCATACATAAATTCAGTTTCTGTGACGTGAAGTCAACCCTTTATTAACAATGCATGACTCCAGTGCCATGGTGTATTTTGTAAATTTGACCACAACTTCAGCCCATTGTATGAGTTTGTAAAGGTGATTTGCATGTCTATAGACGTATGAAGCACCAATAGTTTCTTAAAACATGAGATTCATTCCTTTTCTAATTCCTTGTTCCAACTCCATCTTTGTTATTGCTCCCAAGAGTGGTTAGTATTTGGGTGCTTCTGCATATTTTTAGTTGGTAACTGTTACCCCCCATTTTGCACGAGTGTCCACTTATGATTTTACTTGTGATTTTTATCACAAAGCAATTTGATAACTCTCCAAGATGGTCTTGGATGTCCGGTGGTGTAGTTACACTTCAAGATGTTGACGCCTTGGTTGATGATGGTTGATTGAAGTGCTCATGGTCTTATTCTTGGTTCTACACATATATGGAAGGTATCAACACTTTTCACTTGATGAACTTCATGGTGATCTAAAGTGATTGTCATTGGCTCATCTTTTGCACCTTGTTTTGCGTCGATTCTGTGTCAATTTGTGCATAACAGGACCCTGACTTCAGACCCCCATATCTCCAACGCCCTAGCTCAGATGGTGGCTTGTGATATATGGTTGGAAAGCTCTTTCCAAGACCTTCCTGTGATGTAGAACGCTCCTCCTCATTCCTCAAGGCGTTGGATAAATTGGACATTCTTTCTGGCAGCCAGATTCAGCAGTTTCGGTAGCCTGTCTTCACAAGGGTTGTTCTCTCACATCATAGCTCTCTTGGAGGTATTTGATATATGGATGGAAACCTTATTTCATCAGATTTCCAGAAGTATAAACACTCCTAGTTCCCATGGGAAATGGATCTATGGAAGCTTCTTTCTGGATGTCCAATTTTGGTTTCTGGGACCATGTTGCTACATATTTTTAAGCATGGTGGCTAAGTCACCTGACATGAGGACACTGGACACGGAGGACACAGGAATACAAGTGTCCAACACGGGCACGGTGACCCCTGGAATTAGGACAAGGAGGACATGTTATATATATATATATATATATATATTTAAATATATTAAAAATATAGACATATAGATCCAAATTTTTTTAGAAACTAGAACATTTACAAATATTCAATAGAAATTAGAATCAATACACATTACACATTCACGAATCACAATGAGACACATTGAAATCAGCAGATCTTGATCCCACATTATTCAAAGATGAATTATCTTTACATGGTTGCTCTACTTCTGAAATGTGTTGCTCTTCACTTCCACTGCTGGTTTGCTTTTCACCAGAGCCCAGAGATGAAAATGACTTGTGATGCTTCAAGCAAAATTTCAACAAATCAGATTTATAAAGAAGATGCATCAACAAACCCTTAGAAGTTAGAACATTTATCAAAGAATAATATAATACAGAATCAATCCTAGATGTGATTGATCTAGCTTTGAATACAAACTATACTTCTCTCTACTTCTTGATAATTTATAGAAATTTTTCATGGTCTCCAAAACTGAAACTTTTAAAAAGGAGAAATGAGAGCAGTAAAAAATGTTGGGAAAGGAATGGCAAGTAGAGATATGGACTCAGGAGCAGCTACTTCAATGTCATATAGATCAAATTACTAGTAAGAAAAAGAACCATATCCTTATCACAAATCACAATGAGACACATTACACATTGCCCAAATCAGTTTTAACCCCCGCGGGCCCTCATTTCCGACTTTTTCATGTCCTGGAATTGGGACATGGTGTTGACAGTGCAAGACACAATGCAAAACCATGTCCGACACGTGTTTGCGTCGTGTCCGTGTCCGACGCGATGACATGGGACACAGAGGGGGTTTAGGACGTGTCTGGTTTCCTAGCATGGTGGTGATCCCGAGGAGTATTCATGAGTTGACACAACATCTTCCTTGACTGCCCTCTCTTGGCACACATGTGGAGGGATGATTATATTATTTTATTGATGAGATGGCATGGTGCCACACATGTTGAGGCACTTTGGTCATCTTTTACTACATGTGGAATTTTATTGCACATATTTTCATGCACTTTGCCACTTGGAGGAGATCTTAACCATTGTCTAAGCTATTTTAGGAAGGGTCATCCCCTCTTGGAGGGTTTCCACTTGGTTATTTATGCAACATTCATGGAGTCAATCCTGTCGTACCACGTCCTGGGTCCCTGTTTCAAACCATACAAGGCTTTCTTTAACTTGCACACGTGTGTTTTCCTGTCATGTGTACACTTCTTCTTCTACCACACCATTCAGGAAAGTTGTCTTTACGTCCATCTGGTGTACCTTCCACTCCATCATTTCAACTATCGCAAGTATAGCTCTAATCGAAGCGTATCTTGCTACAGGAGCACACGTCTCGTCATAATCGACGCCCTATTTCCGAGAGAAACCATGAACCTTTCCTTGTACTTATGTCGTATGCTTAACTTTGTAAATCTATTTGAGGGTTACTTGTTCTTCGGAACAAGTCTTATCATCCTTCTCTTGTAGGTCATAGCACACAATCTTTCCTACAAGTCAAATTCAGTCATATCATTAGCAACATTACATACTAATCAATCAATTCAATGTAATGACAACTTCTTATGCATAATGTACACAGTCATGTAACCAATACATCTTAGCCAATGGTTTAGCACAACACTCATCCATATCCCATATACACACAGTAACTATCTAGATGCCTTCCATCTCTACCAGAACATACTATCAACAGCATGCACTGCTCTGAATATGTTAGCAAAGAGGTTTCATTCTAGACAAGCAACAATGGCTCATGGAATGTTGTGCCACACCATAGGGTACTTACCCATAACATGCACTACATCAGCCTACTGCTTGTCATATATAAATGCATAAAAGAGAATTGTATCACAGATCTATATGTATATGTTATAAGCAATATCCTTCAAAATACTCAGGAATTCAAATGACAGTAAATACTTATCTTTCATGTGTTTTGTAGGCTCCCTCTTACGTTCTACCTCCTTGCAGAATTCACTGGAATTTTTGGAAGTGTACTCTGCTCCATCATCTGATTCTAAAGACCTTGATCTTATTCTTCGTCTAATCTGGAACTTTCTGAAGTCTTCATCCTTGGTCCTCGTGTACTGGATTCAAGATCTCCTTTTGCTTGGAAACGGATTTTTCACATCCTTTACATACACCATCATGTTTTGTTTGGATCTCGGGTAGACCAGTCACCACTTTGCTTACAATTGATAAGGCTTTGGAGTATATATATGTGCAAGCCTTTTGTGCCATAGTTCACTTGGTTCCATAGTGTCATGAATCAATGCTTGATCTGGTTGGCCTTTTAATTTGTACAAGCCTCCCTCTTGCTCTCCAATTACTATTGTATCATCAAAAGTTTTAACTTGTGAGTGCTGAAATTAAGACATACTCTTCATCACTTGAGGAATCCTCCCTTGCTTTCTTCTCAACTGGTTCATCATCTTCTGCAGCATGAGCATGATACCTCTTCTTCTTTCCTTTCTTGTTATGGTCTTTGCTTTTGGGGCAATCTCTTGCAATATGTCCATTTTCATCACAAGTGTAACATTTGTAGTTTGAGTAGTCCTTATGAGGTCTATGATTCTTTTAGAATCTTCTAGGCTTCTTGTGAGAGTGTTCTTCTTTCTTGCTATTTTCCTTTTTTGAATGAGTTGTTAAGGCTTGATTGTCATCTTCACCCATCTTCTCTTCGTTGGCTTCAATTCTGGCTTCCTCTTGAGTACAATTCTCCCATAGCCTAGTAAATTTGCTGAGCTTCCTTCTAGAACAAATCCTTTGGATGAATGATTCCCATGACCTTGGGAGACCATTCAATGTAGTCATCACCAATATTGATTCTTCAACATATTCTCCAATAGCTTCTAATTGTTCTTTGATTTGGGAGACCCTTGTGAAATAGGATTGGATACTTTCTGAGTTCTGCATTTTCACACCCTTGAGTTGAGTTCTCAAGGTCATATTCCTATTAATGTTATTTCCTTCATATAGTCTCTTCAATGATGAAATACGAGGGATCAAGTGATCCTTGATGGAGTCCACTATGATCCTTTTGGCCCTAACCAAATTCTTCTTGTGTCTAGCCTTGTCTTCATCTCCCTCTGGCTCTGCAACTTCCTCCTTAACATAATTGTCCAAATCATTCTCTTCTAGAATGAGCAGTACTCTATACTTCTAGGCTTTGAAATTGTCAGCTCCTTCAAGCTTATCCTCAAGCTTGGTATTGTTTGTCATCTTGATAAAATGAGAACCTCAAATGGAATAAGTATAATAGTACTTACCAATAGAGATGATCCAACCAAGTGCTTGCTTTAATACCTTCTGAAATCTGCTTCCTAGTTGACCTAGGGTTTGTTAGAGAAACCCTAATTTTCCAACTTCGGAATCTTGCAAATCTAAGTTGTGGGAAAGATGCGCCTCCCTAAGGTGAGTTGAGAAAACCCTTCCGTCAGCCAAATCTATGGACAGAAATGTCAAAAATCCGATGCCCTAGTTTTCCCAAGCAGTAGTGACAGGGTCAAAATTCAAAATTCTCAAATCTGGAATCTTCCTCCACAGAAAAATGTGCCCTCCTAGGGCGAATTGCTTTGACCTCCTTTTCAAGCAAATCTATAGTGAAAAACCTTTGGAACAAGAAACCCTAGTTTTCACTTCCGACAGTTTCTGTTGCACAAGGTCTTCTTTCAGGCTAGCTCTGATACCATGTTAGAATTTTAATACTATAAAGATGGTTATGTTAGATCTTCGATCAATTTGCATTATATCACAACAACCATATACAATAGGATCAATAAAAGATAGACAAGCACAAGCATAAACAAGAGCACACAACAATTTATCCTGGGAAACCCTCTTGAGGCAGAAAACCCAGCAAAACTTCTTCAATATAGATTCGTTAGAAAGAACAATGTCAATCTTGTACAATAACCCGAGAATAAGATAAGATAGAAACCCCAAGAAAATATGTCTTCAATGCAACTACTCTTTCTCCCAAGCGAACCTGTCCTTTCTCTACTCATGGGAACTTGCTTGAGTGAGTGATACACAAATGAGCAAGGCGACTCCCTTATTTATACTAATCATAAAGTGACCTTCTTACCTAACTGGGCCAACTTGTCTTTCCCTAACTGGGCCGACTTGACAGGGGCAGTTTTGCCCATTGTTTGGGGCAGACTACCCATTGTTTGGGGCAATTTACCCACTATGCCGACTTGTCTATTTTACTTTATTTTTTTTAGGCTTTTTACATGATCAAATACAATATGAATATTCCCCGAAGGAATTACAATAAAAGTGCAATAAGAATATCTACTGAAGTTACATTCTTCAACACAATGTCAATACAACGAAGAGCTAAAGCTCTCTCATACAAAGATGCCCCAAAAATAGAAGATACAAAGACATGATAAGATAGAACCAGAATAGAAGATGCAAAGACAAGATAAGATAGAACCCAAAATATAAGCTTCCTCCAGCTGCAGCTACTCTCCTATGCGCACTTGTGGAGCAAATCTCACTTCATTTGCTTGGTGTCCAAATGAGGAGGCGCCACACCTTATTTATACTTGTCCCGAGTGCCCTTTTTCACTGTTGGGCCGACTTGTCTAGGGAGCAACATAATATTGTTTATTTATTATTTCTTCTAGAATTTTCTTGAGCCGACATTACATGTTTTACAAGTGCAATATAACATTGTTCTTTAAGAGTTTTCACATGATCAAATATAAGACAAATACAATAAGCATATCTTCCGCAGTTGCATATTATTTCAACATGGATCTAGCTTTTGCACATGTTTTCATGAGTTGGCACTTGGATATTGAGCCATTTGCAGGTGGCATCCTAGCTTGAACGACTATTGTTGGCATGTGGACATCATTTTGAGCTTTTGGGAGAGGTGTCCTAGCTTTGGGAATAGTTATCTTTTGACAAAGTGCCCATAATTTTGCCAACTCAGCACCATTAGATGCAAAGTTGTTGTGGTTTTTCTAAAAAGTGGTTATAATAGAAAATCTTATAAATATTGAGGACAATGGCAATTTCAAAGCAATCGTTTAAATAGTTTCACCGCATTTTGGCCACGCATGACTTTTGAAGCCTTTTCATGGATAGCGTTCACCTTGGAGGATCTCTTCATGTCATTTATTATCATTTTTTAGGAAGCGCTCCATTGTAGCATACCATTTTGGAGTGTTTTTTGTTGTTCATTTATTGGAGACGGATTGGCTTTTAAGGAGGTCTAGGGTTTTGTCCACTTCTATCTATGATTGTGGACCATTTCCTTGGAACGTTAGCTTTGGAGAGCCTTTGGAGACCATTTTTTTACTTCTACTTGTATTATTCCTTCTCATTTGATGGAGGTGTCCTCCTTCTTGGGTCCTTTTTGGTTTTGATATTATACACGTGTGGCTTTGACCACCATATTTTATGTATTTCATTGGAGTAGTTGGAGCATTTTAGTTTGTTTACTCCATCCTAGGCTAGACCTAGAGCTTTATTATTCTTTTATTGTAGAAGGAAGAGGAGCTTAATGCTAAAAAAAGCTTTGCTCTCTCTTTCATTTGTCAAGGTTGAATTTTGAGAGTTCTCTCTCTTGTGGAGCTAAATGGACATATCTTTTCATGGTGCAATTTAAATTGTAAGGGTTTCTTCTCCATTCAAAGTGTGGCTTCTTGTTCCTATTTCTAAATGTTATTAATGGTATATAGAAAATGCTAGACTTGTCTTTGTAGAGCCAGTTGAAAGGCTATACTCACCACATTGGAAGGGTTCTAACTTCTATGTATGAAGCATTTCCTCTTTTTCCATTTGATGTCTTGTGAATTGATGTATTAACATACTTCTTTCATCTTTCTAGAGTTGCTGCTCTTTAATGCTTCATTGTATAAGACACACCCTAATTAACAACATTTTAATGTGGTACCTCCTTGGGCCCTCCTGGTCTATCTCTACAAGTCATGTTTAGCATGTTAGGGTTTCATTAAAGCATGTGTCCCTAGTTTCCCTAACCATCCATGAACTCACGCTCTCTTGGACTATATCCCTTGACTCCATTTGCTATTGTTGGATTGGCACTAATCTTCATGGTCCTTCCATCACCTTTTCATTTCTATTATACTACAAAGACAAAACTGTTTTGTTAGGCTATCTCTTCACATCACCTTGTTCTTCATTGTCATAGCCTAGCAATCCTATCCTAGGGAAGCCTCCCTTGAGTTGAAGAAGAGCCAACCTAAAGTGTAGAGAGAGAGTTCATGAGGTGGCAGTGGCTAACCCCTCTAGGTTGCAGTTGGGCTAGCATTGTTCTTTTGGGCTTTAATCCCACATGCTAGTTTGAGCTGTAACACAGAGGATGGTTTCCAACCAGAGAAGAATCGTAGCCAACAGCCAGAAATTTATTCCTACCAATAGAAATGGCCACAATTTGGGAATCAAACTTTTGCCACAGGTGCTCAGGTGCTCATAGGTAAAGGCACAAACCAATATAGTCCAAAGGAGAAAAATAATTATGTAATAAATGTAAAAGATAGAAATGGCGATATGCAATGAAGAAGACTATCATATATATAGGATGTAAGAGACATAACAATCCCAATGGACATGACCCTATATAATTATTATAAATAATAACAGTAATTAGCTATATTACTGTTATTATAAATAATAACAGTAGTTCTAGACTATTCAGCAGTTTATGATCTTCAGCTTTCTCTGTGAATTATGAAACATGTGATATCTTGAAACGCACAGATAAATGCCAGGCCAAATGATAACTAAAGTCTAAGACATGCAAAACCAATCCCAACATTCATCTTCCAACAAAGTGTTAAAACTATGTAGGATAAGCAGAGGTAAATAACTTCAGCTGTCACTAAAGTGGCTGTTTGGGTACAAACTCATGTTCAGGGGCAAATCCAGGTATAGTAAGAACAAACTCTGCTGCATAGAGATATACAAAGCCAATCATGTGTATTTAGTTCAACAATTGTCAAACATACTAATATCAGCTTGTGAATGCAGCTCAAAACGATCGTCTTCTGCACTCCATAAGAGAAAAACAAAGAAGAAACAATAACCAGAGAAAACATTGGACGTTCACTACCACCTTTTCCCAGATTGTAGACTATGATGAGCATTGAACATGCACCATGCCAAAAACGTTTTGTTTGACAACAATATTCTAATAAGAAGCAAAGAAGGTTTAAGAATTTACACATAAGGGACATGCATGGACTACAAGAAATAATTGCAGCTTGTCTACATTGTACAACAATTTATTAATTATGCTTCAGACAAATGGCTTGGAGGAAAATCAAATTCATGGCTAACTGATATTCATCATGAAGAAATTTTAAACATGAAAAAGGACCTCTCCAAACTTCATATCACCAGAAGGGGCAACTGTGGAATCCCTGCATAAACAGTAAAAGATCAAGTTAGGTTGCAATACTTTGGAGTGTCAAACTTACAGATAACTACCCTTTACTATCCAAAGTATGTAAGTTACATGCTCAGAAGATCTAGTTGAGCAACAGAACAAAACACAGGCCATGTTTTCTATCTAATGCCGGATGATCAGGAACCCTTAATCCAGGCATTCCATCTAGACCAGCAGAGGAATTCACTCACACCAACCTTGTATCAACTCCTCTAATGAATGTAGAAAACACCCGACACTTCCCATCCGTAGATGTCGTTGCAAGAAGAACCTGGAAACCAAGTCTTAAAAGTGAGACACTTCAGAATTACAAGCATGAAGAAGTGCAAAACTGTGAACAGTAAGGTTATTTATTCATATAAATCTCAAAACGTAGGCGAAAAGTTATTTCCATATACACCTATAGGAGAATATAAACAAATTGCACCTGCAATTAAAAGTGAAATGTAAACAAGAAACTATATGAACATATCCAGATACAGCTACACCTAACCAGAAAAGTAAGTGAGCAATGAAATTACCCATTTTCTAGAATCTAAAAGCATATAAACATCAAACAGCAGGTTGAGCCACTATATAGTACAAACTGCAAAATAGCAACTTGTTTCTTTTATCATAGGATTGCAAATAATGAATATAGACCAATATTAACACTAATATTTATCATAATCTGCTCACCACTAAGGGTTTTGGCTATGATGGCTTCAGCAAGGAGAATGCGTAATCCTAATACCACTGTATTTGCATTTCCCCAAAATGCTCATGGTGTCTTAGCATGCATGATCATTTATTGTGCTATTCTTTGGTCTTTGGACCAATCAAGTGTTAGTTTTTGCCTTGATGCTCCCAACTTGTTGTGCATTCATCTTCTGGTGGATGAGCACTTGGTGTAGGATTTCTTCATTCTTCTTCAATTTGTTGAGCTGTTGGCTCTTACTGAAGAGAGGATGCACTTGTATGGAAGAGAGTTCATGCATGACAGCAAAGTATTGAAAGGAGATGCTTCTAACTATTTTTGGTGCTTGGAGTTACTTGCACTAGGAAGATTCACTTGTTGTACAAAAATGTGCAGTGTTGCATAAAAGTATGTTGAATGGGTGAGTTGGCACTTGTGAGTGCATCAGAATATGTGGTGTTGAATAAAAATATGCATTGATGGTGAGTTGGCATTTCTGAGCATGTGCCTACCTACTTGGCACATTTAGAGTGTTCCACTTGTGGACCCATTATCCATTTGTGGAAGTAGTCTAGGGTTAGAGTTTTACCTTGCAACTTACTCCTCTTACTCTATAAAAGGAAGATGGAGCATATCACTTAACATTAGTAACTTGCTTGATGAGAACAAGAGAAGAGTAATATGACGTTTTAATAGCCAGGAATTTTGGTATTTGTTGGTTTTGCTTCATGAGTTCGAGAGAAGTTGGTCGTTTTGCATTGTAAGCTTGGGAGAAGTTGATTTGTCATTTAGGTTTTGCATTTGCAATTTGGATGAAGTTGATTTGTTGTAATGTAATTGTCTTTCATGTGTAATAGAAAAGATGCGGTTGTTGTCCCAAATTTGCATGCTGCAGATCTAATTTTTTGGTGTTTTGGTTGCTGATTTATTACATTGATATAATGAACTGCTGGGCTGATGCCAAGTTATTTTAGCATGCCTTAATTTATATTTTCAAATCTGATTTATGTTGTGTTGGTGCTAAGAAAATGTGATTTTCAGACCTGATTTTTTGATAGATCTAACCCTAGTAGTTGCTACAATTATCTAACTTGTGATATGTGGCATCCACAATCTTGAAGTTTGTCTACAAAAGTTCTGTTGATTGTAGTTCTAAAGTTTTGGCAGGGGTTTCTGGAGAAAGCAGATTCAACATTAGGATTGAAACTTTTATGGTGCAGATCCACATCCTTGTGAGGCAAAAGTTTTAGCATGGTATCAAAGCGGTGATGCTAAAATTTTCTGTCCATTGTATGCAGAATTCAGCTACCTGTGAGAGGGCACTGAGAACAGAAGATTTCAACAAGTGTGATGCCCATAAAGCTCGGGTGACTGCAGCTGATCGATGCATGTGAGAGGCACCAGCCTATGAGAGATTTGTGAGTGTGATGCCCTAAATGCTCTAGAAATTCAGATAGGTTGTTGCTTTGGCTGATTTATTTTGTTTGAACTATGTTCAAGCGGATTGCAGGAATCGCTAACTTTGAGATGTCCGTTCTCAGAGACTGTGACCAACTAGAGTAAGATTATAATTTTACCCCTTTGAAGTACAAGGACTGCAGGAACCAGATTTCTGTAGTACGGAAAGGGAATAGCTCGACATGCGATGCATTCAACATACAACCCAATAACATCGACCAATCTAGAACATCAACAGAATCAGAGCTTCGACACATTCTGATTCATCACTTCGACAGAACCCATGACATCGCCAGAATGACATAACTTAAACTATATTCTGCATTCATATTACTTATAACTATCTTGGTCATGCATTCATTTAAGCATTCAGATAGAGGAAAGAAACACATATCACATATCACATCATAACACATAAAGACACCATGTTTATCGTGGAAACCCATCCTGGGAAAAACCGCAGAAGCGCTCGTCTTTTATTATGAGTTGCAGCCAAATAAGCACTTCAGTTAAAACTTACAGATTTCCTCATGGCATACAAGGGATTTGCGCACACAACCTGCAGATCAGCGACTCGGCTTCCCCAAAATAACTCCAACAGATATGACATAATGCTTCATTACAGACTCAAAATATGCTCTTACAACATCGCCTGACAGTAACAAAAACTAGTAACCCGCAGTAACCAACCCAAAACTTCTCTTTTATTACATATTTATAGGGCGCACTTAGCTTGCCCCACTCCCACTAACCCACTAACCCACTAACTTACTAACCAACTCATTATTACAATGTGGACCATTTCTAACTAACTAACTCAACTCCAACCATTTGACTTGTTCAACATAACTGTTTTTTCCCGATTTCTTGGCCGCTTCGTTGGAGTTGACCGCTTTGCCAAACCACTTCCGTCTTGCCTTTGTCCACACCAAAACTGTTTCCACCAAAAATGGTACCTCCAAAATACTAGGCCCAACACAAGTAACAGAGGTCTATTGAGAAGATGGATCTCTAGAGCATAGTCTAGGGAAAAGCTGCAGTTCCTAACAATCCTTAACACTTGTCTCAATGCGAGAAGAGAGTTGCTAAGGCGAGGAGGATTACTTTGGATCATGTGAAGAACCACCTAATTCCTCACATCACAAACAAATCAGCAAAGGAGATATACAATGCTTTGGTGTTTGATAGTGGCAAGCCATGGAATAGGCGCTTTGGTCACTTGCACTAAGGAGCTCTTCCACTCTTGAAGAATATGATGCAAGGATTGTCAGACTTCAAGGTGGGGAAGATAAGGGAATAAAATGGCCATGCACTCTATTGCATCCCAAATATGCACTTCAAATGTTACAAAGTGTTTTAACAAAGTGCAACCCTAGGGACACTTACGAAGATTACCCGATGTCACCACAACAATACTTCCTCTGCTCTAGGCTGGTTCTTTTCTAGCACAAGGGGGAATGACTAGAAAGAATGTTTAATGAAATTTTCTTTAGAATAAAACGGATGGTGGAATTTACTAAGACCAATGCTTATATTGGGTTATGGAGTCAAAATCAATGAACAAGAGGGTTTGAATGAGACGAAAGGCATAGTTAGACTACTAAGTTTTAACAAATACACTCTAACTAACCACATGGACCTTTTTCAATATGCAAAAATTAAAGGAGCGCCCTTCCAAAGACGCGCCTCACAACAAGTACAAAACAACCAAGTAACAACGTGCAGCCTTAAATAAGAAAGGAACAGCCATGGCCTCTCAATATGCAAAAGTAACAATAACATTATCCACAAAATGCACAATGATTACAGCAAGAGAAAAGGAAGGTTAAACCTCTTCCCTAACGTCTCCATCTTGGAGCAAAATTGCCTTTCTTCAAAGATTACAATAGCAGTTTATACAAGTAATTTCCACCCATCAAATCAACCCATGAATAATAGAAAAAATATGTAAACCTCAAATTGGGCATGTCCTTCCAATCCTCCCAAAGATATTCCACTAAGTGTTTGGAAGGCTGCTACCGAGCAAACTAGTAGTTTGTAGTTAAAGGTCCAAAGATTGCTACTAGACACAGTAACCTGAGAGGTATTACCCACTATCACCAAGATAACTACCTCTATACTTCCGGTTGACTCTTCTTCAACTCGAGGGGGAATTCCTAGATAGGATTGCTAGGCCATGACAACGAGGGCACAATGTGGTTTGGAAGAGATAGCCTTAGCAAAACGGGGGTTTGGAGTCTTTAGGGTTTTATAATAAGTGATGGAAAGACCAGAGATCAGTACCAATATCCACCTAGGGCAATGGAGTCAAGGTGAATCAAATGGCAAGTGAGGCAAAGAAGAATGACCAAAAAGAATTGATCTAATTCCTTCAAAGATTAAGGATCGGGACTAGGAAATAAATCATATCAACACTGAGGATAACAATGGGGTTCAAGGTCTACAAGAAGGAGCTCCAACAAGGGAAAGTCCTAACTACCCAAGATCAAGTATGGAGAAAGCAAATACCTTGAAACCCTTGCCAAGGGAGCCAATGCTATGCGAGACAAGGTTCTAAAACACTTACCTAAACCATCAAAAGAGAATGTGCAAGCCAAGAGCTCAAGATGCCCTCCTTCCAAGAGTTATTACAACTATTCAACTAGATCAATCTTTGAAAGGTTTGTAAAGCCTTAAACATTCCACCATCAATCCTTTAAACACCAACATAGAACCCCAACAAGAAGAGACTTCAAACATTGACAACACTAATTCCACATAAAAAGAACCCTTAACACCATAAATTGCACAAAAGAAAGATTTATCGATAAAGATCCAAAAGAGAGGGAACTCCCAAAGTCCAACCATGAAAATGAAATGAGGAAGTGCCTCTCTATTTAATCTTTGAAAGGTTTGTAAAGCCTTAAACATTCCACCATCAATCCTTTAAACACCAACATAGAATCCCAAGAAGAAGAGATTTCAAATATTGACAACACTAATTCCACATAGAAAGAACCCTTAACACCATAAATTGCACAAAAGAAATATATATCGATAAAGCTCCAAAAGAAAGGGAACTCTCAAAGTCCAACCATGAAAATGAAATGAGGAAGTGCCTCTCTATTTACAAGGGAGCCTAAAATTTCCTTTACAATAAAATATCGTTATTTTCCTAAGATTTAGCCTAGTGTGGGGAAAAATAATCCAAATCCCCACTACAAGCAACTAACCCCTAACAATACGATAAAATAAGGTGGTTAAAGCCAATTGTACAATGATAAGATACACAGGGCCCCTTAATGAGGGAAAATCTCCATCAAGCAAGGAACAAGTGGTTGTTGACGATGCCACATGGCCTCCAAAGGCCCCTCCAAAGAATATGCTCTAAGGAATGTCCACAAGCTAGCTTTCAAGGGCATGTATCATGGTAACTTTTCCACCAAGCAAGAGCCATATGGGGGAACGAAGGCCCCAAAGTGTCCACTTTGAAACCTCCAAAGCTTCTCAAAGGCACAATTTCCCAAGAGATGCCCACAAGGCACTCACACCACATCAACCAATCTTCCAAAGCTAGGAGGCGCTTCATAAGATTTTTCCATTATGTAATCGAATACCTTTAAGGAATGTCCACATGTTTTGACCACATCAAAGATGGCCTTTAAGGTCCACTTTGAAAATCTTCATAAGCTTCTCAAAGGCAAAGATGTCCACAATGTTTAAAAATGGAAAAAACCAACCCTAAAACAAGTGCTCACTAAGAATAGCTCCACAAAGGTATAAACAAAGCAAGGTATATTCCAACACCTCACATTTTTTCCATAAAGTAAAATGATTCGACCATCCACAATGACTATTATTGTTATATTTTAAAAGGCAAGGGCCCACGGATTACAACACAAAGAAATCTTATATGCTTATCTACTTATATGCTTATATTTTGACTGTAGAGGACATTTAAATTTTATAGCCTATTTATTGTTGACTATTTTATGTATTGATCGACTGCCTTTGTGATCTAGATTTTCCCATTTTTGTCTGGTTCCGGTTCCTAGGGTTGGCCAGTCTGATTTTGATAACATTGGCATGTACAAAAGGTTAGAATTGCAACAGCCTGTGGAGGCATCTAGTTTGACAAACCTCAACGAACTTCAAATTTTCTTTGGGGTTCACCTAATTTCGAACTTAACCTTGAAATTCGGTGAATGTTGTGACATAGTTTAAAGCCATAGGCAGTAACTCCTCATCTTCCACCTTGGTCCTAATAGCAACAAGTTGATCTCAAAGTTTGGTGACCTTCATCAAGTAGTTGGCCATTGTATCTGTGTCACTCATGCATGTCGTTGTAAGCTTGTTCTTTAAGAGCATCTTTCGGGAAATATTCACACTCGTACAATGCGACTAAGGCATCAAATATGTCCTTTGTCGATTTCTTCTCTACTATATGGGGAATCAAATGGTCTTTCACCAGATCAAGAATAACTCGCTCCGCCTTGGTCACCTTCTTGTTATGCTCAACCAATTGTCCAAGATCGATAAAGACAATCACCTTTCTTCCATGAAACCCTAAAGATCAAACTCCTCCAACTAATTTTGTAGCCGACACTTCCATGGTACAAAGTTGGAAGCACCCTCCAACATGTGACATTCTTGCAGACCAAGACTAGTCATCACTGCAAACCCTAAAAGCACACTTCAACGAATAGATTAGTCACAAAAGAAATCAGATCTACAACCTATCATAGGTGTAGGTCACCTATCTTAGGTCAAAAACAATGTCTAATCATTGGAAAATCATGAGAATCTCACCCAACAACCTATTGCATGTCCTTGTACCACTCATAGGCAGAAATTAGCTTCAGTCACTGAATCTCAAGCATTACACCCACTAAAACCCTCCAACAACTCCTTCCCATTGATAACAACCTTTTCCATCCACAAAAACCCTGGAGGATTTTAGACTCTCCGCTCTGATACAGTGTTAAACGTTAACTCATGGTTCAGATCTATATTCAAATTACTATGTACAACTACAAATTGTAAGTCTAGGAAATACCTCCTACTACTATCCTTTTCCAAGATGGGGATCTAGACACATGCATATTGTTTCCCATTTACAAGCCCGTCATTGTCCCCTATCAAGCCATGTCCCTGTCCCTATCTCTAGCTCTACTCTACTCCATGAAGAAGGAAACCCCTTTCTCATTTGGGGCCTCTTCATCAAACCCAACCGTCATTGTCCCATGTCGAGCTCCGATCATTGAGCTTTGCAACATCGCCAGTCCTATCCCCGAGCTTCGTCCTCTCTGCTCTCTTTTGAGATCTATCCTCATCATGAGGCCCTACCTCAAGACACTGACTCCCCTTTCTCATCCACAAACCTAGGATTTTTCTCATGGGTTTGCTTGTTTGTAGAACCCACGACTATGACGAGCAAGTAGCCCGTGACCCTAATTGTGGGTTTGACCTCGTCGTGGGACACTGCAATTTCGTGGAAATACATGGGACTTCTGCAAATTTGTAGGTCAATTTGTGACTTCAATTTCATGGGATTTCGAGCTTCCTACACAAACCATAATGAAACTATATTGTAATGATGTGCAGTAAGCAGTAAATAATGATCTACAGGAGCTAGGGGTTTAGGGATTTAGGGTTTTAAAGATCAATGGAGGACTCAATACCCACAAAGATGAATTCTGTAACAGAGGACCATTGTAGTACCTCAAAAACTATAACCAGGGAACAATTTACAATCCTACCAATATAGCCATGGAGTCGAACTTCTCGTTTTGGACACCCCAAGTTAATAACCTCCTCCGCTGGATGGAATCTCTCAAAACTGAGAACAACAAACTCCATTAAGGGATGCATATTCGCTCTACTAGAATTTCCATGGTGGAAAAGGAGAATTTATCCCTCAAGAGGCAATTACATGATGACAAGGTGCAAGACACCCTCCACCCCCAAACGACGCCTTACATGCCAAAATTGTCGACCTCAAAAGTAAACAAGATGAGATCTTATCCAAACAAAAACAAGAAACCAAGACACACATCAAATCATGGGCACAAGTGGTCAATGGGAAGGATAGTAGTCGTCCCACACTTGCAACAGTTGAAGAAGTTGTGTAAGCTAAACGCATGGAGTAGCATACCAAACATGCCAGGGAACTCAACATTAAGGTGAGGGATCTTCCCTTGCCACATACATCTCCGAACCCCAAGGTCAAGACCATGTTCCTTCAGGATACCCTTGGCCTTCAGGATGTGGCCCTTGACAAAGCATGGATTGGTTACAACTCCACTCTCTTTCTCTAATTCAAGACTGCTACGAGCCCTCATAGCTAGGCGGAAGTTGTTCTCTCTTCCCAGCAAGATCTTCCTAAACGAAGATCTCACCTCGATCACAGGTTGCAGAGCTCAAACACTCTGGAGAGTTGGTTATGGAGGCACGACAAGCAAGGAAATGGGTAGTCATTAGGAACCTCAAAGCAATCATATGGGACTCCTATCCTCTCGATTGGGTATCCCGATCCGAGGTTTCGAAATGACAGGCTTGTTTGGGGAGGCGACAAGGCGTAGGCATCTCAATCAACTATTGGAACAGCAATGGATCTTTCTGGTCATCATCGGGACTCATGTACGATGCTCTTGGCTCACCAGACATCCTCTTTTTTACCGAGACTCATGCGAGCCCTATTCATCCTCTCTCGGGCATTGTAGTTTACACCATTGGTTCTCAGTTTGCAAACAAGAGAAGAGGAGCTCGAGTGGTGTTAGAGGTTCAAGTGGAGTTGTTTGTTTAACGAGGGACTCCCTTCGGAGTTGGTTTCTTTGGTGACCACAGATGAGTTTACCAAGTTTATGTGGGTTCAGGTTAGAGGCAGAGCTCCCCTACCTAGGGATATTTACATTGTCATTTGTTAGTTCACACCATCCTCTTCAACATTCGCTATACATGATGGTCCGACAGAGACCCCTTTATAGACTTGTATACAGGAATTACCTAGTACACAGCGATTGGAGAGGTCATCCTCCTAGCTGACTTCAACGCCGACACCAAAGTTCTCTAGATTCCTCTCCATGACTGGTCAAATGATTCAAAGTCAATGGTGCTTCATCAAATGTCTGAAGATGCGTTGGGACCTACCATAGCTTATGGTCAGTACCTTTTGCAGTTCGGGGAATCTCAGGAACTACAAATCCTAAATGTACAATCCCTTGTTTCCCAAACTCTCACTTCTTCACTTGACAACCTCATGGTGGAAGCATGAGTGTGGTCGATTATGTCCTCTCCAACCAGACCTTACTCCCATTTATTTGTCACCTCTTAGTTGCCCCCATCCCCCTTGTCGACCATGCTCTTCTCTCCTTATCCTTCCAGGATGACACCCCCCCCTCCCGCCACACCACCCTCCTTGGGACCACCTCGTACTACTACCCTTTCCGATGAGGGGGATCCGAACACATTCTCTCCTCGCCTTCATCTGATGCTCCCCCTGAGTCCCGATTCCCTTTACTTGATTCTACCTTTCCTAAGTATGCCTACCTCTCATCTACCATTTGGGAAACAACCTTAAAGTCATACCCACACTCCACCCGATCCACTATTGCCACCCCAAAACCTGTCTCATGCCCTACGAACCAATGGAACGACGAGGAGTGCAAGGTTCTTCACCACTAGCTTCAACACAATTTCACCTATGCTAGCCCCTCCTACCCCAACCTTAAAACTTCCTATTGCTGCCTCCTCCGCCACAAGAAATGCCTCTTCATCTCTCAAAGGAGACAAGACTTATGTGCTTCCCTCATCCATTCTACCAAAACTTTCTAGCATACCATTTTTCCCAGCCACTCCCCCCTCCAAACTAATCTTAATCTCAGATCCATGTACTCTTATACCTACACTGTCTTGGTTCCAAAAATGAAAAAAGAAAAGAAAAAAAAGCGCCCAGCCCACGGAAATGCCCAAGGAGCATTGGTAGAGTGAAAGTTTTGCTTCTGAGAGCAACCCAAGAGCAATGAGGAAGCACTCATGGAGTTACACTCCCTCATCACTCCTGAAAAAGGCAGGGATGTTTTTTTAATGAGGGAGTGTGCTCCCTAAAATCGTTCCAGAAGGTAGCAATTAGGAATCGCACTCCCAGGAGCAATTCTTGATCGCCCTTCAATTAGGAATCGCACTCCTAGGAGCAATTCTTGATCGCTCCCTCTGGGAGCACACTTCGGGAGCGAAGCGGGGGGGGGGGGGGACTACCCCACAGATCAGATCAAGTCCACTAAGCATGACAGCTCAAATTAAAACAGCCACAACCTTCCCATACAGTGTTTCAATGGGCTGGCAACCATTCATTTTGAAAGCAATAATCAGTCCCACACCATGGAGATACATCCAAGATTAATATCATTTTTTAATGACTAGTACAAACCCATGACAAACAATTGCCATGACAACTGAAGGGGATTATGCAGAGTCTTTGGGTTGGTGGCTTAAGGAAAGCAATGGTAGATCAGTTAGGATTGGGTTAACCATGGAGTTAAATAGCTTAAGCCATAGTTTTTGTGGATTGAATCTCCTTGTTGCTCCCAGATGATCCAAAACACCCAAATCAAATACTTAGAGCAGGTTTTCATGTTCCAATCATGCATAGTCTGAAGGGAAAGCAACTATGATGGTATTGATCTTAGATGTCGGGGTATCAGTAAGGGCTATTCTAAAGCTGAAACCCCATGTTGAGGGAAGTAAACAACACAAGACCTTTGGCAATCAGCCACTCTAACCTAAGTTTGACCAAAATACAAAGACTACAATGTACAGGAGAATTTCATATATATGCAGTACTCTGAAATCTGAATAATTCTAGAGCAGATATTTTCATGGAGTATGTGGTGTTAAAGCACATTAAATAAAACAGAGTGCCAGTAAAATGTGTCCCCTTAGGGATGTTCCTGATATCTATAATTTGGCACTAGAAAGCTGCACTTTCTATAAATCTGGATTCTTAGTGAAGTTGCCCGTAAAGGATAGACCATGGACTATATGATGAAGCCTTGGCTTGTTATAAGTCCCATTCTCGTAACATTAAAAAAATGCTGACCAGCTCATTTGCAAAAGAAAATCAACTCACATTGTCACTAAATCAAAATCTAGTCATTTTACAGTTACTTATTGTGATTAAAATATCCTAAATATATCAAGTTTAGTTGTTTCATTGCCATTACAAACAATCTCTTGTATTCCTGTTAAATGTCTTAACATCGAAAATTGGAAAAAGGTACTTAAAGCAAGAAAACATCTGGCATAAAGTAGAAAGAAAAACTAAATATTAGAATATACTCACATTGTTAGGGTGCCAAGCAACACTTGTCACAGATGAGTTGTGCTTTTTCCGGATAAGTTTGCTGACCCACCTGTGAAAACAAATCTATTATCAGTCAAAACAATTAATTATTCCATCTCTCTTATCAGAAAAAACAAATCTTCTTAATCTGCTAAAGCTTGAAATTTATGTTTATATTTATATGTATATCTGTCCACTAAAGAACAAAATAGATCAAAGGGACTAGTGATTACAACCAGCTATAGAATCCCAACCAAAACAGAGGGGCGCAAGAGAACCCCGCTAAAAATTAAATGAAACGAAGAACAAGTACAAGAACATCTAGGCATGAAATGGCATAAGCATTGGCATACAAGTAGGTCATCCTGAGAGGGAAAACCCTATAAAGTGAAGCCCCAAGGGTTATCTAAATTGGTAGATGCTCTTGTGCCCAGTCCACATTGGTTTCGGTATCAAATCACATCGGATCCTTGGGATTACCACCTGCATAGGAAGCTGGCAGTCAATCCACCTTCCATCTAGAAATTTTGGTGAAAAGGGGGAAGAGCTCCACAAGTGTTGGCATGGCACTAGCATCCCCATTCTTTGCTTAAGTGTGTGAGGGTGGGGTGAAATTATTTCCTTGGAAAAAGAAAAGTAAGCCATACCAAGAGGGAAAACCCTATAAAATGAAGGAGAGCCAGTAAAGAAACATATCCTGGGCAAAGATGTGCGAGAAGGGAGTTAACCCTGGTCATCATCCAAATCAATATTGTAAATGTCAACATTGACTGCCTCCTGGATAATGTGCTCATGAAAGTGTCTTGGAAAGGTGAGGCCCTGGGGGGGTAATCTTAGGTGGCATCAACCTACTCCTTGAGGCTAAAGAAGAGGTAGGACCACTATTAACATCCACGATCATTGAACTACCAATAGAAGGGAAGAAACTAGTAATACATCAGTGAATAGGTGTCTTGCATGAACAGTTCTCCTAGGCATCTCTGATCCTCCTAAAAGCCCTTGAAATAGCATGACACGGATCCTAGGGGTGCAAAATAAGAATAATGTTGGACGGTTCTAGTTTTGTGTAGCTGAGTGGCAATGAGACACTTCACCCCCTAGTCCCCGAGACTGGAAAAAAGGAGAAGGTGACCTGGGTAATTGTAACAGAAGAGCTCTGAAGTAGACATTCCGCAAGTGAAAAGGCATCACAGATGTATAACGAAAGGCATCTCTAATCAAAGTACCTAAGAATGTTCATAAATATGAGCCCGAACACCTACAAAGGCAATGAAAACTCCCTCTAATCTTATAGTAGATAGGGCATCTAAAGATAAAGTGTTCCTTGACATCAATCTCATCCAAAGAGCAAACCCAGCAAATTTATTCCACTCTAAGGAGATGAAGATCTATCTTAATCCTCAATTGGTGTGAGCACGCCTAAATCTGGTTGACTGAAAAGCAAAGCCTATGTAGTAGATGAAACCAAAGATAGTGTGATTAAACAATAAGCCCGGGACTGATCTGGGGTAAGTGCTCAAAGTAAAAGGCCAACTTAGCAGTCAATGTAATTAATTTTGAGTGATTCTTTAGATCACAGTAAACCATACTACTTCTATATCCATTAATCTATAATTGATTTCACCTTCCTCACACTTTTGGTAATGAACATGTTTGTCCAACCACTTCCCATACAACTGAATCATAAAGAATAAATATCATGTTCATAAGCATAGATGTCCTAACTTTTCTTTAGACTATGTTTTTGGCAATTCTATAGATTTGTTGATATTTGCCAAATATATAAAGATACTAATGGTCATGTAAGGTTAGCATCGTGGTTATGGCACATGCTTTTCCTTTGAAAAAGGCTGTTAGCCTAATAATACACTCAAATTGGTCAGCAGCTTCCACTATGTTTGATTTTTATGACAAAATTCTCACTTACGATATCTGTTAGACTATTAACACTCCAATACTAAAGTTGAGTTTAATAAAGTCGCCCTTTGTTAAGTGACTTAATAAAGTAATTAGTGTAATTAGTTATAACTTATAGTAGTTAGATGAGGTAAGTATCATAAAGTACCTAATGAATGAAATGGAAGATGCTCTACCATATTGTATGAAATGACTTGATTTACAATAAAATCATATATTCCACATCTCGTGTATTTGTGAATCTATTTTTTAACAAGATATCAGAGGATGATACTGATTTTGAGTCCATTATTTAGACATTTAAAGACACAAGCACTTTGTAGCACTACATTGGTGACACAGAGGAGAGAGACAGTCAAAGTTTCTAAACTTTATGAATTAAATTTTCTGAAATTTACTTTAAAAGAAAATTAAATAGACAGTCCAAGAACGGCAAAGAAAACCACACCAAAGAGGAGCACCTGGAGAAAATTGAACCCTGGCAAGCACACATGATGCATATGCAGACATGGTAAACTTAGATCAACAGGCAAGCAAAAGCAGAGGTGCAACTCTAAAATAATTTAAACAGCAAAACTACATAAACACCTAAGTTGCATGAAACGCTTAGAATGTGGCATAACCATCCCAGAAATACAAGGAAATGTAGAAACGGGTACAAAATGTCCTTGGCCGTACCATATGGCGTTTCCATTTCCAAGGCATTTCGTCCAGTTTCAGTGACATTTCCGGCATGTTTTGATTCTTGAGAAGTTTCCAGGGCCACCCAAGCGCCCAGGAGGGATGTAGGACTCAAGAAATATCCCCTTGTCTGTTGCAATGACCCTTTAAGACAAAAACGAGATAGGGGATTGCGCACTGAGGAGTTTTTCACCTTGTAATTAATGGTAATTTTAAATTCTTAAAGTGAAATGACATTCCCTTTTATCTTACGTTTTCTATCCTTTAGAAATGGTAAGAAAAAGGAGAATGTCACTTTTACTTAAATTTTTAACATTACCATTAATTGTTTAAGGATGTTTGAGAGTGCTTCCAACCTCATCAGACTTCAAATGGAGAAAGTAAAATTTCATAACCCATCCAGAATTCAGCAGACTTAGAAGTTTTCACAATTTCAGGGTTGGCAGGAATGTAGCATTTCCACTGGATTCTATCATGTATGAGGGTATGGGATTGGCATTAGTCAACACTGCCACGCTATAGGATATTGCATCATGTAATCATCTACAAGAGTTAATATAGAGATGGGTTTCCTTCTAAAATGTCATTTATGCGTATCATTCTTATTCTCTTTGCTTATTATCTTGCAAGATAATGTGTTATTTAAACAAAAATTATATATCTATATTTTTTGTATTTTTTATTGTAATAGACATAAATAAATATAAATAAGCCTCAATTAATAATAATAATAATAATAATTGATTGCTTCCACAAATGGGTATTTCCGCGATGTTGGTTCCCGCCTTTTCCACACTGGTTTTCTAGTCTGCTCCCGACCGGAGTTATGCCGGCTCCCCTTTTTCGTTCCCCTGCTCCATCAACGCTTTTGTGTCAGAAATGAATCCCCACGTGGAGGAGGTTCCACTAGAACTTGAACTGGTGGACTACAAGGCAAGTCCATTTAAGGAAAATGCTTTTCGCTCACAAGAGTACTACACTGGTCACTTCGCATATGGACCTTGACATTTTGGTTGCACAGGCATTAATGCATATGGATCGAATGCGATCCCGTTGGCCCCGAATTCCGAAAATGGCTTTGTTACCGGTTGAACTAACAGGGCTAGTCTCCGATGACAAATATGAGAGAAGTGGCCCCTGTAACCTTAGCCAATTCTCTAAACTTCTTCAGAGAGTCGGAACCTCCAAGGGGAAGAGCCCTTATGTAGCCTGCAAAACACCTTAGGACAATAGAAGCTATGCCTTCTTGACAACCATATTAGTGACTAGTGCCTTAATGGAGTCAACATGAGAATGAAGAAAACATACTATTTAAAGTTTAGCGTTTGTAGATGCAGAGATAAGGTGTATCAAGTATTTAATTTACTGACGTAAATGGTTATCAATAGAAGCAATCAATTGTGTTTTAACATATGTAAGAGATCATTCATTAATAACGTAACCATGAATCACTTGATGAAGTGTAGGAAAATCCACACAAGTATTAAGATCAATCCACTAACACCACTATCATCCAAGAAATCATTTATGAACATTTATCATGCAAACATGTGTAATTAATACCAATATCTAAGCACTTCTATGACAGTAAAAGAGCACCTTATATCAGAATTTGCTAAAAGATATATATCAGTAGTATAGTTCTCACCATCAATTTCACAAGAGTATCATCAGGGCTTGAAGCAACATCAAACTCCCATTCATTGATCAAAGACCACAATGATAACTAGTTATAGAAGCATGTAAAACAAATTTATTGTAGAAATTTCAAACAAGAGTCATTCCTTCACGTCTATGCATCCAACTTTGCATACAGTATGCCTTTTCTACCAGCAGTAAGTTATCTTCAATAAATATCAACCAAGATCAAGAAATATTCGCAACAAATAATCTAACTTTAACCTTTGTTTGTATCAGACTGTAATAAGGTATTTTCTGCAGCATATCAGTAACATGAAGGGCACTCAGTATGTCATAGCAGCACCAGTACAACAGTAGATATCCTTGTTATACAACAAACAGTAGAAAAGCTTGTAATGGAGAAAAAGATAATAACCAGTATACTAAATCTGTGCATGCAAGTTTCAGATTGGCTTGTATAGCAGAAAAGTTTCAGTTAGACTAAAATAGATGCAAAAACCGAATACAAAAAATGAGTTATTCACAATTCCTCTGTATGTATAATCGACTTTCAGGCCTCTGTATATGTAACTTTCAGACCTCCTTTAGAGTAGAATTCAGACTACCACTCTCACTGTAGAAGATCACAATTAACACATAAATTTGTGGAGATACTTAACCTTACAATTTGTTTGTGTGTGCAGCTGTAGGTGTGGCTTTGGGACAGTCGAAAACAAGGTCTGACCTTTTGGACAGACCTTGAAAGCACTGTCTAACCCGTGTTTAAAGGGCTGCCCAAGAGGACTTGGTGTGAGGAGACTAAAGGGAAAAAGGGAGCTGAGGGCTAGGAAAGAGAGAGATCTGCAGTTAGGGTTTAGGAACAGAAATTAGGGCTGTTTAGAGATTTTTTTGGTATTTTGGGGATTTTTAGGTCTCCTAAAATTTCGCCCTAGGGCTTTTAGGAACAAGAAAGGCAAGCCGAATTTATAGGAGGAAGGGCCGAAATTTTAGGGAGGCCAAAAATTGCAAAAAATATAATTTTTTAATTTTTAGGGTTTTTGTCATAAAATTGCAGACCTAATTCTAAAATGAAAATGCAAATTTACACATGAAAATACAAGTTTAACCTAGCAATAATATTTACAAAAATAAAAACTAGGGTTTAAAAAAGGTAGAAAATGTCAACCTAGGGTTTTTAAAGGTTTTACCCTAACCCTAGGGCATCAAGGAAGATGGCCTTCCTCTTGAGATGGTACTTGCCAAGTTTGGCAAACTAGGACTTTCTTCAACAACCACAAAAGTTGGTTAAAGGGGCCCTAGTTAAGGCAAACTTTGGAGACCTAAAGCTTAAGCCTCACAATGTTATGGTGACTAAAGGCTGAAAATGACCTAGCTAAGACAAAATGCAGCATTAATGGCTACCATTCAACTAAGAACAAGCAACATCATTCAACATTTAACAAAGAGAAATCAAGAGAAGAACTTAGATACCTCCTTGTGCATGTGTTAAGCAAACAACTCTAGCATCACCTTAACAAAGAGCAAGAACAAAAGATACTTCAAAAGATTGCCTCCAAACCAGAAAGTACACCCATCCTCAAGAGGTGCACATCACTCAAAGAGCCCTAAGAAGGGTAAAAGAGTAGCATAATGTTTTATCCCATGAGTTGTTATTTTAAAATGAAGTGAGGAGAAGTGTATTTATACTTTCTCACACTCACTTTACAAAAATAAAAAAAAATATCCTGGCCGACATGCCTTTTAAAATGTCAATTTGAAATTATAAAATGTCAACTTAAAATTAAAACAATAATAATATAAAATAATCAAATCCGTGGGTAATTTGGGGCATTTTCCCCAGAATTTACCCACACATAACTAAAATAGCTAAAAATGAGCATATCACTACGATCTGAAGGCTCGAGTGCGGAGGGGGGGGTCGTCATACCCCATCTAACCCCAACAGTAGTGAAAATCCCTCAACGCCCCCTAATCAAGCAATGCAGCCTGGCATGGAGGATGACATCATCATCAAAAGGAGCCCAAGGAGAGAGGGCGTTGTTGAACTGGAGAACCAGGCGGGTGTAGAAGGTGACCTGGAGGAACGACATAAGCCTCAATCCTGAAAGAAGTGCCACCGGAATGATAAAACAAGGTGGGGGTCATGTGACCCAGTAACCCACCCCTGGAAGCCCTGGACACCAACCTCAGGGCTTCAAGCCCTTTCATGAGGCAGTCAGCAATGCCATCAAGTCATAGTACTTCCAAGGGAGAAATCAAAAGGTCTAGCCATAACCACCACTCGGAAAAAGCTGGATAACTCCCTCCTGGTCAGAAAAAAATGACCCTCTCTTCCTGGGGCACATCTTCAGGTGCGACGGTACTGGTACCACGTAACAGGCTCCATCTTTGGTCTTGTCTCGGATAGTGCTTTTAATGTGCCTTTTTCGAAAGGCCCCCTATATCCTCCCCCTTCGACGAGCGAATTTTCAAAAAATAAGCCTAAGGAAATGAGAGTAGAACCCATTGAAGCGGGGTCCAAACTAGTAGTAGTGGAGGAAAGGGATGTTAGTGCTAACACTATATTCGAGCCTGGTCGCCCAAGGTCAAAATGATGGTAGGAAAAAAATATTTCGATCCCAAATATCTCTAAGTATGATGGAAAAACCATAATGGGTCGCTTCATTGGCAAGGCAGTGAAGGAGGACTCTCTGTCAAATTGGTTGGAGCAAAATTAGTCCCTTCTACTAGGGTATAGGCCGATGTTCCATGTTCATATCTTTGGTTGGATGGTCTTCATTCTTAGGAGTGAGGAAGACTTTGATCAAATTAAGGAAAATTTGGAATTGGGGCCCCTCGGGTCTCATCCTACAGTCTTGGATTGTGGAATTTGATCCTTCCGGAGCATCTGTTGTGGTGATGAAAGTATGGGCAATATTGCTTGGCTTCCCTTTGTTATTCAAGAATAAGGGAGCCTTCAAAGCAATTGGCAATAAGTTGGGTAAATTTGCGAGAATGGATCCGAGGTAGGGTTTGAAAGTCGATAGAAGATGGGCCTGCATTATGGTGGAGGTCAACTTAAGGGAAGGTCTAACTGGCAAGGTAGATTTGGTTTATGGACAACACACATGGAAACAAAAGGTGGACTATCGACACTTGCCCTTTCATTGCTTTTCGTGTCAAGAGGTAGGGCACCTGCAGTCACAATGCAACAAGGCACCCCCATTTTTAATTCAGAAGCAGAAGGTACGGGCTAAAAAAAGCTCAATGCCCTTAAATGTTGAATGTGGTCATCAAGAAGTTAGAGGGATGCAGATGGTAATGCCACCATTGGAGTTGTGCAAGCCGCGAATGGAACAAGCCCATGGCTCCAATTCTCTAGGTAAGTTTTCTAAGGTCCCTCTATCTCCTCCTTCAATTTCTCATCTTGAAGAAAATGCCCCATTGGATCTCCCTCCTCGTCCCTTGTCAAGGCTTCCTAGCCCTCCCCCCTTAAGCTCCTGATTTAGGCCCTGATGTCAAGAGAGTCGGATGCATTGTGGAAAAAACCCCCCCGGTGAACAATGAGGAGTCGGAGCTACCATTGAGAATCACGGCGAATCTAGTCCACCCTAAGAAGGAGTAATCTCTGAGGTCTCACGCTAATCAAAAAGATAAATTGGCTTCTTTCAGGGACCTAGCCTTAAACCCTATCTAAACCGACCCTATTGGACATAAGTATAACTTACTTAAGGCTCAACAAAAAGTTGTCTTGGACATAAAAAAAGGACAGCAATCTACCATTTCAAGGGCCCTTGGAGCAGGGAAAGCCCTCAAAAACCCTCTTCCGTGATTGTTCTCTCCTTCAACGATAGGGGTATTGGGGGCACCCGAAAAAATCTATCCCTCAAGAGGGTCGTTCAGAGCCATAGGCCAGATGTATTAATGTTGAAGGAAACTATGTGTGAAGGTGCTAAATCCATAGTCGTCATAGAGTCGTGGCTCAAAAACTGGTCCTTTTGTATAGTTGATGTTGCAAGTCAATCGGGAGGTCTTTTAAAGGCTTGGAGTCCGTCCTATAAAGCTCTTAACACATCCTCTCTGAAATCTACAATTCAAGTAAGGTTGGCATATAAGGATTGGGGTTTTTCTATAAATATCCTTAATGTTTATCGCTCTTACTCAAATAGGATCCCTTTCTGGGATTCACTTGAAACTTTCGATGTTCTTAATGACCCCTTTACCTTATTAAGGGGGATTTAAACTTCACCCTTTCCTTGAAAGAGATATGGGGTTCTCACCCTCGCCTTGACCTGCAAAGTCAATTCTTCTCTTTCCTCAAGAAGCATCATCTTATGGATGTCGAGCCAATAAAACTAGCTCCCATGTGGAAGAACTTCCGTTCAAACAAGGCCTTTGTTTCTAATAGACTGGATTGTTTTCTGCTTTCCGAAAATCTTATGACTTGCATATTCTTGTTGAAGTCCTTCGTTTCAACAGGTGGCAATTCAGACCATTTTCCCATTATTTTCTCGATGGCAGCGAGGGGGGTTTCACCTAGGTCACCCTTAAAATTCAACCCGATATGGATGAAGAAACTGGATTATCGAGCTTTGGTCTCATCCTCTTGGCAACATCTCTCTTCCTCTCGTTTTGTCTCTAATGGCCCAATTTGTGGAGAACTTTTCCAGAATTAAGGGGGCTACCAAAACTTGGGTGAAATCTTATGTCAGAAGGTCAAGAGACTAGTTAAAGGAAATAGAGGTTAGAGGAAATTGAGGAAGATATTGCTCATCTTCATTCTTCCCTAAGTGACGGTCCTATCTCAGAATCTCAAATCGAGCATCTTCGTTCCCTTGAAGCCTCTCCTCACTCTCTACTGAAGAAAGGGTAAAAAACCTGGCATTTGAAAAGTAGAGCTATATGGATCAAGGAATGTGACAATAATTCTAGGTTTTTCCACCAATGTGCTAATTTTCGTAAGAATGTTAACACTATTTTTGAGAGAAAGGCATTGGAAGAATCTTTAGCTCACGCTTTCAATGATAAGGCGGAAACAGGAATCTTTTATTTTCGTGATCTTTTTCAAGTGCATGTAGGATGCCCCATCCAGGAAATTCTCGACATGATACCCAAAATTGACCGGGTGTTTACATAAGACATAAATAAGTGTTTGCCAGAAGAAGTGACGGAATTTGAAGTGCACAATGCACTCTTTTCGATGCAGAAGGGGAAAAACCCAGGTCTAGATGGTTTCACAGTTGCATACTATGTAGGTTTTTACGACTTGATCAAGAATGATATGCTGAAGGTGGTTAGGGAATCCCAGTTGTCAGGGAAGATGTTAGCCTCCTTCAACTCTACTTTTCTTGCATTAATACCCAAAAAACAAGATAGGATTATGTTCGGGGACTTTAGGTCAATATCTTGTTGCAATGTTATCTATAAGATAGTTGCCAAAGTTCTCGCAAGGCGGTTAAGACCGATACTCAGCGAGATCATCTCTGAGGAACGGTCCAAAAACAAGACGAGATTGCGTTCGAGGACTTCGGGACGATATCTTGTTGCAACGTCATCTATAAGATAGTGTCCAAAGTCCTCACAAGGAGGTTAAGACCGATATTTAGTGAGATCATCTCTAAGTAACAGTTCAGGTTCCTCCAGCACAGGAAAATCCACGATGCGATAGTAGTAGCTCAGGAGGATTTTTACTAGATCAAAAAATCAAACCAGGAGGCAATTATTCTAAAGCTAGATCTGTCAAAGGCATACAATAGAGTCAATTAGACTTTACTCCATTTGGTTCTGATCCAAATGGGTTTGGCATCACCTGTGGTGAATTAGATATAGTTTATTCTAAAGCTAGATCTGTCAAAGGCATACGATAGAGTCAATTGGACTTTACTCCATTTGGTTATGATCCAAATGGATTTGGCATCACCTGTGGTGAATTAGATAACAGGGTGCATAGAGTCAGTATCTTTTGTTGTTTTGATCAATGGTGCCCCCTCCAATTGTTAAGATTATATGCTACTATAGACTAGATTCCAATTTCATTAGCATTCAATACATTATTCACAATAGCAGCATAATAAGGATCTCTCAAAGATACTCAATCACAAAGCACAAAACAATATATCCTGGGAAACCCTCAAGGGGAAGAAAACCCAGCAAGAACTTCCTCAATATAGATGATCAAAGTACAATGCCCAAAATAGGTCTCACAAATAAGAGAGACAAACCCAAACTCTAGACCAAAGCCAATCCTCCTCCTCCTTCGCAGATATCCCTCTCTCTCCTCTAATGCGAATTGCACAAGTGAGTGATGGTACAAATGAGAGGAACTCACTCTCTATTTATACTTTACTTTTCACTTGACTTTTAACCCAGCTAGGTTGGCCTCACTTAATTGACTGAGCCGACCTCTCCTAGAAAGACTCAAATGATATTATATTACATTCTTTAGGGTACTAACAACCCGACTTACACTGGAGGCTTTACCTCATGACTTTTACTTGACCAAATATAATAATGACATCCCCGAACGGAGGTAAAACACCCCCAACGGAGTTACAATAATAAAATACAAGTAGAATATTCTTTGAAGTTATATTAATTTAACACCAATTTCTTGCCTCCTGGGACCTCAAACAAGGATGTCCTCTTTCACCATTCTTATTTCTTATAATTGCAGAAGATTTGAGTAAGTTGTTCTCGGTAGGAAGGCAAGAAGGAATGATAAAAGGGGTCAAGGTTTTGATCAAGAATCAATCAATCACTTGTTATTCGTGGATGATGTACTCGTCTTTATAAACGGATCAATGAGAAACATCTCTTCCCTCAAAGAATTGTTGTCTCGTTTCTCCATATCAACAGGCATGGAGATAAACGAAGAGAAATCTTGCTTGATAGTAAACAATGTTCCCGATCAGGTTGTCGAGCAGATCGAATTGTATATCCCTTTCCCTTGAAGAAACTTGGATGGCGGACTAAAGTACCTTGTCTTTAATTATTAATATTAAGCCAAACTCCTACCTCTTTTTCCACTGGTTTTGGCTAGTAACAAAGGTGGAGGCTTGTCTTTCTATGTGGATCAACAAATTTCTTTCAAGAGGTGGCAGGCTTGTGCTACTAAGATCGATCTTGGAAAGCATCCCCGTTTACTGGACCATGATTGTTGCGGTTCCCAAAGGAATTATGACAAAAATTCGTCATATAAGTTTCCAATTCTTAATCTCGGGAGCTAGGAATTATGGAGGTGTCCCACTGGTCAAGTGGGATCAAGTGGCTCTCCCAAAGGCCTTGCTAGGATGGGGCCTAAAGAATATCTACTCCTTTGCTCGGTCTCTCACAGGCAGGAGCTTGTGGAGACTCACTTAAAGCAATTCTCTTTGGAGCAGAGTCCTGAAATCCAAATATCTTTCTAGAATGTCAATAGAAGACTGGTATAGGCAGCCACAAAAGTCGTGTAAAGGGTCTATAGTTTGGAAGGATTTGGTCTCCTCTTTCCCCTTAGTTAGTAAATGAATTATGTGGCACATTGGGAATGGAAAGAGGGTGCGTATAGGAGAAGATCCATGGCTTGGCATTGAAGATGATTTTACCTTTTCGGCCCATCTTCTACAAGTTGTCCATTCTCTGGGTCTTTTCACCCTTAAGGACACTAAGGCCTTATCCCCGCAACCTCTTGGTAGTCAAGGGTGGAAGTTTGTTGAAGCTCTTGGTCTAGAAGGGGATGAAGCAATTGAGTGGGGCAGATACATAAGCAAGTTGGTTGCTAACTTTATTAGGCCGAAAGATGATGTCGAAGACGAGCTTTGCTGGTCAAAAAATCCACATACAGGTGATTATACTGCCAAGCTAGGTTATAATACAGAGCTGGAAACCAAGTTTGCGGGAACAAAACTTTGGTGGTGGAAAATCGTGTGGAAGCTTGGTGCTCCCCCTAAATGCAAAATTACCCTGTGGCTAGCCTTGCAAAACAAACTCCTAACCTGGGACGTCGGTTTAAAAAGGGGGTGGAATGGCCCTAACAAATGTTTTTTATGCAAAAATTGTGAGGAATACTCCGCTTACATTTTTATTTCCCGTTCCTATGCAGTGCAGGTCACAAGGCTGGTAAAGGAAGATCTAAAATCTTCTTGCTCTTGGTCCAAAGCAAGTCTTGAAGAATGTTAAAGGGGCTGGTTGTTGGACTCCTCGGTGCAACAATATGAGGGTCTCCCTTGTATCCTTGTTCAAAGTCTTTGGTGGGTGCGCAACACCAGTCTGTTCGGGAGCAAGGATATTCCGCCAAAGGTCACTGCTATCATGGTTCTAAAACATGCTAATGAATTCAAGTCCGAGCTCAAAGCCTAAAACCCAAGGATGCCTTCTATGTCAGATTTGGATTTTAATATACGATGGGGTTTCTTTGATGGTACTAGCCAGGGGCATCTCCCACAATGTGGAGTTGGTGCAGTTCTTTCTTGCAACAAACTAATTACATTCATATCAGATATGTGCATGGGAGAGGCTTAAACAACCGGGCCAAGTTTATACCTCTCCGGATTTTGTTGGAGGCAGCAAACAAAAGGGAGTTTAAAAAAACTTCAAGTTCTTAGTGACTCCAAGTTGGTTATCGACTGAGCCAACAAAAATGCTCAAGTATCATGCGTGGGTCTTCTCTCCATCCTACAGGAAATCGCGACCGCTATCCAGTCCTTCGATTGGATCTTTTTCACTCACATCTTCAGGGAACTTAATGATAAAGCAGACTCACTATCTAAGGAAGCTCTGTCATTACCTTCAGGAGCTCTCGGCTTCTATGATTTCGTGGATTGGGAGGAATCTGAATCCATGGAGTTTCGCTTTTAATGTCATTTACTTTTATCTTATGGACTGTGGAGTATGACTGTTCTATGTTCTAAAACTGAAAAGCATGTAATTTTTTTACTTGATTATGTATGTTAAGAGGAAGGTAAAGAGCAACAGTTAGTATTTTGTAGATGCTTTTTGATAGTCCCCAGGCGAGGGACAGCAACATGTATATTCAACCCCTTTTTGAATATAAAGATTTTTTGTTTTGGAAAAAAAATAATAATAATAATAATAATTAAATTATTAATTAATTAAATGACATGACCTATTCATCCATGGCGACTAGTAAATGCTTTTTTAAGCACATTGTCCCATGGCATTGTATCATCATCTCCCATATATATTCAATATATATTTTTATTTGTCCTCTATGGATTATAGTTTGCTGTCATTCTTGTGTGGATATTCACTGGGAAATGAACTTTGTTCACTTCATTTGGCATCAGAGTTGTGTTTCTGTATCCAGCCTTTGGCCACACCTCTTATCAGACCTTGTCTGACACAGCATTTTGCCACATTCAAATTTTTCAAAGTTTCTCTGATCCGCGGGTTCTTGACCACATTTGGCCCTTGGCCATTCACAAATTCAGAGTTCTGTAGAAGAAGAAAAAAAAAACTACTGCACACTCAAAAAAAAAAATCTAGGTTCAGACTTGTTATCACATCCATAGTAGCCGGGCTACCATGATTGCAGATCAGTTTCCAGTATATTTTTGAGCCATTCCTTTGCACATTTTGGTTGAGACCAGTTAATGATGATCAGTATATTGGTAATCACTCTCATGTATTCAGTGGATCCAGAGCTTGTACATTTTATAGTCTCATGCCAGGACTGAGCCCCATGACCCCAGGTCGGTGACTGAGTTAGCCATTTCCTATAATCTAGAGCAAATTGTTAACAGTGCCCATGATGATTTCTTCAGCTGCAGTGTTTCAGTATGGTTCAGATGATCAGATCAGTGCTTCAGGTATATATGATCTAGCAGGTATATCTTGTGCATTTGGATTATTGAGTTGCTCTTTCCTTTATCTAAGGTAGCTTTGACTGGGCATATGATGATTGTTTACTGGCGATATTATATGGTTCTTACTTGTTGTTTAGAGTAGAAGTGGTCAGTTATTATGAGTAGGAGATTCTTGTGTATACTCATTGGTCATGCCCTTACCTTGTAAGTACAGACTCGGTCTTTCATTCTTTCTAAGGCTTTTGCTATCCATGACATCACAGTCACTTTCCCATCCATCCATTATCTTCCAGTTTTGATTTTATCCCGACTTACACCTTAACTAGTGATCTCGAGGACTTCCCCCACCTAGACCTCTTTGTTTGATAGACTCCTTGTTTACATTGTGTCTCGGCTCTAGAGTGTGTGATTCTAGTCACATTGATTGTTCTCCTTTAGTCCTCGAAACCATGTATTCCTATTAACAGTGTTGCTAAACACTAAAGCATCGGTACTTAAATGCTATATCTAAAGGAATGATAAGTCAGCAAAAACAGTGTTGCTAAACACTACCATACATATCTATATTAGCTAGTCAGTGGCCAAAGGACGAGCACTCATCATTGTTTGATGTAAGGTCGTTTGTCCCCACAGTGCAACAGGGTGGTCACTCCATCGCACCTATGGACAGTGGCGGGCAATGGAGGTCATATCGAATCATATCTGAAGCTTAGAAGGCTTTCAGGGCACCTGCTTTTGGAGGTTGGCTAATAAAAATCTATAAAGTGAATTAAATGTTAAATCTCAAGTGAGAAAAGTTGACAACAAAATGCTAAAAAGGTTGCTTGTCTAGAGTCTATTGGAAGCAGTCTCATCACCCTACCCATTTGTGAGACACCGCCATCCCCTATGTTTTTCTCTATCATGCATATGTCTAGGTGGTCTTTCTTTGATTCCCTTATCCGAGAGATTGCAATGTTGAGGTTGTCAAGTCTTTCCCCCATAGCCTAGCCTTGTTTCTCCACCCTCAACCATGGTTAGCAAATTGGCCCAGCCTATAAATGAGTATACACTTGAGGTTCCTGTTTATAGTAGTTGGTTATTTTGATCTAGACTTATTATTATTATATTTGCATGCTTACGCCACTTAAACATCATTTTATGCTTTAGTCTAGCTACTGATACAATTGAAGGAGCATATTCATCCATTTGTACTTGCAACAGCAGTTATTTGTGATTTGGATCATTATTTTGATCATTCTTGACCTAGTCAACCCAATTTGACCAAGTCAACCACAAGGTTCGGGATGAGTTTGGGCCCACAGTGCTCAAGATGGATTATTCATGACCCATATGTGTCCATTAGATGGTTCCATGCTTCATACGGCACTTTTAGATGATGGTTTGAAGGATTTTTATTATTATTATTATTATTTACAGGCCATTATTTTATTATTCCGGGCATGGATGAGCTTATAGAGGTATCAATTGGTGGTCACATGATATATGAGTACTCATTCCTAGTGGATTTGAGCATTCTGAGTCCATTGGTGCATTCAGTTATCAGTTTTAGGCAGTTATAGGTGATGATATGGTCAGATTACCACTTTTCTCCAATTTGCCATGCAGAAATGGCCAATCCAACACTTTTATTGATTATTTTGGTTCTCCTACGGCGCTCCTGAGAGGATATGGGGTCCATCCAGTTGTTATTACCATATTACCCCATCCCCATACATTATGGTGCAGTCAGTTTGGTGCCCTGGGCATGTGGCAGAGAGTTAGAGGCATTTTTGTACATTCAGAGGTGGTTTTCCGGCAGTGAAATGGCTAGCAGAGGAAATCGATTTGGCTTAGTGGCGCAAGGAAGTGGCATGAGATTGGTCTGGGACTTCATGATGATATTTTCCACACCTTCTAACTTAGTCTCCGGCATCAGTGGGGTCCACACATCATCCCATTTAATATTTTGAGGGTTTTATTATGTATTTTTGGACACACGTCCTAGTGTCTTTTGACACTTTATCACATTATGTATTATTTTTTATGTAGGCGGGGCATTAGTCTCATGAAGATGTGAACTCCTAGACCCCCCCACCATGTTATGACATTGTGTTGTGTCCCTAGTCATGTTATGAGGCTCACGTCCCCCTAGGGCATTGAGGGAGGACGTCCCCCTTAGTTTGAGTGATCCATGTTTTATTATTCCAGCTCATCTTAGCCGTTGATTATCATTATTGTATCTTATGATCTCAACCACTCATTTGAAAAGTGGTTAGGGTTTTGGTCTCTCGCATTCCTATTTAAAGGAGAGACCCCCTCATTTTAAAAGGGGACTTTGTCTCTTGGAATTTTCATAATAAAGAGAATATTTGCAGAGACTCTTGGATTTTCTTTGTGGGATGTTCTTAGATTGTGATTGTAAAATCTATTTCTCTTAGCATTTGAGATATTACTGTGGATCCAAAATATTTTTGTGGAAACAGTGTTTAACTGCAGGAGAGTGATTTCATCTTGGGCGTTTTTGTAGGGGCTCCTCAACTCGTTCCACTTGAAGTTGCTTCGTATTGTTGGATTTTGTACAACTTCGGAAGATATTATTCATTATATTTTATTGTACTTTAATTGTACTTGTTTATACCTCCTAAGGGAGAACCTTATGTAATCAATTATGTAAACACATGAAAGAATCAATGTAAGTCTTGGGGTGCAAAAGGAATTAATAAAAAGATTAAAAATAAAATATTTATTGCCCCCAAGACAAGTCGGCCCCATAAGGGATTTTCTGGTTTCAGCACTTGTATAAATATGAGGTTAGTGCTCCTCATTTGTTCATTCTCACACTTGAAAGTGGCGCATCACTTGGGAGAGAAGAATTTCGCATCACCTAAAGGAGGAGGCTGAATTCTAGGCTTTTGTGGAAAACATTTCCACACTTTCTATTTTCTCATTTGTACTCTAATCTCAGAATTATCATCTCTCTGCGAAGGTTGCTAGGTTTTCTCCCTATTGGGTTTCCCAGGGTAAACTCTGTGCTGTTGTATTGTGCTTTGTCTTACTTCTAGTGATCTTGGTAATGCATTTATGTTTTATGCTATGAATGTATGAAATTTAACATGGTATCAGAGCCATTCTAGAAGAAGCCATTGCCAAAGCATTGTCGAAACCCTGTCGGAATTAGGGTTTCATCTTGTGAAGTCTTCACCCATTATTTTGAAGAAAAAGAACCATAGGAATTTCGTTTTTGGCTAGACTAATCCATTGGTGAAGACGGAATTCAATTTCGAGAACTTTTATTTTTGACCTAGCTCCTGCTAGGGTTTCTGATCCAGATCCGCAAATCAAGATGATTGGGATCAAGGTTGAAGATCGGTTGGAAGGAGCCTCCAACTTTATCTCCTGGAAATCTAGGGTTCTCTTACTCCTAGAAGAAAATGATCTTCTTCTATATGTAAATGAGAAGGTCCCCGAACCAGAAGCCGAAGAAGATAAATCTCGATGGAGGAAGAATGATGCTAAAGCAAGAAGGATTCTTGTGGATTCCGTGAGAGATCATTTGTTTCCTCAGATCTCAGGTAAGAAGAATGCTAGGAAGATGTTCAAGACCATTATGAAGTTGTTTGAACACACTAGTCTAAATGTATCCATGACTTTGAGAAACCAACTCTAAAATATGAAGATAGCGAAGTCGGAATCCATTGCCTCATACTTTATGAGGATCGCAGAACTCAGAGACAAACTCAGCACCAGTGGAGATCCTATTGGCGATAAGGAGCTTGTCCTTCACACCTTAAATGGTCTTCCACCATCATGGGAGTCCTTTATTCAAAGCATAAGTGGTAGATCTAAACTACCAAAGTTTGACAAGCTTTAGGCAGATTGCTCTCAAGAGGAAACAAGGATCACAGCACGTCAAAGACTCCATGGTCATGACACTCAACCTGAGGAGAACCAAGCTTTTGTTTCTCATGCCATGAAGGGTAAGGGAAAAGGTAGGAAGTTTCATAAACACAAGCACCAAGATCGGAGACCAAGTCCTCACCCAGATCAAAAGGAGAAGGACATATCTCAAGTTCAATGCTATAGGTGCAGAAAATATGGACACTACGCAAATAGCTGTCGAAGTTCAAGTAAAAGGAAGCATGAAGCCTCAACTGCTGATGTAGAAGAGGATCATCATCGCAAGAAGCAAAGGGATGATGATCGTTCGGAGTTCCTCTTCTAGAAGATCCAGAATGCAAGAACATAGATCTCTTATGGTTCCCACAAGAAGGCAGTGGGGGCCCACACACCAAAACAATAAGAGATAAGTATTTTGTTTTCTTGCTTACATAGATCTGTTGTTGTCTTATATTTTTTTTATGCAGATCTAATGTGTTGAGCAGTTGATATAGTTTACCCTGTTATATTATGCATATGAGCTACACAACATTTCATGAAGTTAGCCTAGATGATATCTCCCTCCGACATGCTTACGGTAGTGCACACTCTTGATGGCATGTTCTAGTGAAGATAACAAACATCTAGATACTTCCCAGAAGTGTTTGATAGACATGTTCATGATTGTTGTGATAAAGTATTAGCTAAGATGCCTGTGTAAACTATTTGCTTTTCATTTGATTATAAAATGTCATTGATCATAAGTCGGGATTTGACTTGTAGGGAAAAGACCATGTGATTTGGCCTACAAGAAGACTTGATCCGATGGACATATCAATCCCGTTGATGTTCAGCAAGAAGCCTCCTGGAATATGACTCTCAGCCTAGAAGGATGACCTCGGAGGAAGCTTTCACAGAAGTGAAATTAGAAGTAAGCCACCTTCATATATTTGGCTGTCCAGTCTTTATACATGTGCCCAAGTTGGAACCTTCGGGCAAGAAGGGAACCTTTGTGGGATACTGTGAGTCTTCAAAGACTTACAAAATCTACATCCCAAGGTCCAGACAGATTGAAGTCAGTAGGGATGTGACCTTTGAAGAAGAATTAGCTGTCAGGAAAGGCAAAGGATCAAACATGGAGATCGATGATGAAATGATAGAACCAAAGTAGATGAGATCATCTCCCCCTCTAGTTCAAGAGGGATTTAGCAAAAAAGGATGAACCTATCAATTCCATTGATCCACTTGATATCCCCAGAAATGTTGCAGTGGGTCGGAAAAGACCTAGATGGGCACAACAGACTTAGCATGGAGCATATGGGAAATTCAAGGCCATATTTGTTGCCAGAAGATTCTCTCAGAAAGAGGGAGTCAATTATGATGATACATTTGCTTCTGTGGCTCCATATACTTATATCAGATCCATTATCGCGATTGCATCAGCTATGGGATGGAAGTTGCAAGACAATCTTTCTCAATGGTGTTATTGAGGAAGAAGTTTACATCGAACAACCGGATGGGTTTATTGTCTAAGGAAATGAGTCTCTTGTATGTAGACTAAAAAAGGCATTGTATGGCCTCAAGCAAGTACCTTGTGCTTGGTATGGACGAATAGACGAATTCCTGGTGAGCTTGGGCTTTTCCAAGAGTGATGCAGACCCCAACCTTTACTACAAGGTTGTAGATGACGAGCCACTGATCTTGGTATTATATGTTGATGACTTGTTTCTCACTGGAAATGAGAAACTCATTGTATGGTGTCAGAAGAATCTCGCCTCTGAGTTTGAAATGAAAGACCTTGGATTGATGTATTACTTCTTGGGTTTAGAAATTTGGCAGAGGCAGAAAGAGATTTTCCTAGGACAAGGAAAATACACCATTGATATATTGAAGAGATTCGGAATGTTGGACTGCAAGTCCATGGCTACTCCGATGGATGCAAATTGGAAGAAGTTGAGAGATTCTACATCAGAGTCTAATTTGTTTGATCCCACCATTTATCGCCAGTTGATTGGGTCATTGATGTATCTGACGAACACCAGACTAGATATATGTTTTGCTGTGAATGCCCTCAGCCAGTTCATGTGCGAACCGAGGCAGATTCACTGGATTGCTGCAAAACATGTGCTCAGATACTTACGTGGCACTGTGGGATATGGATTGAAGTATGCTTTCGATAGTGACTTGAGATTGCAGGGGTTTACAGACTTAGATTGGGCCGGATGTGTTGCAGATCGGAAGATTACTTCCGAACGTTGCTTCAGTTTGGGTTCTGCGGTTATTTCCTGGTACAGCAGGAAACAGAACTCGTTAGCACTCAGTACTGCAGAGGCCGAGTACATGGATGCTAGCACAGCAGCTAGAGAAGCAGTTTTGCTTCATAAACTCCTGGCAAGATTGTTTGGCCAAATTCCAAAGTCGACCATGATTCACTGTGATAACCAGAGCTGTGTGCAGATGTCAATGAATCCTGTATTTCACGACAGGTCGAAGCATATCGAGATTCGATATCACTTCATTCGTGATATGGTGCAGAAAGGTGCGGTCGAGTTACAGTACATGCCGACAGACGACCAGACTACAGATGTTCTCACCAAGGCTCTTCCCAAGATGAAGTTCGAATACTTTCGCGGAAGACGTGGAGTCGAAGAGAACATATCCCTCCTTGAGAGGGAAAGATGACATTGAGATGCTTGCCTTGCTTTGCCCTGGTGCCTTCTACAGTCCAGTTACTCAGCCAAATATGGGAGAAATCCCATAGGCAGATGAGTAGGACAGTCAGTAGTTGGTCGGGCTCACCCAAGTACCTTCTGCAATCCAGTTACTCAGCCAGATATGGGAGAAATCCCATAGGCAGATGAGTAGGACAGTCAGCAGTTGGTCGGGTTCACACTAGTGCCTCTACAGTCTGGTTACTCAGCCAGATATGGGAGAAATCCCATAGGCAGATGAGTAAGACAGTCAGCAGTTGGCCATGTGGTTGCACAGGTGCCTCTACAGTCCAGATACTTAGCCAGATATGGGAGAAATCCCATAGGCAGAAGAGTAGGACAGTCAGTACATGGCCGTGCCCTTTTGCTCGTCTGAGATCTCAGTCAGGTATGGGAGCACCCCATTGGCAGATGAGACAGACAGGTAGCAAATTGTATAGCAGAGATGGTACAGCTGATTATCTCAGATATCCAGGATTGGGTAATTCTCCTGGATCCAGGATCGAGTGATTCTCCTGGACTCACCGAAGGACTGGTGAGGATGTCACGGATATTCAAGATTGAGAGATTCTCCTGAAATCCAGGATCGAGTGATTCTCTTGGACTCACCGAAGGACTGGTAAAGATGATACACTGAGACTGTGTGGACAACCTTCAGTATGCATAGAGATGATGGAGACAAAGTAGAGTACAAGATGAAAGCCAAATGATCGTGATGCTAATGAAGACCGAAGAATACCTTCCTCGTTGAGAGGGAGTGTTGGATTTTGTACAACTTCGGAAGATATTATTCATTATATTTTATTGTACTTTAATTGTACTTGTTTATACCTCCTAAGGGAGAAGAACCTTATGTAATCAATTATGTAAACACATGAAAGAATCAATTTAAGTCTTGGGGTGCAAAAGGAATTAATAAAAAGATTGAAAATAAAATATTTATTGCCCCCAAGACAAGTCGACCCCATAAGGGATTTTCTGGTTTTAGCACTTGTATAAATATGAGGTTAGTGCTCCTCATTTGTTCATTCTCACACTTGAGAGTGGCGCATCACTTGGGAGAGAAGAATTTCGCATCACCTAAAGGAGGAGGCTGAATTCTAGGGTTTCTATTTGTGGAAAACATTTCCACACTTTCTATTTTCTCATTTGTACGATGATCTCAGAATTATCATCTCTCTGCGAAGGTTGCTGGGTTTTCTCCCTATTGGGTTTCCCAGGGTAAACTCTGTGTTGTTGTTTTGTGCTTTGTCTTACTTCTAGTGATCTTGGTAATGCATTTATGTTTTATGCTATGAATGTATGAAATTTAACACGTATCAGGGGGTTTTCAATAGTATCTTTGATCTTTGATATTTCTCGTGCTTTTACAATCTTTTTCTTCTAAGCATCAAATCTTACTTGTGTAGTTTGCTTGTGCAGGAGAGAGGAGCGCATTGGCTTCCTTGGGAAAATCGATTCTACTTGGAGACTCAGCTAAATCATCTCAAATTGATCGGGAAGGGATAGATCATCACTCTCAAGGCATCTACAAGATTTTTCGGGTAAGATCTACACTTAATCTTTTTGTTTGAAGTTCTAAACCATTGGCCATTTGAATTTACTACTAAAACCCTAACTATTAAAATTTATAAAAATTCTCTGGGTTTAATTATTTGGATTTATGGCAAAACATTTCTAGGTTTTCATCTTAAGGCCTAGCCCCAAGTGGGTCCTCAAGGACGTCTTGCTCTATGGACTCCATCTACCCATTCCCCTAGGCACTGGTCTCTCCATGCTTGCGCCCTCCTTGTTTGATTGTCTTCCGGATGATTGACACCCTATTTTCTGAGCTTGTGACCTTTGACATTGTCAAATTTATCTCCAAGTTGTGCTAGGAAGCCCTAATCCTCTCAGATCCACTCCTTTGGACCATTTTCCCTGTTTTAAGTACACGTTTCCCAAGGCAATTGATTTTGATCATTTACCTTTGCACTTGCATCCTAGATCCATTATTAATTATGAGTTACTGTAATTGAACAAATCTAATTCAATATCTCATCTCCCCTAAGCCTCTGCAGTAACTCTATTCCTTAAATCTAGGGTCTTATACCCTTCACCTTATGTACCCTATTGAGTAGCTTGATCTGGTGATTTGGTTAGATCTCTCATGCCAGGAGCAGATCAGGGTCTCCCCCTTTGCTATATAGGGCTTGGATAGCAAGAAGCGAAGAGTGCCTTGATTGGCATGACAACCAATCCATCTTGGGAATTGAGGCCCTCTTAGGTCACCTCTTTAGTTTCCTAGCTCCTCTACCATCCTGGATAGGATCATCATTAGGGGCAACTGCAAGTTGTGTGATAACAACACTGAATCTCTACAAAAGCAAAATCTGAAATATAATTTGTATATATAGAAAACGACCTGTCCATCCAATCGGGGGCACATTTGAACAGAATCATAATTGGCAAAACAAAATCTCCAGGCCAAAGATAACGAGAATCAAGTCAACCAGGGATCACTCCAAAAATATGTTCTATAATCTACAACCAAGAAAATTGTGGGAAATCCAATTGATGGGGTAATCCACAGGGGCATCGACTATGTATCCATCACGTGCATTCAATTAAACGCATGTCGTGCCACGATGTCAAAGAAGTGGAAATCACTCCTAAATTCAATCTCCAATCACATGGATCACTCACTCGGGTTGTCACAGATTTTATCGTACCACATCGTGTGCTGTGTGTAAAAAACTAGCAGTCAGACATGAGTAAATATCACTGTCTAACCCCACATCACTCGATTGTCTCCTATTGTGCCATTGGGGGTAAAAAGGTGTTGTGGGGAAACTCGGTTGGTATGAAATATTGGAATTCGTAGTAATAATTGCATAGTTAGCCATTGAGATTAAACCACTCTTATCACAGGTACCACGAGAAAGATCTAAACCCACATTGAATCTCGTTGTTGAACAATTAAGTGCATATTGATTAAATTTTTATTACAATGTCGATATTAAAGGAAGAAAACGAAATATCGCTCAAACCGTGAGAAGAGTCGTGACACTCCAAACATCAACGACAGGACCCTTGAAGAATAATAGTTAAAATTAAGATAAAAGTACAGTTAGCAAAGCATTGTTATAAGGAGAGCCAAATAAATAGGGTTTTATATTGAAAAGGTGTATGTAAGGGTACTTAAGCTTAATAAAAAAATAAAATAAAGGTACCTAGTTCCCACTAAGAGTTAGAAACGAGTTATTTATATAATTAAAACCCTAGCACCAAGTCAAGAAGAAGTTATAACTAGAAAGATATCAAGTTAACCGGTAAATAAAGGTGGAAGGTGTGTGTGTGTGTGTACACACCCACACACACTTAAAGTTCTTAAAGTATATAAGTACATTTATGTGAAAGAAAGTGAACAAAAGGGAACTATGAATTTCATAAATGATTCTACTTTTTGGCGAAATGCCCTTTTTGTGCTAAGGAATTTAAATGTCGAGAGTCCTTCAAGAATGAGGACATTAATTGTACATATTGTGAGAGACAAATTACTGTAACAGATTATCAAGGCAAAATATTGCAAATTAAAAAAAGAGGATACACTAGCACAATCTCAAGAGTACATTAAAACTTACAAATTCAAATGAATGTGGATAAAATTTAACAAAAATTAGAAGAGGGAGATAATCATATCTTAAAAAATCATAATAAAGAGTTGTTCACTCAATTGAGGGTTAAAAACTCATACAGTAAAAAGGTTAAAAACTCAGAGTTAGCAAGTTAGTGTTTGTTACATTTAATTGTGGTTCTTTCACTAGTAATTTCTTCATTTTCTGTGCCTTTTAAAGCCAATTTACAGCATGAACATAACTCAAAAACTTTACTTACAGATCTGAAATATAAATGCTGGTTGACATTACACCTTATTGGCACGTACTTGCATAATAATGTTTGGTAAATGATCATTGTTGATAGCGAAAGTGTTCTGATCAGCTAATGATACATACTGATTGATGAATGCTAAATGATACTTGAATGCTATTAAGTTACATTGCTGATTTGCATCAATAGTCTTTTACATTACATTAATTGATAGTTGCTATTGATTATTAATTGTCATACAATTTTGTTCACACACTGTGATTTTTATTGCATTATTGCTATCATTTACTCTGGCTGCTATTTAACGGTTCTGATCTACAACATTGAATGGATACACACCCAGTGTGAAACCTATATGTTAGTAAGTTAAATTGACATTAATTTAATCTTTGGAATTGTCATATTAGATAATATATCTGATATCTGGTTGGCTTGTTCCTTTCTGTTGACATGAATGTGGAAGAATACACTTGGTTGATATCTATTGCTTGATGGTTAGAGCCCCATTTTATAGTTGTATTTGATGGTGATGCCACATCTGACTTATAAAGTGACTTGGACTAATTTGCATATGTGGTTGAAGTGTGTTGGCAATATCGTCTTTTGATCCAATATTGATACATGCATACATGTTTATACATTTTATCTAAGTAGATTATTGGTCTTGATCAATTCATAACACTATTGACTCCATCTAGGCACTGGTCTAACCAAAATTTGCATAGAAAATATAGTTTTTGGTTGTCTCAGTGTTTCTACAGGATTCTATAAGGATACTTCTCCTTGGAGGTTTCGACTTCTGAAGAAGTTAGAACGGTGACCGAGGTGACATTGGGTCATTTTTCTTATTTATGCTTGCTGGGAATTAGCCCTGGTAATTTGCCCGGTAACAACCCTACAGGATCTAAGGATCATTGTGTATTGTGGAGGAGGGCTACAAGCCCTAGATGACATGTGGCGGCTTGGTTTCATATTCGAAGGATTAGAAATGGCTCAGAGATGCTTGGGATTGAACAGTGTTCTTGCAAGGGGTAGCTACCCCAGTGGAGTACTTGGCTTTGGAGAATGGATGGCCTCCATGGAGACTCAAGATGGAGTGGTGTGGACTTGCTTTGCATAGCTACATCACCTTGGGTCACTGTTGTGCATGACACCATCATTGGAACTTAACACTTGTACTCTTGAAGTGGAGCACTTCACTTGTGTGTGGCTTATGTTTAGTAGGCTTGCTTGTAAGGCTTAGGCCAACCTATGTTACATTGTCGACATCCCTTACCTCTCATATATATAGAGGAAGGAGAGAGTCTTTCCAAACAAAACATAACATCACACATTCATTTGTATCCTCTTCTTTGAAGTGCTCTCTTAGTGACACGCTAGGGTTCATGAGGAAACATTAGTGGACCATATGAGGAGGAGGTGGACAATTTCTCTCTCTTGAGATTATTCTTTGTACATTTGATCTCTCTCTCTTGGGCGCTAGGTTTTCTTGGTCTCTTGGAGTTTCTTGGATTCTAGGGTTAGGATTTCATCCCTTGGAGGCTATACACTAGGGTCTGGAAACCCTTGGATGTATTTGGATAAGAAGAGGAGGACATCTTGCCTTGGAGATAGTGTTGGAGGGATTCTTGCACTTAGAGGAGCTAGAATATGTTGACTAACCCTAGCTAGGGCATCTTGATTCTTAGGTGGTTGGACTTTGTCCTAGCCTTGAGAAGAAGCTATGGTATGTAAGTACTTCATGAGATATATCACCACCAATGAATGTTAACAATCTCTAATGATACCCACTGTGAATAATCTTCAATTTATTTTTTGCAAAAAATATTTCCATTTTTCTATTAATATAAATATTTATGTACAAAGAGGATGTCTTTTACAAAAAAGAGGACCATGACGGAGGCCACTGCTAGCACAAGCAAACTGTCTAACTGAATGCCACTACTTCCCAAATTAAATGCCCTGGATCGTGCATATACAAAAACTTGCCACTTGGCAAAATATTAGAATGCTTGCACAAGCACAAATTAAGGCCCATCAGGGCACGAACAACCCCAGTGTAGAAAACCAAAGTAAATCTTTAAGCAATGTTCAGGATCCTAGCTGAGGCTGGAAGATCATCCTCATTATCATTATGTGGGCCTTCCCACCCATCATTCTGCAGCTCCTTCTCAGGGACATTAACTTTCCAGCCCTCAAATAATCTTAATTATCAATATGTCTAAAACTAATTCAGGATAACAAATCAGAATCCAGAGCAGAGTAAAATACTCCACATTAAACTACAAAAGCACAAACTACATCATGCATAAGTACCCAACCCCCTCAACTAGTTGATGTTGATGTATCATGAGCATGTAGTTTATTGAGTAATTTGTGTCTTTTACATTTGGATTTCATTTACCCCTCAGATTTTCCATTCCTATTCCTTTTACAAGTTTTGCTTGCCTACCCAGTGTACCCATCATCTTTCTATCACTGATGAATTTATAGCAACAACTTTCATGTAGTAGATTTGGAGTGCAGCTCTATCTTTGGATACTGACAGAAACATTGGGTGGGTTGACCACATCTGCATTCCTGCTTTTCCTACCAGCAAATTCCACAAAAATAGTAACAATATCAATTAGTGCATACTAGTTACATAGACTGCTGCTTAGCTTGCTCCAAGATTGTTCAATGGAAACTCCCTATAGGCGGAGGATACAAAGTTAACTTTTACAGAGATGCCAAGGGAACCCAGTAAAGTAGCTAGTGGGAGAGTTCTATGGGACAATGGAGATCAAGTAATTGCAAGATCCATGGAAAACATAATCATCTACATGAAGACCAAGGCAGAGCTCTCACTGCAGGGATCAGGACCTGTTTGAAGCTTGGTATCAATCTATTACAGATCAGAACCTATAGTTTGACCCAATGTTTGAAATATCGAAATTGGACTCGGAATCGGTCGAGGGTCAACTCGGAATCAGAATCGGAATCGGTAATGAATCGGTCATAAATCGGCCGATTTGAATTTAATGAATCGGTTTACTCAAAAATACATAAAATATTTAAATTTTAAAGAAAAACAATAATTTCAAGATTTTAGGACTGTTGTTATGACCCAATCCTATTGTTTGAAGGCCAAAGAGCACCTATACTTGTTGTTTAGGGCTGCTTTCATCCACAGTACTTCCCACAATTTATTTTTAGCCTTTAAGGTGATTTTCATGACTCTTTACTGCTGCAAAGGTCATAACAGGCACATGTTTGCTTCAAAATTGTTGTACGAGGGTTTGAACAGCTTCAACCTAAGTTGCATTAAACGGGGAAACAAGGACGAAACAGGGGAAACGTGACCCCCAAAAATTTTGGAAATGAGGAAATGCAATATATATATATATATATATATATATATTAAATTGATAAATTAGCAAAGACATTTACGAAAATGAATGTGAAATATAAATCATCAATCATACAAGTCAACGAATCATTTCCTATATTGGGATCCTATTCATCAATAGCACCCTATGCCTCCCTCCTCTAGGCTCTAGCCGTTGCCTCTAACTCGAATTTCAAAGTTGATCCTCCAAGGACATTAGTCAATGACTCAACACACTACAATTTTGATGAAGCTTCCTAATCCAATCGCTAAAATAACATAGAAAAAGTTTCCCATGCTTGATAAGTGATTTTGCATGAGTGAAGAGTACATTTTTATTAAGGTCATGACAGAGGAATTCAACAATCAACACCGCAAACATCAAGGTACATATAGGGGTTGATGTGCCTGTAGTTTGACCCAATGTTTGAAAAATCGAAATTGGACTCGAAATCGGTAATGAATCGGTCATAAATCGGCCGATTTGAATTTAATGAATCGGTTTACTCAAAAATATATAAAATATTTAAATTTTAAAGAAAAACAATATTTTCAAGATTTTAGGATTGTTGTTATGACCTAGTCCTGTTGTTTGAAGGCCAAATAGCACCTATACTTGTTCTTTAGGGCTGCTTTCATCCACAGTACTGCCCACAATTTATTTTTAGCCTTTAAGGTGATTTTCATGACTTTTTACCGCTACAAAGGTCATAACAGGCACATGTTTGCTTCAAAATTGTTATACGAGGGTTTGAACAGCTTCAACCTAAGTTGCATTATGTTGTCGCCCAAAACTGACATGAGTGTGTTGAAGCCCAAAATGTAGCACACCAGCTAAATGACAACTCTCAGGAGAGAGGCCAATGTCACCACACTTCTCTCCTCTCACTTCAGGTTGGCTCTTCTCCAACTCTAGGGGGGTATCCCTAAGGTAGGATCGCTAAGGCAGGTGCAACGGAGGGCAAGGTGAAATGAAGAGGCTGCCTTAGAGAAACAATAGTAACAACAACAAAAAAGGTTTTTTACTTGGGTGATGGGAAAGACGGGAGGATCAATCCTCGAAGAAAGACCAGTGCCAGTACCAGCAAGGAGAATGGAGTCAAAGAGAACTCAAGGGAGTCGGGTGTTTCACACAAGGGAGATTAGTATAGGACGTTGCATGATCGAAGACACGGGGAACATAAGTATAACCGACTACATTCTGCTACCCCTAAGGTAGTTCGAAAATGTGACGTAAACAAACAACTTGATAACCGCAAATGTTTGCCCAATGGGCTAGAAACTCTCTACGCTAGATTTACTCTACAACTTGAAATAAAACTCACAACCACATAAAAGATGCTCAATCTATCCAAAAAGTCCCGTCATGATATTTTTTCTATTAAGGTCCGAGGGAAAAGCTCCCAAAATTTTCCATGCTTACAATGAAGGAGCTTGGCTCCTTTTATAGGCCAAAAGGCTCTTATTCTTCTCAAAAGAAAAATAAAATAAATGAGAAAAAGGTGAGATCCACTTTTTTCTCCACTAACAACTAAACAGACTAAAGCAAGCTCTGCCTTCACTACCCACGTGCATCAAAAGATCAACAAAACACTTAGTTTCCAAGCTCCATGCAGCCACGTCACCAAGGGTGCCCACCAAGAAAGCCGAAACATGGATGGTAAGCCGAGTTAGAGCACCGATCCAAATCACAATTTCTGGAAATCGCGGAAATTGACATCCGCCAGTTCCTCAACCTGTACCGGTGGTTTATTCATTTGAACTCGAGCTCTAGTTTCAAAAACCACCGATTAAAATGTGATGGACGAAACCGGGTGGCAAAGGAAAACACATTCAACTCTATGGCTCGGCTGTGAGCAGCGTGAATTAGCTTGGCTGTCAGTGAGAACAGATCCGAGCTTCACGTGATCCCGGCTGGCTACTCGTCGAACCCCGATCTGCTACCTAACACATAGTGCGAGTTTTCTCTTAGCTGATACCCGACTGCTCCTTAGCAAACTTTAAAAAACTGTTGTGCGCTTATCATTTTGTTGCACCAAGCCTCAAGCTTTGGCGTTCCCATGTGGGTGGGTTTCAGAAGAGATGGTGCCCTCTACTAAAGGCAGAATGGAACGTGGCTGATAAATTGAGAATGGATGTTTCATTGGCTGATTCTAGCATGATGTTGCTGGCAGCTCTATGCTCGGGCTGTCCACGAATCGCGAATTCAACACAAGCACAGATGTGCCTTGATTTTCAAAGTTTCATGCTGTTGTCGAGATGGTATCATAAATGTGCCCTGCAATTTATGACTAAAAAATGCTCCACGGGTTTATTTGAAACTCGAGCTCTGAAAATAGAACTCCTGCATTATAAATTGGCTGGCGACGTGGAGATCTCCCCCTGCATTTGATTGCCGAACGAAAATGTGAGTCTACACCACGTAGATACTGCGATGATGCTTGAGTTTGATGGTAGAGGTCCTCTGCCCTGCAACAGTTGAATAAAACATGCCTGAAATTTGCCGGAACAAAAATATCACTCTGGCTACAGATATAGAAGTCCAAGGCCTTTTCAAATTGTGTTTTTCCTGAATAAAGAAATTTGCCTAAAAGGCATACTATACTCCTTTGTGTATACGTTTGGGAAAATCTCTCTTAATGGATCCAATGTTACACCCCATCGAGACTGTGTCAAATAAATAGCAGTATCTGTTGGAAAGCCGAGCTCTTTCAAAAATTCTCCAACTTCTAAAACAGTTACACACTTCTTGGCTTTGGATTTATTATGTTCACTGGTACTGTTAGTGCACCCTTTCCGCTGTAACAAATCAACCCGCAGATCCACGGCAATGAAGCGCCCTTCTGACATCTCACTTGCTTCTCGCATTCGGTTAACTATCCTACCACCGAGCTTAAGAAGAGTTTTTTGGTTGAAAACTGGGCGAATATGTTCATCAATATAGTCTTGTGTTACCCTGTAAGGAACACTTATTAATGTTGGACTTATAGAGCCAATATCATCTGGTTTCCGCCCAACAACCCGCACAATGTTTTGAAGACCTGCAATGAAGTTGCTTGTATCATAAATCTTACCAAACTGTCTTTGTAAATTGAGACTGATTAGTTGTTGTATCAGTTGGATTACTAGAGGTCATAGAAATTCCAGTATAGACGACTCCCCATTCACAGAACAAACCTATCTTCGACAGCCCTCTTTTATGATCTTGTCCTCAAATAACAACCCATGCAAAAATGGGAGGTAACACATTAAACGGGGAAACTTCGAAATAGGGGAAACATGACCCCCAAAAATTTTGGAAATGAGGAAATGCAATATATATATATTAAATTAATAAATTAGCAAAGACATTTACGAAAATGAATGTGAAATATAAATCATCAATCATACAAGTCCACGAATCATTGCCTATATTGGGATCCTATTCATCAATAGCACCCTATGCCTCCCTCCTCTAGGCTCTAGCCCTTGCCTCTAACTCGAATTTCAAAGTTGATCCTCCAAGGACATTAGTCAATGACTCAACACACTACAATTTTGATGAAGCTTCCTAATCCAAACGCTAAAATAACGTAGAAAAAGTTTCCCGTGCTTGATAAGTGATTTTGCATGAGTGAAGAGTACATTTTTATTAAGGTCATGACAGAGGAATTCAATAATCAACATCGCCAACATCAAGGTACATATAGGGGTTGATGTGCTTGATTAAATGCCAATTCCATACCCTCATACATGATAGAATCTGGTGGAAACCTTGCAATCCTAAAATCCTGAAAACTATTAAGTCTGCTGAATTTTGAATGGGATCTAAAAGTCTACTTTTTGCATATGAAGTCCGGTGAGGTTGGAACCACTCTCAAACATCCTGAAACAATTAATGGTAATGTTAAAAATTTAAGTAAAAGGATGGAAAATAAAAGATAAGAAGAATGTCACTTTTAATGTTAAAAATTTAAGTAGAAGGATGGAAAATAAAATATAAGAAAAATGTCACTTTTAACATTACCATTAATATCACCAAGTACTACTGCACCATGGGGATATTGCATTGATTTTTTGAGTCTGCGGGCACCCACACAAAATTCCAGACAAACCGGCCGATATTTTACATAACTCGGCCGATTAGACCGGTTCGGTACCGAACCGGCTGATTCAGTGTTCAGATCGGCCGGTTCAGTCGACCGAACCGATTTGCAGACCAATTTGATTTGGTTCCTTATCAAACCAGTAGATCGGCCGATTCCGAAACCAATTTGGCCGATATTTAAAACATAGGAACTTTGACCACATCTGTGTTCCCGCTTTCGCTACCAGCAAATTCCACACTCACAGTAACAATATCAATTAGTATCAAACTAGTTAGACTGCTGCTTAGCTGGTTCCAAGGTTGTTCAATGAAAACCATCTATGATTCTATAGGCATAGGATACAAAATTAACTTGTACAGAGGAACCAAGGGAACCCAGATAAAGCAGCTAGTGGGAGAATGCGAAGGGGAAATAAGGGTCAAGTAACTGCAAGATACATGGAAAACATAATCATCGACACAAACAACCAGGCAGAGATGAGAGCTCCCATTGGGGGGGATCGGGACCTGTTTAAAGCCTGGTATCAATCAATTTGAGATTGAAGGTGACTCAAAAATAATGATCAATATGAATCCCAACACAAACGGATCAAGGACATAGCAGCTAGGAGATTAAACATACAATATAAAGAGAGGGAATAAGATGACCAAATTGCTTGGTAATGAAGCTTTATGGCTGAGAGAATTTGATTTCAAGATCATAAAAGGTAATTTGATTAAAGAATAGGATGATTGGGAAAAGAAGTCCAGCATATTACTGATGTTGGGCAACCTTTTTCATCGGGAGAAAACCCCATGGGGTTGTTGGGATCCCTCATTCTCCATGGCATGCAAAAACTTTAGTCAAAAGGACCATAAGATGATTGATTTTATTTTGAAGGACTATTAATGGATGTGCTTTGGGAAAAGCGATCTCCATTAATTAAAGACTCCTCCATTACCCACTGAGCTGCTGGGAGTACTGTCACCAACCTGGCAGACTTGACGGTGGCAGGACACAGTTTAGTTTCATTCCCCTCATTCATTCTCCCTATCTCTCTTTTCTGTTCTCAAATCTGCTGTGCAATTCTGAGCCCTGTCAACTCTGTCAATTGGTAAACAATCGCAGACCAAATGTTTTAGAAGAAATGGACACCAACCAAAGAATTATGTGCCTGTGGTGGTTCCTGGGAAGAGCGCCAACCTTATGCTACACGAGATGAAAGTAAAAGGTATAGACGGATCATGGAACGCCTGCCGTCTACGAAGGAAACTTCAGAGGGTTCGTTCCAGTATCATGAATCTGTCCCAGAGGGTAAACAAGTGATCCATAAGCAAAGGGAGTCCTCTTTCTAGGACCAAAAAAATTCAAGAGTCAGACGCAATGCCTTCATGACAAAAACCATCTCTGAAATCCATGAAACTTTGGTCAGCTTGGGTGATCATATAATGAAGTCAGGAGAGGAGAGGCCCGCAACAACTACCAAGATTTTGCTGGAATCCCATAAGAAGATGGCTGAGCTGCTGAAAATAGTGCTGGAACAGATTGAATCAATGAAGACCAGAAAGCAGCCAACTTTAAGAGGCACTGGGAATACAAACATCTTGTGAACCAAGCAAGTAATTTGACCCATGCCCAAGCTCATATCCAATTTCAGTTAGATTCTCCTAGGAGATGGGTGGAAAATGTTGAAGTGGACAACACCTGTAGAATGAGGAAATAGGAGAAATTCTTCAACCAGCTCGCTCAGTTGGGCCCTCCTCCATCCTTCAATGATCACTGTCCGCCCAGCAGTGAGCCTTCCAAAGATGGTGACACATAAATTGCCTTTCACTTGTAGTTGTCTTGCAGTATTCTCAGATTTAGTTCAGTATCCTAAAAACAGACTTTGCTTCAAATTTTGAACTACTTATCTTATATGAAGTTCTCCTTTTGATTGAGGGGATCCAGGCTGCTATATTTGTATGTCTATTTCTGTTAATACAAAAACTTTTAATTTTACGAGCAAAAAAAATATAGATTGCTGCAGAGAAAGAAATCGATTACCAATTATTATCTTGCTCATAGTAGCAAATACAAACGCTTTTAGCTCCACTTCCAACAGCAAATTTGTTCTCTGGAACAAAAATTTAAACTATTATCAGGCGCCACAAAATTTTACATTCTAGGCAGCACAAGCAACTCCTATTGTTAGAAACTTAGTCCATGGGAAAAGAAATTATAAGTTTCTCATGGCAAGAGCAAAGCTCAGTAGACCAAAAAGTTATTTGTCTTTTTCAGTTTAGAATCTAGTTTCTAGAGTCCTTTGTCTTTATTATGGCATATTTTGTAAACATTATATGACAGTTTAAGTTTGAACTTTGAACTGTTCATTTCATATTACAACTCTTTGGTCATGAATACGATGGTCTGTTCATTGCATGGTTGAATTATATACTACAGTATGTTGATGACAAATGCTATCTGTTGAAATGTGAAGGTTGATGTTATGGTTGATCATTTGATCACAATTTTATATCTCTGCTATATGATTGATGTTACATGTGTACTAAATGGTTAATGCTATAGTGATCATCATTAATGCACTAGTTAAATATGTGTTTTCATATTTTCTGCAATTAATTCAAACTTCTGCATGATTTTTTGGAATATATATGCATCCAAATATATTAAAATTATATATTATATAAAAAATGCCTCCAAAGCCTTTTAAAAATTGGTGCTTTGTGCTCCCACATGGAACAGCCTTGAGCAGGACTCAAGAGAGCACTTAGAGTGCCATACAACCCACAACAAAATGGGGTTGTGAAAAGGTATCGTACAACCCACAACAAAACTTGAGAGGGTGCTTATAATACTGCAAAATCCAAAACAAATGGGGTTGCAAAAAGGTACCATAGAACCCACAACAAAATGGGGTTACAAAATGAAAAAAACAAGTCCATCATCAAGATAGCTAAGACCATTATTCATGACAAACTTGCCCAGGCATATATGGACTGAAGCATGTTATAATGTCTACATCTTAAACAGGTGTCCACACAAGTTTCCTGAGGAAAAAAGAAATGGAGGAAACTTTTACTAGTGAGAAGCAACAGATATCCCATTTTGTGTTTTTGGTTGTTGACTTTATATTCATGTTGTTGATGAAAGACTGAGTTTGAGCCATCTAGTATCAAGGGGATTTTTGTAGGGTACAATGAGACTTATGGAGGCTACAAAGTTTACATTCCAGCACAGTGGAAGGCAATAGTTAGTCGTGATGTGAAGTTCGGTGAGGATGGATGGTCTACCAACACACCGGAGCTTCCCACATTAATTGAGGAGGGAAAAACATATGTTGTACCAAATTCAGATCTACAATCAGATGAAAAATCAAGTTCAGAGCAGCTTGAAATCAGCCAAGGAACAGAGGCCCCACCACCCTCCAGTTCATCCAGGCAGCCAAAATGGTTTTCTAAAGCCTTCCAAGATGCAAAGGAACAAGTTGGCCTGCCTAAATCATCCACCTAAGAAGTTTACAAATTATGTTGCATTGATGACTTCAAATTTTGAAAATGAGCCTTCTACCTTTGAGGAGGCAAATGCAAAGCAGGGATGGTTGTGATGCCATGGTAGTGGAGTAGAAATCCATTATCAAGAATGATGTTTGGGAGATAGTTCTAAGACTTCTCGGGAAATTAGTGAGCTTTATAAAATTTAGCATGCATATGATGGAAGCATTGAAAAGTTTAAATACAACTTTGTTGCTAGAAGGTTCTCAGTTCTCACAGATAATAATTGTTAAGTTTTCTAACCCCAGCTCTAGATAAATAACTTCCTAGATATTTTCCTAGCTGAAAATTAAATTGCAGCTCACTGAATAATTTATACTTGCTGGAATAATTAACAAAATTTTAATAGCAGAAGCAAATGGAAACAGATCTCATAAAACACATGCACAGAAATTTTCTGCCCTTCAAATCTGTTTTTCTTTAAATAATGTCCAAGCATACAAGGGCTCCCTGACTGGTGTTGAATGCTCAGATTCAAAGCATATTCAAGCACAACATAGGAACACACACACATAAACTATCAAGAAGATAATTATGGACGGAACGTTCAGTCAGTTTGTTCATTCATTGTGGTAGTATTTATACAATAAGTGGAGGGGTTGGAGCGGTTACACCTGCTCCAACCACTCATTTGTTAATTATGCAATAACACATATTAGTACAGGATGATACCAAAAGGCGGCTAAATGGCCCTCTCAACATCTCCCCCACCAACAAAACACTTCTTCATCCTGAAGAAGACATGCAAAAACAACCATGAGTCGTGATTTCTTTATCCTTCGTCAACAGTCTGGTAGTGGTCAATCGAGCCTCACCCTTTCAACTTCCTGCCAGCATTCATCTCCATCGGTCCAAGAACTACAAGGGCTTCCACACTCTACCTTTACACCATCTCACCAACTGCCTTCAAACTTCTGAAATCGCACTGAAGAGATGTTTTTGTATTTCAGCACCGGGGGCTCAATTAGTTCAGGTGTTCTTTGTGGCATCCTCATGTGATCATTAAGCTCTTTCTTGTGTGTGATGTAAGATGGCTTCTGCTTGAATATGGTCGTCATCTATCGGGAGAAATACCTGCAAAATGTATGCTTGGTGCATGTCTTTATTGCTTGTGGTCGGGACCGACAACTTTTGTTTTGACTAACTTGACTTCGACTAAGACCAACTTTAATAAGGGTCGACAAGAGGCCGACTTTATTACAATCCGACCAAAATTTTATGAAATTGTTCCGACCACTTAGTCGAACCCCGACCACAACTTTTACTTGACCAACATTAAGGCTCGACCACTTTACAATATCGACCATAAAAGTAATATTATAAGAGTCCGACCAAATAATCATCGACCTTTAAACATACAGACCAAAATGAGCTTCGACCAAAACTTATGATAAGGTCGACCATATTTTAAAGGGTCGGCATTAACCATACTGGAGCCACATTCACATGACTAATCGACTCAATGACTTCATTTATAACCAGCCTAGATCCAAATCCTAGGCTCTATCAAGCACCGAGAGGGATCAAATCTCCCAAGGTGCAAACCTCTCCTTGAATAGCTCCTTGAGTGCAATACCTGAGCCACCTAATCCTAAGCTCTAAAGTCTCTAGTTTAAGTCTCATATTTACTTTTTACTTTGTATTATTCTTTTTTGTTTATGGCCAACATAATATTTATTACTTTTTACTTTGAATTATTATTTTTTGTTTACTTTGTATTATTTTGTTACTAAACAAACACTCAACAAATACTCTAAAGTCTTATATTTACTTTTTACTTTGTATTAAAAGTAAAAAGTAAAGTCTCTAGTTTAAGGCTCATATTTACTTTTTACTTTGTATTATTCTTTTTTGTTTATGGCCGACATAATATTTACCACATAATCCTAAGCTCTAAAGTCTCTAGTTTAAGTCTCATATTTACTTTTTACTTTGTATTATTCTTTTTTGTTTATTGCCAACATAATATTTATTACTTTTTACTTTGTATTATTCTTTTTTTGTTTACTTTGTATTATTTTGTTACTCGACAAACACTCGACTCACAAGATCTCCCCCATACTGGGCTGTAGAGCGCCTCTTGGCGCAATTATAATGACACATAGAACCACAATCGATCGTTTTGAGAACGACCATAACCAACATATTTTGACTTCGTCGACCAATATCAACCGACTAAAAATCCAAAAAAAAATAAAATGTATATGCAACGTGTCATCTTAAGCAATGGCTGCAATTTTAACTCTGTTTCAATTGATAGGCAAGCAAATAAGAGTCGACCAAGTCAGCATACCCCAAAACATAAATAATAGATCATGTTATAGTTTTGAGAACAGTCGATACATTCTTTCCCATTAAGGATGGATGTTTGAAATGATGGGCCGCTGGTCAACAGATGGAAGATTGCATTCGTCGATGTGAATGGTCGACTGCAGCCGATATAAGTGTTAGTCGGTCACGTCTCATCGACTATTGCCAGCGATCTATGTAGACGTCGACACTCGGACTTGGAGTCACATCATCATGTTCCTGCCTTCTTTATACGTGGAACCGACGGCAACAGTCGAAATTCCCTTGTTTTTCAATAGCTATGGACAGAAATATCGATGTCGTTGTTCTCTTTATAACCTTGGACGATGCTTGGCAAGCGACTATTCGGATAAATAATGATGGTATAAGAGTTAATATTGCCAATCGACATATGAATAGATGGACAATAGCCAACGTATATGACATGTACGCAGCTTGTATGTAAATATATCTCCAAGAAACCAAAATATGATGTCGACTGTAAATGATCCCTTTTAGTAATGATAAAATCAAACTTGACAATTGTTGGTCGACATGATTTATAACAATAATATCCAAAATGTAGCAATCCAAGCAATACGGTGTCATCATGCCACATATCCTTTTAAATAACTGAGAATCCAAGGATCATTTACTGCAAGCATTTTTATTTGCACAAAATATCATGAGCGTACGCCTTTGGCTGATATTCTAAGATCAATATGCTTACCTTCTTTCAAATTTGACCGCTGTGACAACGAATGACTAGGCGAATGAAATGTGTAATCGACAGAACATGCTTTACATGGTATTTACTGGTTGGCCGCTCTTCAACATTAGACAAAGAAAGAGGCAACGGTATTTACTGGTTGGTATTTGCAGGCATCTTTACAGGAGCATCTCACAGTCTCTACCAGGTCGTACAAGCAGACTTCAATATTTCTTGTAGGCTTCTTGACATCTTCTCATTTTCTTCCAGGTTCAAACCACCTCTACCCGTTGCTGCTGTCACCCAGACCGAACAGAGGAGGCAACGGCGCCACTGTTGAATGCTCAAATTCAAAGCATATTCAAGCACAACATAGGAACACACACACATAAACTATCAAGAAGATAATTATGGACGGAACGTTCAGTCAGTTTGTTCATTCATTGTGGTAGTATTTATACAATAAGTGGAGAGGTTGGAGCAGTTACACCTACTCCAACCGCTCATTTGTTAAGTATGCATGCAATAACACATATTAGTACAGGATGATACCAAAAGGCGGCTAAATGGCCCTCTCAACAACTGGATAAATGGCCCAAATGAGGAAAACTACAATCTTCAGCAAACCTGCAAATCTGCCCTCCTGAGATAAGATCTCCTGCCTGAAAATTTGCTTACAAAACCACGTGATCACCAGTGTGGCCCTGTACAGCCCCTGTTGTACGACCTGTACAGATCCTCACAGCCTGTTGTGCTATCCGTACTGACTATACGAACTGCTGTTGTGACCTGCTACGGCTGTAAAACTGTCAGTTGTTGCCTATACAACGATCTGTATGGCTGATTTGCTGCTGTATGGCCTTTCAGAAAATAGTACAACCCCTTTCTTGCTGAAATCGGCCTCCACAAATTGTCCTTACAGCTAGGTAATCTTCTTTTGTTGTTCTGCATGTCTCTTACTCCTTTGAGCTTGATCTCTAGATGAAAGTCCTCCTTCACCTTTGCTGAGATCTCCTACTCTCACTGAGTTCACTTGTGTGTTGTGTGTCTTGTCCTCACCTTGGCTGCTTTTTTATTATCTTGAGAAGAACCAAAACCCTAACCTCCTAAGTGATCAATGGTTGAGATTAGATCTCCTCCTTACTTGAGATCAATGACTAAAATTCACTTAATTAAGTTAAATCACTAATGCCAAAAAAATAGGCATTTTATTAAATTAACCTCGATTAATTCTAAAACGTCACTTTAATAATTAACTTAATAAAATGAATTTCCAAAGTCTGAGAGGTATTAATGACGATTTCCGCAGCTTAGACACAAACCCATGTGGAAATACCAATCTGAGCTACAAACATCAACACTCCCTCTTAGCGAGGAAGGTATTTTCCATGACTCCTAGATTATCTCTAAAGAAGACAAACTTCCCTTTTACCAAGGGTTTGGTCAAAATGTTTGCAAACTGCTCATCTGTGGAAATATGTTGGAGCTTGACTACTCCCTTCTGGATCCTGTCTCGAACGAAGTGATATATGATCTCAATATGTTTGGACATGTCATGGAATACGGGATTCTCAGAGAGTTTAATACAACTATGATTATCATAGTGAATCATCGTAGGCTCCAACTCCTGATGAAATAATCTTTTAAGCAATTTGCAAAGACAAATTGCTTCACAACTAGCCATACTCGCTGCCATGTACTCTACCTCTGATGAACTGAGTGCTACGGAATTTTGCTTCCTACTAAACAAAGAAATCATTGTTAAGCCCAACCTGAAGCACACCCTGAGGTGCTCTTCTGATCTAATGCACTCCCTTCCCAATCTGAGTCTGAGTATCCCTGCAACTTCACTCCCATCGCCTCCAAGATACCTCAATCCATACTCCATTGTGCCTCGTTCAATGCTACCCAATGCACCTACCTCGGAACCACCATGAACTGGGTCAAGGTGTTCATAGCAAAACATATATCTAGCCTAGTGCTGACCAAATACATCAAGGATCCTATTAGTTGTTTGTATAATATGGAATCCACCAACTGTGAATCTGAAGTGACAACCTTCTTCAGGCTGGTAACCATAGGTGTAGCCATAGGTCTACAGTCATCCATCCTAAATCTCTTTAGGATCTCTACTGTGTACTTCCCTTGACCAAGGAAGATCTCACCCGATCTCTGCCATACCTCTAACCCCAAGAAATAATGCATCAAGCCATTATCCTTCATCTCAAACTCTGTAGCCAAATCTGTCTCGCACCCTATTATAAGCCCCTCTGCACCTATGAGAAATAAATCATCTACGTACAGCACCAAGATGAGTGGCTCAATCCCAACTAGTATAAAGTACAAGTTAGGATCCGCCTCATTCTTGATGAAGCCCATGCTTTGCAAGTATCCGTCAATCCTTTCTTAAGCTTGCACACCTGAGACTCCTTCCCATGTACCTTGAAGCCCTGAGGTTGCTCTATATATACTTCCTACTCAATGATCCCATTGAGGAAGGCTGTCGTCACGTCCATCCGGTGAATCCTCCACCTCATGACTAAGGCAATAGATATAACAGCTCGAATGGAAACATATCTGGTGACAAGAGCAAATGTCTCCACATAGCCCATTCCCTCTCTCTGAGAGAATCCTCAAGCCACAAACCTCGCCTTGAACTTCTCAATGCTGCCATGTACAGCATGCTTGATCTTGAAGAGCCACCTGGAAGTCACCACAGACTTCCCCTCCAGTCTAGGCACAATGTACCAAACATCATTCTTCATGATAGAGGTGTACTCCACCATGGCATCCCTCCAAACCTGTTGGTCGACTATTTCCTCAAAACCAAAAGGCTCAAAATCAATGATGCTACTCATCAATGCCATTTAGTTCGAAAACATCCCTGAAGGTCTACTCTCCCTAAATGATCTCCTGGGAGCCTCAAGATGCTCCTGAGCATCCCTCAATGTCTGCTCAAACCATCTAGGTCTCCTGACAGAGCTAGGAGTTAACTCCTCCTCCTCACTTGAAGGCTAACTCCCTGAACTGGAAGTCTTTGAACTTTGTTCTCCCTTCAGAGCCACCTGCTCCTCGTCCTCTGCCACTGGTGATAACTCATGAGACTTCCTAGATGCCAAGTTCTCCTCGAATTTAACATCTCGGCTCACCCTTCCATTGTGTTGGCATTACGATCCTTTAAGCCTTTGATGTCCCGTTGTACCCTGTTACTAGCCTTTGATGTCCTTCATAATTTGCTAAAAAAATATATATATATATCGCGTTTCCTCGTTTCCTAAATTTTGGGGGGTCACGTTTCCATCGCATTCCCATATCGGATACATGTTTCCGTTTCCCCGTATCATGCAACTTTGGTTTTCACTCATTGCATGTCTCTCTAAGGAATCGATGTCAATGACAGAGAAAGAGCATGAGGCCTCTCTCAACAGGCCTACTTGGTATGAGATGACGCTGAAAGGAGGACCTTCCAATTCAGAGGGAGCAACTATAGTAGCAGAGGATGTGATTTATCATGGAGGAGATTCTTCCAAAAGTACCTTCCTCCCTAAGAGGGAATGTTAGATTTTGTAGCTCGGACAGTACTTCTACATGGGGGTGTCTAGCATGTAGAAGTCGTCCAGAAAAGTTGCACTCTAGACAGACTTTGTAAAAGTGTCTTTTGTAATACTTTATGTAATAGGGGTCAATTGTATTTGGTGTCCCATGGTATTGACCATGGTATTTGCATAAAGTGGATGTTATAAAAGAGTCTATGGAGAGTTGTATAGACATAGTGGCAAGAGTGAGTCATATCTCTTGTGGTGGTCATCGTCGGTGTGTATAATATCATTGATAGTGACTGATCAGTGGCTGATCAGATCTGAGAGGGAGTCTCTCAAAGGCTTGGGAGTGAGGGATTCACTCAAGCCAAAGTTTGTTGATATTGCTAAGGATTTGGGCTTAGTTGTAGCAAGGGAGAGTCGGGAGTTGACTGAGATCCGATTTGTCATATCTGGAAGCATGGTACTGTATGGGTTGTCTAACAAATCTGCAATAAAGACAAACTGTTTGCTGGTTTTTCCCAGGGATTGGGGTTTCCAAGGTACATCATGTGTTCGGTTTTCTCTGTGCATTATTGTTTATCAATGTGTTGCCATTTATCTTTTCGGTAAAATTAATTACTAGGCATAAAAATAAAAGATCGAAATTGCAACAGGGATCTGGTAATCGAATTTTCACATAGAGATATTGGGGATCACTCCTAGAAGAGTTTTTCTTTCAGACCCTGCACAGCCATCTTTATCCATAGAACCTTGATTGCTTGATTGGGATAATCTAGCTTGGGGGAGGAAGTAGACATCAGTCATGATATTTGTGTTTAGGCGCATTAATGTTATTATCATGTCTAATACCATTATTCTTCATGTTTACTGTGTACATATATGTGTATGTAAATATGTGTTCCTCTTAAATGTCTCTTCCATTTGTCTCAATGCACCTAGGTTATAAATTCTCTGGAGTTGTTGCTGAGTACATTATAACATGTGCTAAAGATGCAATCAAAGACTATATTCCGATATGATATATGATTATATCAAAGTGTTTTCATGAAATGCAAGCTTAAAGGACCTTGGCAAAGACATAATCTTTCATAGCATACATCTAATTGTTCATAATAAAATCAACTAGCTTTCATCAGCATATTTTACTAACAGATTTATTTATAAACGGCTATTCTCCTGCATACTATGATTTTGCTTATAGTTTATCAGCCAGTGCAAAGTTTTCCTAATAGGACAGTTTTGCAGATGCAAAAACTGTTTTTATTGCTCAAAAATACAAGATAGAATACCAGAATCAACAGGAATGATTGACTTTTCAACAAATCAATCACAAGTTATTAAAGATGGAGAGAATATGGAGAAAAGCCACTCAAAAATATCATGTGAATAAATATGACAGTATGTCCTCAATGGCACAGGAGAATGCACTTGAACAGATTTACAAAGAATGGATATGTGAAAATTGCCTGTCGGGATGCAATTCCATATAATACCAGCCACACTATCAAATTTTACATGGATTCCAAATGGTAATAGAAATTACCTCTTGGACTCCATTTAACACAAATAGCTGCACGATTGAGTCTCAGAATCACGAGTGTCGGCAGCCATTCTGTGCCTTCTAGACTCCAAACATACCTACAGTTTGAAAAATGGACAGAAAGAGATAGAACCAGACAAGAAACACTCAAAATTCAGAGCAATATTTTCAAACTACACTGAAATGGAGAGATGCTTGTAAAAGCCTGACATGAAAGAATAGTTAACAAAAGGAAAAGATGTAAAATCTTACGAATTCCTGTCATGTGACACAGTCACAATTTTATTTAATCTTGTACCCCAGTCTATCCCTGAAACAAGTTGATCATGCTGCAAAATAATAGAATATATGAACATGTCAGTCTCTCTCTCTGGCTGGCACAGACACAAAAAGGAAGAATCTCACTTGCAGCAGACAAGAAAGTACTTATTTGACCTAACAATCGCATTTGAAAAAACAAAAGTGGCGAAACTTAAAAGCAGTAAAATGCAAAGGAAGATAATGCAGAACACCTTCTGAAGTATGTATATTCTATCCCATATAGAATTGCCATCTGGTGATGCTCTGTAAATGTGCACTTCATTGTTATTAGTGCAGACAGCAACCACTGTGAAAAGAAATAGTTTTCAATGTTAATAGCATTATTGTATGCAAATAATAAACTTCCAGTTCCAATATGATGACCCTTGCTGAGAGTCGCAGTGAATAAAAAGATGAAATTCCATAACTATTGTCATTAGCATGACCATAATGTACGTCAAAGCAACCTTCAGAAAGAGAGGAATAAATGGCATATGAGAAACCTACAATTTGCAAGAGGTTTGTTCCTGACAAAATCAAGATTTTCCATTTTCCCCAACCATTGAAAGGGATGAATTAGTTATTTTTTTAGTTGGGTGGCCTCCTTTGTTAGAAGAAGAAATACCCTCACTTGTGTCAAGCTCTTAGAAACTTGTGAAAATTATTTCATTTATGAGAACAGCAGGTACAATGTGATATTCATACAGTGAGGGGAATTGATACAAAAGCCCAAGAATGGTAAGTGGAGGATGTAGATAAAAAGGGGATGTTTGAGGCTGTCAGGCTAGTTATGGCCTGCAGTTTTCTCATATTGATTTTTGCATTTTTACTTCTCCTTTGTAATCACTATGTTGAGGACCTTATATGCTTAAAAAAAATAAAGCCATGGTATTCGAGGCAATAAAACATGGAAAATGGGTTGTGATCCAGAAGGGCAAGGCATTGATTAGAGACTCACAACAGTCATGTTGATCTAAGCCTTGGCCCATCCCATCCATCTCTTCTTGATAACATGGTGTAGATCCTCAATCTAGCACTTTGGTGGCACTCTGGAACTGTAACAGCTCAGTCTTTTTCTCCCAATTTCTTCCAATGACATGATTCATGGAACTGACATTATCTTTCTCATGGAAACTCATGAAACCAACAAGAAACCACTCCCCAACTTCATAGGGTAGTCTTGGATTTTGATACATATACCAAAGCTCTACCACGGACTCAAAGGCTCAGGTGGGGCTGCTTGCCTATTTTAAGAATAATTGTTCTCTTATATACAACTAGAAGGTTCAAATATGTTCCAAGTTCTTTGGATTTCTTTGGAGAGGTAATGCCCACGGAAGAAGCTCTTCATTGAGACCCATTCCTTCCCCCTGCCTATTTTACACATACTATTTCTATGGATGGCCTGTCCTTTTGTCGATTGCAGCTTGGAGTTAGAAAGTTCTCTCCTTTACATGCCATAATTGTAAATTGATCACTCACCCACTTTATTGTATTTTACAAGAAACTTGATCAACTCTGATCACTCTCCCCCCAGTTTTGTACTCTACATATAGTTAATACAAATATGTGCAAAGCATGTGGTAGGAAAAAAAATTATCAGACTTGCATACTTTCTTCCTCATGATTTCTTGAATGTATCTTTCTTCCACTACCAGTGTTATGCTCACATCGATTAGAATCAAAGCCCTTGTTTTTTCAAATACATCTTATATTTTAAAAAATATATATTTACAACAAGAAATGCAAAAAGCGGAAGTGCATATACAATGGATTTCATAATCTCTTCCTGAGAGCAACTGAAGCAAAAATAAAAGCAGAGTACTTTGTGCAATCTAAAGATTGGGCATCTTTGATCAACAAGGCCCCTTTCACCAAAAGTTAATGATAAACCTCATCTTTCCAAAAAGAACTGAAAGCAAACAAAAAGCTAACCTCCTACTTGAAAACAAATTTACACCGAGTTTCCACAACACAAATAACACCACAAGCTGCAAGCAATGCCAAAGTCTGGAGAAAGCATCATGAACAAGAACACAGTCATCCCTAAACAAAGCAGGACACCAATGCACTCTATAATATCTACCAACCTGGAATGCAAAACAACAATTTAAATAACGGCTATTTCTGCCATTCATCTGTATCTGTCACACAACCACAATTAGCACAACATATATCAGAATAGATGCTTATATTATATCAGATATTAGTTACATCACAGGCCTTCATACATGCACTTCTTCGTCATTCACCATACCATGCTCCTCTTACTACATCTACAGTTACAAGACAACAAAAGCACTAATATCAAGCAACACCACATGAACGCTCTAAAGCAATCAATCCATCCTTTTCAAGTGCCTAAAGTCAATGTTCAGCAAGTCAGCGGGGAAACAGAGAAGTTTCAAAAGAGCAACTTTGATTTAAGATATTTTCTTTTGTCCTTCTCTCTTCCCCATGTTCTTCTTTGCTAAAGAAAGATGAAGGGACTTTATCAAAGGCCAATAATGGGGGGTGAGGGTGTCCAAGAATTAAACAGCACTGACTGATGATCCTCAAATTAACTTCAACAACACTTGGCAAACCAGCAATCCCGAAAGATATGCTTAACGGTCTTTGACCGCTAACAAACTAGACAAAAGGCCATCTGAGACCAGCCTTGGCCAACCTTGCTTTACAAAGGATCTGTTACACCTCAGATCATCTGCAGCATACTTGCCAGGATATACCAGAGTGAAGGGGTCTGTTGTCACAGATTTGGTAGGGGGGATTACTCCTCATTTTTGCCAGATCAGACAAGATGTTCTGCAGTCCATCACAGTGAGCTTCTCAGGTATATCACAAGTGATAGATGGATTGATTCCATTTTGAGATCATAGCTGGATCAGTTTTGTGGGTCAAGCCTTAGAGCAGGGCCCCAGGTCATTTACTGAGTTTTTTTTGGGGCTGATATGACCCAAGGGGGATCATATCTAGGGTTAAATGTACATGATAGGACCCCAAGGGTGGCATATATGGGGTTATATGGAGATAAATGTAAATATATTTATGTAAATGTATATGTCGGCCCTAATGAAGGGACCACATATGCAATGAGTGAATAGGTATATATAGAGGTAATGTAGTCATTGTAAAAGACATGTAAAAGGATTATGTGAATATCTTGGGGTAATTGGAAACGGCTCTCCTCTTATTTAAGGAGTTATTGTGTAACCTATCTTTCTTATATATATTGGAGTTGTGCTCTACACTCACATTGTTGTAAACTTGTACATGGTGTGTACTCTTGTCTCTTATGCTATTTTAAGGATATTGGTCCATAACACTTGCCATACATGTTGGAACCTTTATACAGTGGATTTCTCCACTATTGGACATTGAGATTTGATCCTAGTTTGCATTGCTTCACATATATGACTATGGTGTATCCTACATTTGCAATTGTGTATCCTACATTTGCATTGCTTCACATATATCACTATGGTGTGGTATTGGTAGACTGACTAGTAGTAGGATTTATCTTATGACTTGTAATTATCTGATAAGTATGATGAGTAGGACAATGGCATAGCATTACATTTAGTGTTAGTTTGTGTGTTATATACATGTTGTTCTCTGGCCAGTTTGTGTGTTATATACATGTTGTTCTCTGGCCAGTCTCCACGATATTGCTTTGATCATCACCTGACCCTTGGATCCACATCTTGACCTTACCCACCTTCCATCCATTCACCTTGATTGATGAGATCCCAAATGATCCGAATATGGCTAAGTAGCTCAACGACTTCCCCCCTCTGTGACCTCTTTGTTAGGATGGCATGTATACCCCCGGTGTCTCGATTATGATGTGTGTGATGAAGCCTTCTGACCCCATTGATCTCCTTTTTCTTGTAGACCCCTGTGGATTGAGTGCAAGCTAAGGTTTGCCTAATCACCAGAAGTGTTCCCCCGAGTCTTGAAACAAGTCTTCCTTTCCTTGAAATTGGTCAGTGGTTGGGAGGGTAGGTACTCTTTGAATTAAGAGGTTAAGCCTACTTGCTCTAAAAAGGCATTATTTTGGCAACTCCGTCGCACCTATGAACGATGGTTGGTAGCGGAGCTAAGGCCGTGTCATAACTAGTGCCCAGAAGGCAATCTAGGATCAGTACCTTTCAGTCATTAGCCAATTAAAGGATTGCAAACAAAAAAAATGCTTCAAAGAAATATTCATAAAAGAAAGAGAAAAAGTATCAAAAAGTAAATTGAAAATGAAAAGTCAAAGTGAAATAAAAGGGGGGCTTGCTAAAGTCAAGGGAAAACCTTCTAGCACATTATCCATCTGTGAGACACCCTGCTCCCTAGTGTTTTCCAAACTAACCAATGTCACAAAGGCCCCTAATATCCCCTCTTCTCCAAGATTAACTCAAGCCTCCCACTGATCAAACAATTCACCTGACCAGCCTATTGACTACCTGACCATCCATTCCACCAAATGAGGAAGGTTGATCTTTGCAATACTATGTGATGATGTTCAATAGAGGATAATATGTGTATAACTCATTTACTTGTACTCTATGTTTTGTTATGTTTCTATGCTATGTGGACATGTCATGCAATGAGTCACATGGTGATCATAGGTTATAGGATCGGAGCTTATGATTAGTGGTTCATCAATACTTCACATAATTAAGTATTTGCACTCCTTTACAAGCTTGATATATGGTTCTATCATTTTTCATCTTGGTCAAAGTTTGACTTTTTTTACTTGGTCAAACTCAAGTTTGACATGGTCAAAGGGCTCGACCAACGGCATGGGACATTCACATAGACATCATTCATCATGTCTCAACCTTTGGAGGCCAACTGGACCCCTCCAAATACAATTTGTGGCATTTCTTGATTAATTGGCTAAAAATGGAATTATTTTCTTAAATTTGGAATTTTAGTCCAAGTATAATTTAATTATTTGGAGTTGATTCTAAAAGACACATTTCAAATTGGATTTGGGAACAAGTATAGTGCATCTTATTGTTTTTGAGGTCAAGGAACTCATCTATGGCATAAGATTTGCATTTCGGGCAAGGGAAGTCATGAATCCAATTAATGGCACATTAATTAATATCCTAAGGTCTAATTTAAAAAGTTCCTAAGGTTCAACATGTATGTTTAACGGGATTCCGAAAAGTGAAGTAATGACATGGGTAGTCTTGTTTTGGGCTCCTAAACACATTGTGATCATCTCCCTAGCATTTCAACTTGAGTCCACTCAACATTTGGCATGGCACATCTAGGTGGGGCACACTCTCTCCCTTGGGGCGTACTTGGGCATTTGAGATGTATACTTCAGCTATTGTAATGATGTAAAAGGTGGAAGGGACCACCAAGGGGATTTCCTAGTGGCCCCAGGGCCCAAACAATGTAACACACTTACCACTTAGTCATTTTATCAATGTACATGGGCTCATGGAGGTAATTCACCCCCCTCCAAGCAAAAGTCATTTCCAGCTATAAGTTAAATATGTAAATGAGGAAAAGATCTCAGCCATTGATCTTCTTCTCCCATCTTTTATTCTCATCCATCTATCATATTGGCTAGAGAATTCTTGGTCATTTTCCACATAATAATAACCAGAATTTTTGTGGCTACCAAATCTCTTGTTTTCGGGTTGAGAAAATGAATATGATCTCTTGCCAATCCCTGTTGGATGTTAGTTGTTGAATGCATCTTGTCTTGGGCAATTTTATCTAAGTTTTCTTGCAGGTGAAGGAGAACCATAGGTGTCCATCCGCCCTAGTTGTCTATGCAAAGGGTAGCACTCTGCATACTGAAATCGATTTGCTTCTAACCTTCTATTTCTCGCCAATTCTCTATCATTGGGAATAAAACCCTTAAAAATACATGGGAAGGCCCCAAAAAATGCGTCAAATGTTCACAACCTGAAAGCTCTTAGTATCAGGGTCATTTCTGAGATGGCCACCTAGATCATTGCACTCATGTCACCTTGCTCCAATTTGGCTTAAGTCAGCAACAGGCCTTATATATAATACACAACAATTGGAATGAAATGGAAAGGAATATTCAAGCAATCCAAACAATATCAAAAGAAACTAGTATTTTCTTATGTTTGTGATATGATGGGCCAGAAAGGTTGGGATGCCCCAAGGTTTCTCTTGCTTTTTTTTCATCCTTTCCACCGTAGTAATAGATCTGCAGAGATTCCTACAAGGTGCCTTCTAGATCTGAATACAGCAACAAGAAGAGAAAATAGCAAGCAATTAGCTAAATCCCAATCCAATCTGTTCAATTTTGGATCTTGATAAGGGTGCCTCCTAGCACATCCAGTAGAAACATTATTTATTTTAGAATCAGACTTACCAGCAAGAAACTCTCTCCCTCCTCAATTCATCTTTCCAATTGAACACTGCTATAAAAAGTTTATAAACCTTTAAAGGATTCCTAACAAGGGTTACATTGGAATGTTGTTATGCTAAGGATATCACAGAAAAAGAAATTAGTAAAATCATGTACCTTGATTCAGTTAGTAAAACTGATTACCCAAAACCTACGTTAAGTTCTTAACACATTACTCACTGCCAAGCAGCTTCTGTTTAAAGTAAAGCTTAAATGAATAAAATCAGAGACCACTGTTTCCTTTAGTTTCCTTGTGATGGGGGAGAGCCAATTTCAAAAACTCTAACACCAACAATCAATCCAGCTGACAAAATCCTGTTGCACAAGATAGTTTGAAATACGTCCCTTGAAACAAAGCAAGCCCTTCTTTGGGGTCAGAATTCAACTCACAAGTAAGAGGACAAGATTTATGTCCCTGACAACTAGGCAACCTGTTACATTTCAGAAAAGTTCTTAGTCGCCCTCCTTTTCGTTTTCACATCACTGATTCTCACAGCACCAAGATAAAGATCATTCCACTGCAAATGCACCTCAAACAGTCTCCAAAGGCTTTACTTCATATTCTGGTGGAATCTACTCTGCATATTATCATCCAACTTAAAATACCCAAAAAACAAAAAGGCCATGATGCCTGACACTGGAAGGATCAAAGAAAGGGGGAAATCCAAAAATGAAAATCACAGCTGGGAAATAAACTTAGTAAGATCAGCTACCTAAAGCCATGTATACCCTGCAACTTCCTCTAAAGACGTTATAACTTGCTTGAGATCTTGAAATCCTTGTGCATACATGCGTAGTGACTATAACAGAATCAGCCATGTGTTGTGTGGATCGAAATTAGACTAAAGCTGCATACCTACAATCACTGGTTTAGTTGGAACAAAGAATCCCCATGGAAGCAAAAGATCGGTCCAGCCAAACAAGAGAGGACAGAAATAGGATTAAAGACTGAAAAGAAGCAAACAAGTAATCTGATGATAAAGATCCCATCTTTAAATCCGCAGCCGCAACATGAGAGGCAGCATTCTGAGTAAACTCTTCAAGCCTCGCAGCATCAAGAAAACAATCACAAGAAAGGGTTGTGAACGGAGAATCCCTGCCGCGCCTGGGTTGGCCGTTACAATTCAGGAGAACCTGACGGCACCCCGAACAGTGAAGTCGAAAGCAGTTCAAAGGACATAAATTCCCTTTCACTGCCCTCTTGTTATCTTTCCAAGAGTTTTCACGGATGTTAAAGACAGAAGCTACAATGCTGTTATTATCATGAACTTGCTGTTATCTTTCCAAGAGTTTTCACAGATGTTAAAGACACAAGCTACAATGCTGTTATTATCATGAACTTGCTGGTTTTCATTCTAGATAATATGGGAAGCTTGATGTACTGGTTTCCGTACCTATGTTTTTCTTTCAGTTAATATAATCCTTTAGCCAGCAAAAAAATCAAAACTGCCATTTTGTTTAACAGCCAGTCCCAGAAATCCAAACATAACTTGATAGTAAAAACGGTATCTCTAATCAATTACATACAAAAATCATCCTTCAGGTCTTTAAGCTCTGTCTCCTCTCACCAGTGATGATGTAGACATTGAACTAAACAAAACTTTATCAACATTCAAAATTTTAAAATGGAAAAATAAGTAACAGCAAATGCAAATTATAGTACAGACAAGTAATGATAAGGAAGAAAAATTACTGGAAAGGTCCGGATTCCAAGCATGGCATGTAATGCACTGGCCCAGTTGGTGAGCTGCCACAGCTGCCATGCCTGCACAAATAAATGTTCAAAACACAATTTCAGAACATCGTTCCCAAAATAACACAATCGGTTTCGGGTTCAATTCCTGTAGACTGTTAAATTGAAATCGATTTCAGCAATACAGACGTAGCGATCCGCCATTAAAGCATGAAACTTGAAGCCAAGCGTTTTCATCGACCTCTTTTAGAGGGCATTGTGTTAAACAGGTGAAATTACATATCAAATGCCTCTCGGCCTGGAGGATGTATTGGGTATTGAAATTATGCCATTGAGAGTGATAATTCATTGTTTGCTAATCGAGGAACTTGTCCCCAAATGCCTAATGTGCAATTAAGTAATGAAAGCGTTAACAGAGACAGAAGATTCGAACCTGGCAGCGACGCGATAATAGATGAGATGCTACAGGAATCTGAACTGCTGCTGCAAAAGTCCCAGTGGGGATCTGGTGGCCTCTTCGGTGTGAGGAGTGGCGATCAAAGTATGAAATGAGTGGCGGTGGGGTTGGAGTTACAAGCAAGGAAACATACGCACTACTGCTATTTTACAACACTCCACTACACCCTCGCAATGTGCGTTGTATTAATACTTCCGCTCTGATTTCGAGTTTGATTTTCGATTATATTTCAGATCTAATGAATAAGCGTGAGAGTTAGAGCCTCGCCATCATTTGGGGTGTAGGACAAGGTGACTCAAATGATTTTTTTTCCTATGAATGTTTAAATTGAAAAAGAAATTAATAATAAGGTAATTGGTTAGTTTTATAATTTTATTTTTATATTTCAAAAAATAGAAGAAAAGCTTTTTTAAATCTCGCTTTGTTTTTGGTGTTTTTTCATCTAGTTGAAATCACATATTTTTATTATTATATTAGTTATGATTTAACCATTCTTGAAACTTGGTTACAAGAGTATTTTTAGTTTCAATTGGAAACTTAATCCTATGGGATTATGGTGAAAATGTAAATATTGTAAATATCTAGCAGTAAGGAAATAAAGAGTCATACAGGTGAAACGTATCTTTGGAATATGAAACCAAAGGTCATCTCACCCTATATAAATCAATAATTCTATTTTCAATGCAACTCATTAAGCTTGGAGTTATTTATGAGACCTAAGAGTGGTATCAAAGCACTGGTTCTTATCATAACTCCATGATTTCTTGGTTCTCCTCTATCCTCCCTGGCATACTGCATCTCTACTTTGTCATCTAATTTATTCTTTACAAACTTGCGTGTTACCCTCCTCTCTTTGTGAATCATTTATGCATTCTCTGCGTGGAGCTATTCCTCATTGTGTACTCCCAACTATGGATCAGGAGTTGCATGATCCTAGAGCAATGAGAGAAAATTGCAGTGGTACCCTTGATTCTACCACTAAGCTAATTGGTTGCACATGGAGCTATTCTAGTGATTATTCACATGGAGTATTTACATTCCAAGTGAAGATATGGGTGAGATTGGATGAGGAGTGAAGCTAGTCCGTACCCAAAGGCTTCACCATCCTACTTCTTGTTGAAATATCCAGCACCCTAGACGAAGAACACGTTGCCCAGTAGTGATGACCAACCATTGACACTTGTGTTTGGATTCACCTATGTGTCTGTTCGTGAGGTCTCACATCACAAGGTAGTGATCTCTTATCTTTTCATGAGCGTGGGGTCTATTGCACTATGCAATACAACCCTCCTCCTACTTTTGCATGTGGATCAACCAGCATACACATCCCTCCTCCTATCTCTATGTGAGTTGAAGATCTCTCACCCTAATTATGCCTAAGTCAACCCTTGGATTTTTTTGGGTTGGTCCATCTATTGAAATTTATCACGTAATGATCATTTGTACCAATTCCCCAACTTGGTTGGTGTATTTGTTGGAGTGCATTATTGTATAGTATTATTGTCAATTTCAAAATATATGAGAACTACGTAAAGGCGATATCACCATTGTATTCACATTCCAGGCCTATTAGTGGTCTACTCTTGCCTTTGGGTAAGGATGAGGGATGAAGCCCTAGAGAAGGAGTGAAGGTCCAAGTACTTGGAGTCATAGCCCAAGATTAAACAACCAAAGATCGGAAGATGATATATCTCTGAGAGATTGTATTGTGAGCTTATTGTAATGTAAATTATATTGTAGAATGCATTACTCAAGGGTTTTTATATGCATTTTATTTTCAAATGCAACATCTTGTAACTTGTATTTCAATAGACTGTATTGTAAGATATTATGTAGAGATTGTAGACCTACACTTTATAGAGAATATTATATTGCAAGAGTTTATTGCAGTAGGGATTATCAATATTTTTTGTGCTAGACTATAAATGGTTGCAGAGACTTAGACCTATACCTTGCATTGCTTGTTGTATAAACTATATTTTTCATTGCACACTTGTTTTGTCAAAGATGCATTCTTTGGCTTCTATCGACAAAGCAGTGCTCACCAACAAGGACAACTACCCATAATGGTTGAGGAAAATCAAGCACACGCTCATCTTCAACAATTTGTGGGATGGCATCTGTGAAAGAGAAACTATTGAAACAACGGATGGCCCTATAATCACTGCATCAAAACAACCTCTCGTGATGCCTTAAAGAAGATAAAAATATTTGTATGACTAGCACATTCAGAAGTGGAGCTAATTTAGTCGATGTTGAAGCTCTTCAACCTAGAGGTGAAGGATAATGATCCCATGACTGCAACATCTAAGATCAAAGCAATCACACACGACATCAATGCCATTGATGCGAAGGTAGACCTTCCTCTCACTACCTTCATAAGGTTCATCTACCCCACATATTCACACTACCTTGAATCACTTCAAGATAGTGATAAATTGAAAGACAACACCTTTGACACTCTGGTGGAGAAGATTGTGGAAAGAGAGAAAGCTTTCAGAAAGAAGACAATTCAACCCATTGGATAAATCTTGTACCTTGCCCATAAAGGGAAGAATCAATCAAATGATTCTTCTAAAAGAGAAAATAGTAATAAAGGACGTGGAAGAAAGAATTCCAAAGGCAGACCTTGAGGGGGTAGAAACAATCACAACAAAAGACCTAACCTTGATTGTGGTCCCTGTGGCAAGAATGGACATGATGCAGACCATTGTTGGGCTCCATGGGAGATCATTAAAGAGAATCATAAGCAGAAGAAAGAAGACAAAGGTAAAGCTCATGAGACCAGTAAAGCTCCTAAATATGTTCACTTTATTGCTGCACATTGTAATGTTGGAATATATTAGGTGCCCAAACAGGCAAATATGCAATTAACCACACAAAGACAAAAGATAGGTGTCAAAGCACACATATTCTCAGTAATTAACTGTACATATATACAAATGAGAATTTCCCTTGGGTTCAACTTCCCAAGTGGACTCTTGGACTCCTGGGTGACTTTTGGTCTACCTCAATGACTTTTGATCTTCTTCACATGGATAATCCTAACACTAAGGATTACATTCCTAGAATTCCCCCCCTTAATCCGAAGGGTCTATATGAGTCCAAGAAAAAGAAGAGAGTTGAATAGCTGAAAGTCGACAACTACCACCTGCTAAACATTTCCATCTTGACAATCATTTGCCAAAAAAGTTAGCTAGAAGCTTGCACTGGTTTTTGCTAAATACAAATGCTCTCTAAATTGGTGGTTTTGGCTGACCACCAACCGAAGGGACTAGAAGAAGTTGAAATCTTCTCCTATGTGTGTGGTTTAAGGCTAACCACAAACTCTAGAACTTGGCGACAACTCACTTAGAGGTTCTCTGGAACTTGGCACGAAGGCTCAGAGGTTCTGTCTATAATGGTGGTTTTAGGCTGACCACAAACCAACTGGAGAGCTGAAAACAGGAAGTGAGTAGCTGCCACTTGCTGAACATTTCCAACTTTACACTCTTTTGCCAAGTAAGTTAGTTAGAAGCCCGCATTGGCTTCTACTAATCAAAGGTGCTCTCGGTATTGGTGGTTTTGGGATGACCACCAATTATGGAGCTCAATTGAATATAGATTTTCACAGGTTTTCTTGTTCCGGCTCGCTTGTACTCGCTTGCTTGTTACTGACAGTCTTCATTCCCCCCTGTCAGGAACAATGTGAGGAGTGGAGAGTCTCATGGTGTCACAACTAGACACAAAACACATGAGTACTCAATGTCATGTATACCTTATGTCTTCATGATACATGCATCTCAAGATCTAGCATCTCTGAATCTGGTGGCCTCCCAAACTCATTGTGGCTCAGGCTCGCTTGATGTGACTGACTTGAGGAAGGTTGTGAGTGTTTGTTGTCAGGGAGACAAGGCTTCGAAACTTGAATCCTGACATCATGTTCCCCCCTATCAGGTACAAAGTAAGAAGCAGTACAATATTCTGATGCAAGTTTCACTCTTGAAAGTTTCTTCAGTTCCACACACCAATCTGAAGTATGGTTACGCTTTCTGCAATGCTAACAAGGATGAATATCAAAACACTGATATTTCATATGGACAACTCGGTCACATTGTTGTCATCCAAGACTTTGAAGAGGTAGTACATCTTACATGATTTCACTATTTTCTGGCAATTGATAGGAATCATCTTCAAACAAAGGGTTATTATGAACAAGCACTAGTTCAGAATGTTGATTCCTATGTTGTGCATCTTCCTCTTTGGATTTCAAATTCTACAGTTGATCGATGACAGTTTGGAGTGTGTCTTTGTTTATTGTGATTGAGTCGTCTACATTTGTATGTACTAGAGTATTCAACAATTCTAATTTTTTTTTGTATTAGACATGGTGAGGACAATTTGAGGCCTCCTTATGCAGGTAGGACCAAGTACAAAAGACTCAATCAAACTTAGGACTTCTTGTCGCTCTGCCCTTTACAAGCAATATTTCAGCAGGCTCAAACCTAAAAGTGAGGGGTGTTGGTCTTAGTCGAAAATGCACCCACATACAATGTACAATTCAACTTAACTTCAATTTTGGTACCACACAAAAACACATATGCAAGTACCAAAAACAAACACTGGAACTTACAAACCAATCACAGTTGCAAGTTACACTTATGATTGTTGAATTGAGGAATCTACTATACCTGAATAATGTGGATCTAGTTTTGGAACTTTCTTTTGGAGCAGCTATAGCAATAGCTGCAAGCTTGCTTGAATCCAAACAGGTTTCAAATCTTCTACGGCTACAATTTATCTTTCACAATGGCTGTCATTGTAGGATAACTGATGGCTAGAAAAGAGTTGTCAATCTTGCATATACACAGCGCATTTTAAGAAACTATGTGCACTATACAGGTCTGCATACACATTCTACAACACAAATTTAATTCTACGATAGTATGCAAATTCAATTTTGTAGCACCATTAAACTATTCCACAACACCATACAATTTCCAAATTCAATTCTGCATAGCTATGCAAATCAATTTTGCAACACTATTTAATTTAATTATGCACTGCTATTTATACCAGCAAATCATCAAAGTATCTCCAAGAAACTTGATTACATCCTCCAAATTCTTAGCATGGAGTAATGGTGCACGACATTAAGAGCGAATTAGTCTTTGACAGATTTTAATGAAGTCCATATGCTATGGCAACCTTCATGTGATAGAGAAGTACAACAATATTATTCACCTTTACGAGTCTCCACCCTTTTCAAGGTGCAATGACACCATGACACAGCTTTTCAAGGTTCTCACCTTCAACAGGAACTATATATTTGTAGAAAACATTGTAATGCTCCACTTACAAAGAGAAATTAGGGTTTCAGCCTTAGAGAGAACGCGCAACTTAAGTCATTGTACAGTATTTTGAATGGTTCTTACCACCAAGATGGAGCCTTAGTGAGAAATGCATAGTTTCCAGACTTTACTCTCTAACGCAGACAAATGAGCAGAATACAAAAGAAATCGCAGCTCTTATTCCTAAGAGAAACCTTAGCAGTCTTGTTCCTGGAGAGAAAATGTAGCCGTCCTTCACGAGCTTTCCACCTTCAAAGCATATTCCATCGATACTAGAGTACACACAGTCCAATTTGCTTAACCAATGAGTCTTCTCGATGAGATTCTTTGTCTTCAAAAGTTGTGTCAATAAGCGATAGCTTCACAGGTTCATTATACGCTGCTCTCTACACCAACATAGGAATTTGATAAACACCCACGATCAACACCAACGGTCTTCAACTGGTCTTCAACGGTCTTCTGCTACCTTTTTGGAGTCATCTACTTCAACGCAGCTCCATATTGATCAAATACTTAACTTGTAATGATTCTCCACGTAGCAGCAGACTTATATCCACGCAATTTCAATGAAGCACCATTTAGATCTTTCAACGGTGGTATAGACGAGCATTCAAAATATTGGGGTTTCCACCACTCCAAACAAACACGATAGAGCATTGGCTTGGTCGCACGCTCCAGATGGAAGCTTCACGCACAAGATAATAAACCAAACTTCACTCAGAGAGGTGTGATACACGCAACAATGAACACCAAAACAAAGGTTTGAGAGACACACAGCTCCAGTGTCTTCAAGTCGAACTGTTCTTCCAGCTCTTCAAGGGCGTCACCAATGACTTTGGTATCACAACGCTTCATCAACGGGCTTTACCACGTGGTCTTTTTCACGGTTTCAATGCACAAATCAAACTTCTGAGAATGGATGGTTGGTGAAGTGGACCCGAGAATATGACTTTTTGACCTTCCTTGAGACCCTCATTGGGCCACCACGTAGTCACTTGTGTGTTGTTGCAAAGTCAAAAAGAGGAACAACACCGCCTGCTACCAGTCCATATCCACCAGTAGCACAGCTTTTTTTTGCTTGTAACAAATCTTTTGCATCCTAGGAATCCTTACAAAGACACATCCCTATACTTCAGAGGTATACTGTGGATACTTTGTATAATTTGGATGCTTCTCCACGTCTCAGATGGCAGCACCAATCTTCAAGCAAATATGCAATGAGCTCTCCACCACATCGCTCACAGTTCTTTAAGCCTCAACAACTCGCAACATCCTCGCAGTCTCCACAAAGGCAAAGGCACAAATTCGGACCTGCTGTCGACTCTACTTCGTGGGGTGTGGATGGTATCCACGAAAGGGTTCGTGCAAGAGCAAATGGATGAGGCATCGTTATATGACTGTTTGATGTATTCGTTGCAGATTCTATTTGTTCTTCTTTACTTGAGCTTACACATGTCCGTTTGAAGAAACGATCTCCTTGGAAGGAATCTTTTTCTTTTGTTTGTATTTGTTGCTGTCATCTTTTGCATGCTTCAAAGGTTTCTTCTTTCCCATTGCAACTTCATGATGGCCCTTTGGGAATTTGGCTCTCGACGGGTGCAACAAGATGGAGTCATCAAGTATATATATGCATGCCTTCATAAAAATTAGTGTTTCGACAATAGCAACACTTCAATGTGCAAAACATGTGCAACAATATATATATTGGTTGGAAAAGCAACCAACATTCAATCCAAATTTCACTGCGAAGCTCCAATCATTAAATCATACAAACAGCTTGAAATCCTCTATGCAGCAACAAATACACAACTCATCGCAACAACAGTTTAAATACAAAGTGAATTTGCAGTCTCGGTCCACGTAGTCTAAAACTTGGAGTTTTGTAGAGGTATCGCAGCCCTCCTTCATGCCGATGGAGTTTCTTAGAGGTATTCATCGCTCAACACCTCCGAATATAGAAGAACACATCACCACTCATAATGTGGTCTCATAGATGTTCAAGGGAGGAGAATACCATACGATGGTCATGGGATAATACAATCCAATGCTTAGAGGAAACCTATAGTGAGAAAACAAAAGTGCGTAGAATGGAAAATGGAGGTCTGTAGAGAGAGAGGGAAAATGAAAGTTTAGTCAATGAGATGAAACCGTTGGAGAAATTCTTGAAACTTCTACTTAGTGGATTCAAAGATGGTAGGTATCTTGCATAGAATATGACAAAATACGATAGACATGCAATTGGACTAAGTGTGCAAGTCTAGAGGAGGAGGCATGCAGAGCAATTAATATGTCAGATAGAAACATACAGAGGTAAGGAAGAAATGTTCACGCAGAAGTAAGTGCCAAGGCACATACTGGAGGATGACAAGAGACTGAGAATTGGAAGAGTGCAAGACTGAGGAATTGATGGAGTGAGCAACTACATAAATGAGTAGGTGGAATAAACCGTACCAAGCAGAAATCGTTTATGAAATACGGGAAATGGTAGGAAGATGAGAGCACCAGACTCCAAAAGGATGCTCTCATAATGCAAGATCTCACAAAATTTATGGCAAGAAAATGAAACTCACTCACAAAAATTAAAGGAATTAGTGCACGGGCCACAGGCTCATAAGTGGCTCAGGAATCTTCGCAGAATGCAGGTCACAGGCCACATAGATTACAACAGCTTTGATACCACTGTTAGGTGCCCAAACGAGCAAATAGGCAATTAACCACACAAAGAAAGAAGATAGGCATCAAAGCACACATATTCTCATTAATTAATTGTACATATATACAAATAAGAATGTCCCTTGGGTTCACCTTCCCAAATGGACTCTTGGACTCCTAGGTGACTTCTGGTCTACCTCAATGACTTTTGATCTTCTTCATGTGGATAATCCTAACACTAGGGATTACATTCCCAACAGAATAAATAGTCACATTCATTTGCATTTTGGAGAGATACGCTTGCTTGATACTAGTGCAAACTCCCACATGACATTTAAAATATTTTTTTTTTGAAGAATTGGATGACAATCTAGATGGTGTAGTGTATTTTGCAAATAAGTATGGCCTTGATCCCAAGGGAATTTCCTCCATCAGGCTTAAACTGCCCGGATCCCCTTACTCTATGTTGCATAATGTTCTCTATCTTCCAAAGTTGTAGAGAAACTTGTTGTCCCTGGTGCACATTCGACAACAAGGCCATTTCATCCACATGTTCGATGGGATAGTTGAGATAAGGAGATCCTATGACAATCATGTCATCAGGATCGGATATGAAGATGACAAACAACTGAAGCTTAAAGGAACATCTACAAAAACTCATAATTTTTCCTACCTCTCTTAGTATGAAGAAGGTACATTGTCTTCTAGTCTTTTATGGCATGCTAGATATGGACACATCAACTATGATAGTCTCTGATTGTTGAAAAATAATGGTGTTTCTGATTTGCCCACCGTTCCAAATAAGCTAAATAGTGTGATGCTTGTTTTCTTGACAAACATAGTAGGCAACCTTTTCATGAGTCAAATTCCAGAGCATGTAAAACACTAGAATTGATACACTCTAACCTGTGTGGCCCCATGCATGTTCCTTCTACAAATGGTAATAAATATCTCATGACATTTGTTGATGATTGCACCAAGATGTGTTGGGTCTATTTACTAAAGCAAAAATCCGAGGCATGTGAAACATTAAAAAAAATTAATATATGGATTGAAAGTGAAGCACAATCTCACATTGGCACTCTTCGTATGGATAATGGAAAATAGTACACTTCTAATGAATTTGAAAACTATCTTCGTCAACATGGGAGTAGGCATCAAACTATAGTTCCATACAATCCTCAACAGAATGCTGTGGCAGAAAGAATGAACATAACACCTTGAATATGGTACTTTCCATGCTATTTTTCAAGAATGTAAAATTGATGTTTTGGGGTGATGCAGTTTTATGTGTAGTTTGTTTGAGGAACAAAAGTCCAACTCTTTCTCTAGCAAACAAGACTCCATATGAAATGTGGTATGGTTGCATTCCTTCAGCGAGGCATAGTAGGATCTTTGGTTCCACATGTTATGCTTTAATTCCAATGGAACAAAGAAACAAGCTCAGTACAAGGATTTGAAAGTGCATCTTCTTGGGGTACTCAAACACCACGAAGGCATATCTTCTTTACGATGAGGTAAACAAAAAGTTTATACTTTCTAGAGGTGTCATTTTTCTTGATCGTTTATTGAGAGGCAACTTGATTGTCTGGAAAAAATTACCCATGTAAAGACCTTTTATGAATTTGATAATGAGATTCCACATCTTGAAGGGGGGTCCTTATCTTGGATCAATCTTTGGAACCTCCTTTTTCAGCACCATCTTCCCTTCATGAATAAGTTCTTGCCACTTCAGTGGAACACGAGGTTCAATTGAATGATGTGATTGAGAGGATTGGAAGATTTAAGCTTGAAGATAATAAAGCACCATTAGTTGATCAACCTGTACCTTCACAAAAAGTTCCAAAGTGGGTCACAAATACACTTGAAAGTGTTCATCCTTATGAAGCCAGAAAGACGAGAATGAAAAGTTTGACTAGACAAGAAGATGGAGGAGATGCAAATAATTTAAATTCGGGTGATGCAAAAGATATGGATGTTTCATATGATTGTGAATTGAATTTATTTGCTAACTTGAACCAACTTCCTTTGAGGAAGTTGTTGCTCATAATGACTGGAAAGAAGCCATGCAAAATGAATATGATGCTCTCATCAAGAATGTGATGTGGAAGTTGGTGGACCCTCCATTTGGAACCAAACCAATTGGTTACAAGTGGGTCTATAATAACAAGTACAAGTCAGATGGCTCACTTGACAATCATAAGGCGAGGCTCGTAGCAAAATGTTTTGCATAGAAAGAAGGCATTGACTATGAGGAGACTTTCTCCCCCATAGAAAAATAGGCCACCATCCATACTATATTGTCTTTGGCTACACAAAATGTGTGGAAAGTTAATCAAATGGATGTGAAGACTACTTTCTTGAATGGATACTTGAAACATAATGTCTTCATGTCTCAGCCAAAAGGCTTTGTTATGAAGGGACAAGAACAGAAGGTATGCAAACTCATAAAGACATTGTATGACCTGAAACAAACAACTTGTGCATGGTATGAAAAGTTAACCGAGCATCTTCTGAAATTGAATTTCAAACACTTTAATCTTGATGATGAAACATTGTTTGTAAAGAAAATTGGAAGATCTATTGTATACCTTGTGGTGTATGTAGATGATCTTTTGATGACAGGGAATAATGAAAGCTACATTGCATCCATAAAGAAAGAATTGAAGAAGGGCTTTGAAATGACAGATTTGGGACATCTTCACTATTATTTGGGAATTGAAGTGACTCAAAATCCCAAGTACATATTCATCTCTCAGAAGAAGTACGTTTGAGAGTTGTTGAACATATTTGGCATGATAGAGTGTAACCCTCTCTCTACTGTAATGGAACAAAATTTGAAGCTCGCTTCAAAGGAAGGAAATGAATTTGAGGACCAAGTATAGACAGCTTGTGGGAAGTCTTATCTACCTTACCATCACTAGACTAGATATTTCATTTGTTGTTGGGATCCTTTTCAGGTTTATGCAAAAACCCTATGAAGGAAATTATTATGTTGCCAAAAGAGTTCTAAAATACTTGAAGGGGACTCAAAATATTGGATTCAAGTATTCTAAGGTAGATGAATTCAAATTGATTGGCTATTCTAATTTAGACTTTGATGGCAACTAAGAAAATGGATTTGTTGGCAAGGGGCTAAGTTGCAGAATTTTTGGTACAACCAGTGACGAAGGGGTCAGCAACAAGGGTAAAGGACCAGTCATGGAGCACAACAAGGCAGATAAAGCAGAAGTAAAGCAGACAAAGCAGAGTAGTTAGTTAATTATTTAGTTAGTTAATGGGTCACTTTGCGAAGTGGACCAAGATTGTAATGGCCATTGAGCCTATAAATAGGAGTAGTATTGTAATCCTTTGGGCATCTTATCTTACCTTAGGAAATCTTGTGCTCTGATCTGATCTCTTGATGAATGTATCTTCGCATCTGCGGAATTTTGATCTATCTTTCACGCTGGACAACATTTTGTATTTTGACCCGAGTTGTTGAGAAGGGTGTTGCGGATATGTATCCCTAAGTTGTAAGATAGATTGATGTATAATGAAGAGGAATGCTTATCTATGACTCTGTCGCTTATGTGTTGTACCGCATTTTAATGTATTTTGTTGCAGTATGGATAGATCTATTATGTGGCTTTGATCTATTGAATATGTTTTGATAACATGTTACTATGTCGATCTAAATAGTATGTTTTGATATGTAATAATGGTGTTATAATGCGAATGATAATGTGTCTATTTTTGGGTTATGTTGTGAGTTAATGTGAATAATGCATGTCCTCTTATACCTGTGGAAGCCTGGTTCCTGCATCCCCCTTAGGTATCTCAGGTGATACCTCACTCGCTCTGCGAGTGTTGCTGGAAAGGTTAACCCCTTTCTGGGCCGATATCTATGGGAGTTTGTGTTGAGCTTTGTTGACATAGTGCGAAGTGAACCATTGTCGACAGATCTGTGTCAACAAATGGTTCTGTTGTTGGGACCCTAGTGCGGAAGAGAGAGGACATGTTGTGGCATCCGACAAAGCCGGAGATCAAGGATTGGTTCAATAAAAAGACGCGAGAGTTTGATGAGGAAGAAAATCAGAAACTGGGATGGTCAACAGAACATTGGTTGCAGAAGTACATCTATACTGATATCCACGAGGTATTTTTCTATGAATTTCCAATACTATTGTATGAATGGTTGTCTAACCTAAATTTTCAGAAGAAAAATTTCCAAGGAGGCGAGCCAGAGCATTGGACACCGGAACTAATCCAACAATTGAGTCATGTTAACAATAAATCTTCAAGGGATGTCGACGTCTGGGTAAATAGCATTTTGGAAGGGTACATTACTGAGTTTGTTGTCGACACAGTCAGGTCATATAGCAACACGGAAAGGAAATTCTTCAAAGGACCCAGAAGAAGGTACCTATTGGCATTACCATTGTGGATTAAATTGCTCATTTGCAAAAAGGGAATATTGAAGATGAACTCTGACGAGTAAACTCTGGTGTGCGGAGGCTGTGGTTACTGCACAGATGCGGGTCTGATAGAATGAAGTGGGGTAGATGGAAATGAACTATGATGAAATTGTGAGGGAAGCTATGGAAGATTGTGGCCTCCTAAGAAGTGGGGCGAGGTTCTAGCCGAAGAAGAAGATGAGGACTGAGATAGAGAGAGAGAGTCCTAGTGCGACCGGAATGGAGGACTGTGAAACGGGGCCACAAGGGACTAAGCGACCTTACGCCGACAAATAAGACGACCAGGCTACCCCTGAAACTGAGGAAGGACAAACCCAAAGCTACAAGGTACCCACAACCCCATGAACTGCGCCAAAATTTGGAGGAAGAAACACAAGCTATTTGTAGGGTTGTCCTGCGTGTCACAATAGCAGTACCAGTAGCGGATCTACAAACACCAATAGACAACCAAGGATGGTGGGCAACGATGTGAAGTTGACTCTCTTTCAAGGAAATGGGACAGAGGATCTCAAGCAGTATTGGTTCTTGTGCGAATCAGTGTGGATAGTAAAACAAGTACAGGATGAAGCTATCAAGAAGGGAGAACTGGCGGAAATCTTCATAAGTTGTGCGCTGGATTGGTACATGAAATTTATACAAGTCCCTGCAGGACTTCAGCAGAAGACTGTGGCAGAAATCAGAGTTGGACTGATCGACGAGTTTAAGAAGCCTAAATCAGAATCGCAGTACATCACATAATTGAAGGAGATCAAGCAATTCCCTAATGAGTCGGTGTGGGAGTTTGATCAGAGATTCAAAACTTCGATGGCTAAAGTTAGTTTTGGGATGAGCAACGTACAACATAAGGAATTGTTTATTGCAGGATTGATACCGCACATTCGAATGACGTTGATGCATCAAAAGATACTATCTCAAGCGGAGGCATTGGAAATCGCGATGAAGCTCGAAGCTTCGCTAATTGGCGAAACAGGGATTAGCATGAGCCAGATCCAATCGCAACTAGCAAACTTGACTATCCAGCTGTAGGAGATTAAGGAAGGGAAGGAAGTTCGCGAAGAGGTATGGTGTAGTCGATGTAAGTTTGAGGGGAATCATAAAGATCAGTGCCCGGAATTTCATGAACATTTACAGTCTGGTGCGCCCAATCCGCTCAGTCAAGGAGGTATGACTTGGTGTTGAGTTTGCCAGACAAAAGGACATCTCTTAGAGGAATGCGTATACTTGCAGAAGGTTGTGTCGAAGCCGGATAATCTATATTGTAACTTCTGTCGATCTGTTGGCCATGATGAGAAATATTGTCGAGCATATGACTTACTTCAAGAAAGGACTGTTGATACTTACTTCATGAAGGGAGATGAGCAACATCCATCACAGCCGCAGTATATCCAGCCGCAGTATAATCAACCGCAGTATACTCATCCACAGTACAATCCACCGCAGTACAATCAGTCACAGTTCAACCCACAACAAGGAGGATTGAGAGGGGGATTTCGCGGTGGTTGTGGCAGAGGTTTTGGTCATGGAGGAACCTTTGGTCGAGGTCGAGGACCAGTCACATGCTATTATTGTGGCCAGATCAGACATTATCAGAGAGATTTCCCAAATCCGACCTCGCAGTGTACCTATTACAGCGCAGCCGATCACACTGTTGAAGATTGTCCTCAGTTAATCGCAAAGTGGCAGACTAAGAATGCACCACAACCACAACCGATCCCGAATGTGAATCCAAATTAGAACGTGCAGAAGATCTCAGCTGAGATAAGAAGTCAACCAGTAAATGTCGAAGTAGTGACCAGAGGAGGAGCTGCGACATGAGAAGACAGGCTACCACCAAGTGTCTGGCCCGCGATCTAGAAACAAGTATGATTTGATGTCGACGCAGAGAGAGAAAATTTATGGGAAGCACGTGATGCACTGCTAAAGAATAACATTCGGTCGACACCCGTAGTCCACAAAGAAACTGTCTATGGGATGCCGCAGATTTTTGACCCGACAATGTCGATGAAGTCACCAGGAAATATCAGTATCTTGACATTTTTTCTAGAAAGTTGTCTAGAATTAGCAAAGGATCAAGAAGCATTAGCAGAGATAGCTCGCTTCTTGCATCAACTAGAAGAGGGGCGACAGGATCGTGCAGTCAACCACCTGTATAGGAGGAAAATTGGAAGTGAGATGAGGATGAATGCCCATATAGGTGCATATGATATGGATTCCATCATCCTAGATCTAGGATCCGATGTGAATATCCTAACCAAGCAAACATGGGAAGCGATGGGGAAGCTGCAACTTGTATGGTCCCCTGTGCAACTTCGTTTAGAAAATCAAATCAAGGTTACACTAATTGGACGGTTGCCTCATCTACCAGTTGAGGTCGAAGGATTGAACCTTTCCAGCATGGCATTGGATAACGACTTAGTTAAAATTTTGAAATACAGGTTGAACTTCGCGGTAGCACCGAGCATAATTCCTACCAAGGAACTAATGTGCAACATTGAGAGTGTTGTCACACACTTGACTGAAGATGACACAGAGGAAATTCGCTAGGAGTGTGCCGTTATCCTCAGACATGCGAGACCACCTAAACCTAACATATCCAATGAAGAAAAAGCTGCCTTATTGAAGCTTTAAAATAACAAGGATATAAAGATCATTAAGGCTGATAAGGGGAATGCGATGGTTGTAATAGATACCATAGAATATGAAAAGAAGATGTATGAACACCTTGTATGTGGTAGCTATCGAAAGCTCGAAAAAGATCCAAGCAAAATAATCCAAAAAGGGTCTCCAAAATAATTACGAACTCCAGCCTAGACGAAGAAATAAAAAAGAAGATTCTTCCCAAAGAAGGAACCATCCCTCGCATCTACGGTCTTCTTAAGATATAGAAAAATGGAGTCCCCCTTCGCCCAATTGTGAACACTATCGGCTCCCCTACATACAAGTTAGCCAAATACCTAGCAAACCTACTCAAGCCTTTAGTTGGTAAAACAGACTCTTTTGTGAAAGACTCCACAAGCTGGATCCAAGAAATCTCCAAGGATAAACTAGACCAAAATGACATGCTTGTGAGATTTGATGTAGTATCCCTATACACTAAAATTCCAATTACTGAAGCCATTAACACCATCAGAGAGCTCACCAATGAAGAAACTACCCAACTTGTTGAAGTATGCCTAAGATCTACATTCTTCACCTTCCAGAATGAATTCTATGAACAAATTGAGGGTGTAGCAATGGGTTCACCCCTATCCCCAATTGTAGCCAATCTTTACATGGAAAACTTTGAGAAATGTGCTTTGGACTTATTCCCCCTCAAACCGAAAAGATGGAAACGATATGTCGACGACGCTGATGTAGTGTGGACACATGGGAGAGACACCTTAAACCAATTTCTACAACACCTCAATAGCCAAAACGACAACATTAAATTCACCATGGAGATCGAGGACAACAATAGCTTACCATTTCTTGATGTCCTGGTCTCAAGAAAAGAAGATGGATCCATCTCCCACCAGGTTTTCAGAAAGAAGACTCACATGTATAGATATCTTCATGCCAACTCACATCACTTCCCACCTCAAAAAACTGGTGTAATCAATACCCTAGTAACACGAGCTCTTAGAATCTCAGAAAAAAGAATACATTAAAGAGGAACTTGACCATCTAGAAGGTGTGTTTGAGGAGAATGGATATAACAGTAAACAATTCAGGAAGGTGGTTGCATCGACCAAAAAACCCAAGGAAAGACCTAAGGACAATATTGAAGACACCTGCAACAAGAAAATATTCCTCCTTACATAATAGGCACCACGGACAAATTGGCTAAATCCCTAAAAAGAAGCAATATCCAAGTCTTTTTCACCCCTCCCAACACTATGAGAAACATGGTTGACTCCTTAAAAGACCCAATCGATCCAAGAACATGCAAGGGTGTTTACTCCATCCCTTGTTCTTGTGAACTACATTACATTGGTGAGACTGGACGTTCCATGGAAACAAGATTTAAAGAGCACAGTCCTGACCTAAGACATAACAGACATAAGAAGTCAGCTCTTGCTGAACACTCACACTTAACATGTCATCATATCTGTTTGGAAAACGCCAGAGTCTTGGCTAGGGAAGACAACCTAAAAAAACGGAAAGTTAGGGATAAAATTGAAATTAACTTACACCAAAATTGCCTCAATAGGGATGATGGCACAAAGCTCAGTGACTCTTGGAAACCTCTTCTCCACTCCCTACAACGTAGAATATACTCATTAATTGGTAACCTAACCTAAGTTATAAATTAAAATTAACATTTAGAGGATAATCTCATCCCAAATAATAGCCTAGGTCTGAACTTACTTACTTTATAAACTAATCCCCTCCCCTGCACCTCACTCAATAATCGCATTGTGAAACCTTCACCTCAGTTTCTAAATTATAAATTAATTAAACATTGTTACTATTATAATTTATATTTACACTATTAAGTTATAACTTATAATTCATCATGAAAGTTTTATACCATGTGAATTATAAATTTGATAAAACTTAATTTTAATTCACATTGAACCCATATGATATAATCCTACTTTAGATTAAAGTTATATTATAATATAATTCCTTAAATGTTAGAATTCAATATAAGATTTACCATTATTTTACATACTAATATATGTTACCTTACCATTATAATTCTCACACACCATAAATTATAATAACATTAATCATAAAGTTTCATTAATTTTTAACACACTATATTAAGAATTTCACATTTTAGAAATTCTAATTTAGTTTCACAAACCCTACATCACTCCTACATAAAAAAATTTACACTAACACCAAAATTTTTACAGTAAAACTATTTTTACATTTAATTAATTCCATTTTTCACAATTTCCTTTGACCTAATAAGCCGACCAACATATAAAACCCTAAATTTAATTATTAACAACTAAGAATCATTGATTCAATATTTATGGATTTCATGAGCGTCTCTTATCCTTGCAGGCTTCAACTGTCTCTTGATGATGATCCCAGAGTAGGGATCAAAACATCGAGTTTCAAATTCCTTCAACGCAGCTCCTCCTCACTCTAAACTATTCCTGCGTAATGACTGTCTTCAAACAAAAAAATCATAGAGATCATTGATAACACCAGTCCATATCCTACGTTGTTGGCGATAGATTGGGCGATGGAAAATCAGGCAATTATCAATTTCAAGAAAAGAACGATGTATTTTGAAAACTGCGACATGAGGGTCATCGCTCCACTTGATCCACTTGAAGGACATAGATATGTCGAACCAATGCGAGACGAGTTCACTGGAGGATGGGACAACATCTATAATATCTTAGAAGATTACGTCAATCCCACCGATGAGGGGGAATTGGGGTGGCGATGTATCAGTTCAGCGTCATCAAATTCCAACAAGGCTCTAGAGAATTGGAAAAACTGGTTGCATGAGGTATCATTCAAGAAGTGCACGCAGATCACTCAATCACTGCGATGGGCTGTGACAGAAGTATGTGATCTACAAACATACGAAGGACTACTTAACCTAGCAGTCTTCATTAGAGAGTTTGAAGACAAAGTGTCAGAGCCACAACGCTTGCTAGCATTAGATGAAGCATCAAAGGCTACTCCAGTGAGGTGGTGGGGTGCGCACAAGTCGACAATAACAAACTGGCAACAATGTCAACGACTAATGGAAGTAATATTTGGGGAAAATGAATGCTACCAAGGAAATAAGTATGACAGAAGGATGGATCCAAGGGATCATCTAGGAAAATTTTAGGCTACATGGGGAGCAAGGTCAAAGCAAGAATGGGTCCATGCATTCATCCACATGTTAGATGAAGTACTGCGAAGCTGGTGCGTCTCAGTAGAGCCGAGACGAGGAACAACCATGTGGGAGGATCTAACCACTAGCTTCAGTTGCACATTCAGTTTTGCCGATGAGAATCATCTAATTGATGGCGCGCTACAGGTAATCCGCGAAAAGATATTTGAGACAGTTCCGACCGAAATACCAATGGGACCGCAACACTAAAGATGGTGATGGACTGTTACAATGTCTAGGGAGGACCTGATGATGAATAAGATCCTAGAGCTATTTATGTCCCTGAGTCAAAAGGAAGCCGCGATGTCGAAGCACCAGATAGGACATTCGACAGATTCATGAAACCATTGAAAATTAAGAAAGTCAATATTGGATCATTGGAGGATCCAAAATTTGCCAGTATTGGAGACTATTGGGATGACACGACAATAGGGAAGGTGACAGACTTATTGCATGAGTTTCAAGATTTGTTCTCGACGAAGTTTTCAGAGATGAAGGGTATTTTCGGGGACTTGGGCGAGATGAAGATCCCCCTTAAACCTGATGCTAAGCCAGTAAAGCTGCGACCGTATAGATTGAATCCTAGATACAAAAAATGAGTGAAGGCTGAGTTAGAGCGGATGTTGGATGCAGGGATCATTGAATTTGTCAAAGAATCAGAATGGATCATCTCGATGGTTGTCCAGGACAAAAAGACTGGCCAAATCTGGATCTACGTCGACTTAAGGAAGTTGAATGACTCACCCCCAATAGTGGCAACATCACTTTCCAACTCAGTCAAGGACCTCACGAATTAGCTAAATCAGATATGGAAGCTAATGAGTGATGAAAAAGTAGTAATATGATGGATTTTGGAGATAAAAATATGGAGGATGAGTTGGCCAAAAACTAGACGGCTTTTCAAGTCTATAAAGGCACCTAATTTTATCCTTATCCATTGAAAAATAGAAAAAGCAGGACAAATATGTATAAAAGCAGGAAAGCACTCTTACCATTTTGGATAGTCATAAAAGCAACATAATCTATCTAGAATCTATCTTGAGGGAACACATGTGGATAATAATGGCAAGTGTGAGCCTAAAAAGGCAATATGTGTCCATCTACATAGTCAAATACCTAGGAAAGTATAAAAAATGGTTAATACTTTATATCCTAAGTCTAGATGGTTTTTTTAATATTATAACAAGGAGAATATGTAGGTGGCTCTTATTATTCCAGGAATATGATTTTAAGATCATAGTCAATATAGGAAGGCTAAATGTGGGACCTGACCATATATCAAGGTTAGAAACAGGGAAATATCTGATTAACTTGGATGACAACCTCCCATATGCGCAACTATTTTCTGTCGGAATGGTAGTTGAATACTTTGAAGACATTGTAAACATTTTGACCATAGGTATGGCTCCCATAGGGATAACTGTCAATCAAAATAAGCATTTGGTTGTTAAATTAGCAGACTACCAATTGATAGTAGGTCAATTATACAAGATGGGACCAGATGAAGCATTAATACGTTGTGTTATGAAGAATGAGCGACCAATTATTTTGGTTGAAGCTCATGAAGGTATTGTAGGGGGCCACTACGTAGGAAAGGCTAAAACGCAAAATATATTGAGAAAAATACCATGGTGGACTACCTTTCATAAAGATGCTAAGGAATATTACAGACCTTGTGATGTATGTCAAAGAACATGGAAACCATCGAGGAGGGACAAGATTCCATTAGTACCACAGATAACTTTGCAAGCTTTTCAGAAGTGGGATGTTGATTTTGTAGGACCAATCAACTCACATGCGAAGCGAACGGGAGCATGTTACATTATTACTGCAACAAATTACTTGACTAGATGGGATAAAGCTAAGACAATGAAGGACTGGAGTGCTACAACTGCGGTGAAGTTCTTGTTTAAGAATGTAGTAACTAGATTTGAATGTCCACGAATGTTATTAAGTGATTAGGGATCTCATTTTGTTAATAAGACTATCGAGGCACTTACACAAGAATTCTAGATATATCATCAGAAGAGTACTCTGTATCATCAAAAATCTAATGGGACTATCAAAGATTTCAACAAAATCCTGGAACATGATTTGACAAAGGTCCATAATGTGAACTATAATGATTGGGATCGGCAGGTCCCTGTAGTATTATGGGCTTATAAGATAACTTGCAAAAAAACAATAGGTCAAACACCTTTCAGGTAGGTATATGGTTAGGAAGATGCCATGCCAATGGAATACATTATGTCAAGTTTGAGGGTTGTTTCCTTCACAGGTATCTCGAACATTGGTGTTGTTGAAGAAAGGTTGTCAAAGTTGCTTCAATTAGAGGAGGATAGATTTATTGCAGGATTCCAACAACAATTCCAAAATATCAAGAGAAGGCATGGCATGATTTTCACATCATGAAGAAGGATTTTCAGTGAGGGAATCTAATACTCTTATATGATAGTAAGTTCTGTTGACTCAAACCCAGTCTACAGGGGTTCCCATCCTTGTCGACACCATCCTACCGTGATCTCCCTTAGCACCGACCCAGACAGGTTTTACCCTGCCCAGCAACACCTGCAGAGCAGATGAGGTCTCACCCGAGGTGATCAAGGGAGAGTGGACGGAACCATGTTTCCGTTGAATGAAGGAGAATGTTGCGGCATCAACTACTTAATCTTACTGCAACATTCAACGATAAATCTATGCATTCATTTCGACATTATTGTACTCATAGCATCATTTAATAGAAACATTCATTATTGCGACAGATTATAACAGTAAAGCGACTATTGCATCAAAGAAACATTGCATTACCATCAAAAGACAAAAGACACACCAGGATTGCACAGAACAGTTTCATCACATCATATTATTTCTGCAAAAACCCAATACAATGCCTCTGTAGATCACAGACTTCAGCGATATCTCTGGATATCAGAACATACGCATAAAACGCATATCAAAGCTCTCTGCAATCTATATCACGACCTACAACTTTCTGTCTATATATAGGCTTCCGCCTTTACAATGCTTGTCCACTTACTAACAACGTCCTAACCAACTCCTGGACAAATGACCCAAAATCTAACTGACACGGTCCAAATGACCCAAAAACCCGCCTATTGCGTGGTATACTTAGCTCAAAATTACATCTCATATGGTCCAATGACCCAAAAACCCACATTCTGTGGTACAAACAACTCAAAAAATACATAAACTAATAGAGCCTTCTTCCTTTCGCAACCTCGTCTGACGTGTCGCAGCATCGGCAATGTTGTGATTCTTACCAAACCGCCTGCCAACAGGCCCCCAACACAATCTTGTGGCTCGCTCTTGAGCCACGTCAACTGGACATGGTGTACTCTGTGGTCATCACACTACTAGGGCTGAACTATAGTTTTGCAAATGTTCTTGCTGTCTGGATCGCGTGGTGTTGTCCTACTCCTTCTGCTACACTGATCATCTGCTCGCTGTCATGTACTTCTTTCCCAAAAGTGGACTCTTCCCGGCTTACTATCATAGACCTTGCAAACTCATCCTCCAATATCGAGAGACCGATTGTAAATGGAGAGGAATTTTACAAGCAACACCATGGTGTAAAATAGGCCAGTGGTTCTGGCACATCTGTTTCGCACCAGTAAGCACATGTTACAGGGACCCGGGGGCGATGACCCCCCCTTTTGTGTGGTCGCAGCGACCACGAGACTTCGAACCATCACCAACTGCCTAGACATCTTGGATGAGACTTCATGCTTGTAACCCCGGAGCGTCTGAGGCGCAGCTTGCTCCAAACGCTCATGGACACTCGTGGTTCGAGCCCTCAACACACCTGGTGTGCTACCACATGAAATAAAATGGATCATTTCCACAACCTCCTTGGAATTCCTAGCTTAGCTAGATGCCTGATCCTCTCGTAGCATAACCCCTCTTAATTGAAACAACCTTTGTGCTCTTACTATCCTTGGGTCCTATATTTATACATCGCATTCAGCCGTTTGTCTGCCTCGGCAATACTTTGCACCGCCTACTCATGCTCCAGGGTAATCATAATATTTCGCTGCTCCGTGTGAGTATTAGCCAGACTTCGGAGCAATTGTACTTTTGCCTGTTTCCCTGCGTGCAAAGAATGTGCAAAGCATCCCTTTGGCCATGCTGCCGTGGTGGATGCCTCGTGCCAACCATGCAAACCATCCCTCCAGGTGCCATCGGCCATGCTGCCTCGGTGTATTCCATATTCCAAACGTGCGCAATCTGAATCGACTAACGATCATATCTGCCCAGAAGGAAAAAGTCCCACCTGCATAATGATTTATGATGTGACCCAATTGCAACGCTACCACTTGTCGTGGACCGCTCCTGACTTGCAACAGAAGCCTTCCTGCTTCCGCATTCCATCCCTGTTGGTGCGCCATCCTGCCACCAATCAATCTACACGTTTTTTTTTTAATGCGACTCAGGCATCACGCTGTTCCAAGCCCAACCGATAGGGCTTCAACCTGCTTCCATTAATCAACTTGGGGAGCATCGCTCCATCTAACTGCTGTAACTGTACCACTCCTCCTGAAGTAATGCTACTAATGCGATACAGACCAAGCCAATGCATCTGCAATTTTCTTGGATGTTTCATAAACTTGCTGTCATACAACAACACCAAATCACCCTGTTGAAACTGTTTGTTCTTGATGTGGTGATCATGCCAAGCCTTCTGGCGATCTTTCTCCACACCCTGATGGAAACCAGCAATAAAGCGATCTTCCTCCAGCTGTATTAACTATGCGAGACGTTCCTCTAATGCTGCCTACAATATCCATACCGGTTGCTGCCGCTATGCGTAGACTTGGAATGATATACTCCATAGGCATAACCGCTTCTTGCCCATACACTAGCTTGAATGGTGTCTTCCCTGTCAGCCTTTTACATGTGGTGCGATAGGCCCACAATACCGCTGGGATTTTTAGATCCCAGTCATCGCGGTTCACATTGCACACCTTTATCAACGCATGCTCCAATATCTTATTGAAAGCCTCCACCGTGCCATTCGCCTGTGGATGATAGGGTGTACTCTTCTTATGCTGTATCTGCAACAACTCCGTCAATGCGCTAATGGTGCGATTGAGAAAGTGGCTGCCTTGATCGCTCAACAATATATTGGGGCAACCAAAGCGAGTGACAATGTGGTCAAAGAGAAATCGCGCGGCTGTGGTCGTGGAACAATCAATGACTGGTGCAGCTTTTGCCCATCATGTCAAGTAATTTGTCATCGTGATGATATACCTAGCACCAGTGCGCTTACCCAGTGGATTGATAGGTCCCACAAAGTCTATTGCCCATTTGTCAAATGGCTGCAATGTCAACTAAGGCATCAACGACATCTCATCCTGTCTGGATGGCTTCCCGGTTCTCTGACAAATGTCGCAGGACCGTGCATAATCTATCGCATCATTGTGCAGCGTAGGCCACCATAGCCCCGCTCGAAGCACCTTCCTTTCCGTCGCATGACCACCATAGTGCCCTCCAGCCACTCCCGCATGTGCTTCAGAAAGGATATGCTCTTGCTCAGGTGGAAAGACACACCGTCGTAATATCTCATCGACACCCATCTTGTATAGCGCTCCTGCGATTAGATGGAAGTCTGCAGCCTTGACTACCAACTGCTTCTTCTAACTAGTGGTGAATTCCTCTAGTGCGATACCTGTCGCTAGAAACTAAATGATTTCTTCAAAATATCCATCAGCGACTCCAACTTTAAACAATTGCGCATCAAGCAACCCATCTTCAATGTTAGTTGGCTCCTCTCTTGTTTCAATCCAGGAGAGATGATCCAGGCCAACATTTAACCGCCCTGGCTTCACAATTACTTCAAAATCGAACTCCTGAAGCAGAAGAAGCCATCGACAGATATTCCCCCCCAACACAAGCTTATTGACCAGGTATTTTAATGCAGAATGATCTGTGAACATCTTGAAATGGCCTCCCAATAAGTAATGGCGAAACTTTTGCAATGCATAAACCATTTCTAGGCCTTCCCTCTCCGTAGTAGTGTAGTTTCTTTCTACAGATGACAACTTCCGGCTGGCAAAAGCAATGGGGTGATCAAGATCCCCCTCTCTAGGCTGGGCCAATACCACTCCCAGCGCGATCGATGAGGCATCAACATGAACATGGAATTCCTTACTCCAATAAGGAAATACTAATATCGGCGTTGAAGCCATCTTCGTCTTTAGAGTCTCAAAGCTATCCTGACATTCAGGGCTCCACTGGAATACCAAATCCTTGTTCAACAACTTCTCCATAGGGGCAGTAATCATAGCATAACCCCTGATGAAATTACGATAATACCCCGTGTGTCCCAGCGTCGCCCGTAACTGCTTAACAGTAGTTGGCGGTGTCAAACTCAGAATGAGCGCAATCTTTGTTGGGTCGACCAACAATCCTTGCTTACACACAACATGACCCAACAGTATGCCAAATGGTGCACAAAAGATACATTTCTTTAGGTTCAACGATATCTGGTGCTGTCGACATCGCTCCAACATCAACCGCAGATTCACCAGATGATCGCGGACCAGACCATAGACCATCCAATCGTCCATGTATACCTGCAAAAACTTATGAATGAAATCTTTGAATGCAGCAACGACAACCCGTGAAAATATCGCAGTTGCATTCTTCAAGCCGAACGACATCACGGTGTACTGAAAGCAGCCCCATTCGGTAACGAAAGTTGTCTTATGGCGATCTTCTTTGGTAGTGCGGATCTGATGGTAGCCAGAGAACCCATTTGTGAAAGATTACATATACTAGCCACCCACACCTTCGAGCACTTCGTCAGTAAATGGGGTTGGGAATGGATCATGCAAACATGCATCCTTTAGCTTCCTGAGGTCGATGCAAATGCGCACTTCGCCAGTCTTCTTATCCTGTACCACCATAGGACTAATCCATTCTGACTCCTCAACTGGTTCAATGATACCGGCATCCAACATGCGATCCAATTCTACCTTGACCCTCTCCTTATGTCGCGGAATCAATCGATAGGGTCGTTGCTGGATCGGCTTAGCATCTGGTTTTAATGGAATCTTCATCTCCCCTAAGTCGCCTAGAATCCCCTTCATGTCAGAAACCTTTGTGGGAAATACATCCTGAAACTCATGGAGCAAATCAGTGACCTTGCTTATCAACTCATCATCCCAGTAATCCCTGACATTTGCGAACTTTGGATTGTCCTCTACCCCAATGTTAATCTTGCGGATCTTCAGCGGCTGATTGATCGGATCGCTTGGCTCATCAGGTGGTACCACATCACGACTTCCCTTTGATTCTGGGATATTCACATTTCGCGGATCATCACCATCTTCTGGTCCACCACTGATATTGAAGCATTCCATGAGAGATTGCATCTGGCAGTGCGTATGCGGATCCGCAGGATACGCCACCGGGACAACCTGCAGAATTACATCACGGATGAGCTGTAATGCATTATTGACCACAAGATTGGCATCCACAAAACTGAATGTATGGGTAAAACACACTGTGAGCTCCAGCCAAGTAGAAATTTCTCCTCCCAACTCAGCTGCCCTATACCATGATCATGGCATCTCATCCAACATATGGATAAAAGCATGGACCCACTCATCTCTTGGTCGCGATACCCATAACTGCTGACACTCCATCAAGTGACCACCAGGATCATTCCGACCATCATACTTTCCAGTGTGGTAAACCTCGGTATCATCGAAGCGTACCATCATCAATCTTCTGCACTTTGACCATCCATCAATTAATGCCTTGTGTGTCGCCCACCAGCGTGCTGGAGCAGCCTTCAGTGCTGCGTTCAATGCCAGCAATCGCTATGGTTCAAAAACTCTTTCCTCGAACTCTGTCAGAAAGTCAGATAAGCCAGGAAGTCCTTCATATATTGGTAGCGTGACCGTTTCAGTTGCGACACGGCATAATGACTGTGTGATCAACCCACACTTATGGAGCGACACCTCGTGCAAGCGGTTCTGCTAATATTCTAGTGCATCATCAGAGTCGGAAGATGCAGAGTTGTCACTGCGCCATCCCAGCTCACCATTGGCAGTCGGATGGATATAGTCTTAAGAGATATTGAATGCACGGTCCCTGTTGTTTGGGAATTCTACCCTATAGCGAGGAGAGGGACACTACCAACTTCTGGGGTGAGAGGTAAATACATTGATCATATCACATAGGCTTCTACAAAAGGAAAGAGATCAAGGTTCTTGAAGGCATACCTTATTAATGAAGTTCGATCCTAGCTTTCGCTTGCTCCTTCGATCGATCCTCCACTTGATCTTCTGTTTGGCGAACCTGTAATACAAAGATACCTTCCTCAGCGTATCTTGATTGATATAACAATGATGAAATTGAAATACAATTTAGACATCAAATACAATCAAGCATTTAATCCAAACAAATATGCAATCCATTAGACATTTGATTGGGACGGAAGGGCATTTCAACCTTTATTGTCAAAAGCAAATAATCAGTACAATTATACCTGGTCATTCAGAGTGCTTGTGCAACTGGATCCTAGGCTCCTACTCTTCACACTAACTTTGGAATTCCTCCAACGTAACAACCCTTAGTGCATAGTTTTTCCTCCTAGTTCTCTAATTGAGTCTAACTAGCCTAACTAGTTTAACTAGTCTGAGTCTACTTTTAATCTAGTCTCTCTCTTCTATCCCCCTTGTATTTATGGGACAAGGTAGGCAGTTTGGATCGAGAGGTAGTTTGATTGGGAAGTTGGGGAAGTTGCAAACCAACTTCAACTAATACCAATTCATCAAACTAATATATTTTTGATTACATTTTAAGATGTACGCGAGTTTCCTCAAGTGGAGTAGTGCACAATATGCAACTTTCATACTTACAACCAACATTTGCAAGCTTTTTGAGGGTGTACGCTGGTCTACTGAAGCAGAGTTGCATATTTCAGTAGGTAAACGCTAGTCTACTAAAGCAGAGTTGCATATTTTAGCAGGTGAACGCTAGTCTACTGAAGCAAAGTTGCATATTTTAGCAGGTGAACGTTGCTCTTATGCTTGTAGGGTAGCGTTCATGTCAAAATGTAGGTAAAAACAGTGTTTTGTCTGCTGCAGAGGGGTAAGGTAGTCCATACATCACCTAGGTTAATCTAGCTCTTCAATCCAAGTTGTCCTTTTGTGTGATCGACAGCTTAATGTGATCACGGACGGAGAAGTGCAGATTTGACCTATAATAGATGCCCCCTAATGTGTGAGGTCAGAGGGAAGTGATGGACGAAATACATTATAATTCCAAGTCAACGGAGGAGCAGGAAACCACAGAACCAAGTCACAAAAGTACCTGAAATAAATATCAAGGTCAGCAAGCAATTACAATCTTGACATCATATAGATGTGTAGCATGATACAACATGATCTCCGATACATAACTAGGAGATGTATATATATCATGGATTTTGAAATACAAGCATGGATCCATGTCAGAATGAGAGATCATAGCCATAACAACAAACTGGATCTATGTCTCATGGAGAGCCAAAATGAGTGAGGCTTAGTCTTGCGCAGCTTGGGTGATAACATAATGAGGTAATGCTATCAAAATCCCAAGGTCTTCATCCAAACAACCTGAGGTACAAACCCTAACCATGTGAATAAATGAGCTGAAGTCGAACATGGGGGGTATCGTTTGATTACCGGTCATTGATGTATACCGTTAACAAATACGAGGGCTTCCACCGATAATGAGAATGGGGCCCAAGGTACCTAGTACAATCCAACAAGTGTGAATAAGTGGACTTGATGTCGAACACTTGAGGAACCTGTCAAATAAGAGACATTGATGTATTCTCATAATTCAACAGTGAGAGAGATTGCCACTGGTGACTGCAATCCTCAAGGTACTAACCGAAACTCTAAAATTCATTCCCATAGCAAAATGCGTTGATGTCGATGGGAAGAAGTCCGTTGGAAGGGAGGCCTTAAGGCATCCTCCATCATCCAACATGAGGAACACACAAATGGTATGAGCTGATGTGGAGTAGTATAAGTAACAAGATTGACATTAGGATGGCCAACACATGAGGTCAAGATAAACTGCAGAATGGCCGACACAGGCTGTATCCTTGAACAGTAAGCACGACACAAAGTGACTTAGGCAATTTTCAACATGAAGGGAAAGTGATATAAGCCTGAAATGTAGGATACATTAGCAGACCCTCCATATGGTTGGAAGAATAACCGATTGGGGGAGTAAACAACTCGGAGATCAGGTTCACCCTAAGGTCAAAAACTAAAACCCAACTGACATGAAAGACTCAAGTAGGTGCTGTGTTCAAGGATATGACTAACTGAACTACCTTTGAAACTGCAAGATGTGATATACCCTTCTTATCCCTTATTCTTTTTAGATAAAAGAATACCTTTCTTGTTGTTTTAATGAGTCCAAGAAAGAATGAAAACTCAATATGTCCAACCATGTGAAAAGTTTAACGAGCCCATGGGAGGAAGACTCAGGACCTTCTTCATTGTTTAAAGAGTTCGAAGAAGAGATAGAAGAATACTCTATAATACTGATCTCTAGATTTTAATATCGAGCCGAGATCTGTTCTTGCTCGCCGGTGTTTTCAATTTTAAGGAGTTTGAAAAACTTAAACAATAACTCCATACACCTACTCGTGGATTTTAATATCGAGCCCAAGTAGGTTAATGCTCGCTGATGTTTTCCTGTTTATAGAGTCTGAAAAACTTAAATAATCCTCTATTTACCCTCTCGTGGATTTCACATCGAGCCCGAGTAGGTGAGTACTCGCTTGGTGTTTTCATGTTTCGAGAGCCTGAAAACCTTAAAGAGGGCTCCAAAAGGTCATTTTTCGTAAAGTTAGTCTCCTGCCCCGAAAAAGTGTAAAATAATGGAAGAAGAACTCTTCTAGCCATGGATGACTAGAGTATTCATTTTTCGTAAGTAATCCGCAAAAGTTCGGAAAAGGGTTAAACTTATACTTAAGCAAATGGTCCTTCAATTCCTTTAACGAGCTTGAAGAGGACAAGTCTGCTCGGCAATCTTGTCATATTTAAAGAGTATAACAAGAGCTTAGAGAGAACTCCATAAAAATCTTTTTCGTAAAATTTTAATGAGCCCGAAAAAGTAAACTCGTGACCTCCTTACTATTTTTAACGAGCTCAAAGGAGAGATGGAAGAATGCTCGTCACTTCCTTACCGTTTTTAACGAGCTCGAAGAAAAGGTGGAAAAATGCTCGTAACTTCCTTACTGTTTTTAACGAGCTCGAAGGAAAGGTGGAAGATTGCTCGTAACGTCCTTACTGTTTTTAACGAGCTTGTAGGAAAGGTGGAAGATTGCTCGTAGACTCCTTATTGTTTTCAACGAGATCGAAGTGAAGGTGAAAGAAATGCTCGTAGCCTCCTTACTGTTTTTAATGAGCTCGAAGTGAAGGTGGAAGAATGCTCGTCGATGGATCACTGTCCAAATGAATGGCAGACTACATTATAGACTCTAGGAAAACTTCATCACATGGAAGTATATCATCCCAAATAGAACACATGTCTAAACATTCAGATGGAGTCATCACCTGGTCGATTGTCGGGACCCAGTCCCTAGAAGGTAAGCCTGAATTCAGAGGCTTCTTCTCAGTAGAAATTGGACTCAAGGAACAATATGCCACATAATTTGATTGTGACATAGTAGTGCCTACTGGCGGGGGACATACCTGGTCTATAGTTGGGTAATAAGCGGGATCAACAAATGTAAGCTGATCGATAGTGACAATGCTTTTATTGTGAGGAAAATGTATCACACGAAAGAGTGTAGACACCACATCCTGCATAGCATATACGTAATCACGCCCGAGGATCATATCAAAATCCATCGAGTCCTTTAAAACCATAAAATCATCTAAGACTATTTTTCCACTCAAAGTAACATGTACCTGAGGGAGGAATCCCAACGGTTCACTAGGTCTTCTGTCGAAGGTCAACGACCAATTAACATCTGTGACAAGGTTAGGGAAACCTAAGTCTCTCCAAGCATAAGGGGATAAGATACTAACAGAGGCTCCTTCATCTACAATACATTGATGAACCACACGGTTGCCGATATCAACCTTTATTTGGAAAGGTGAAGAAGAAGGAAGGCGAGGCCCGGTTAGACTATTCCAATCAAAGGAAATGATCCCAGAGCTTGGTAGGGGTTCACTTGGCACAGATGCAGTGTCCTCATTTACAGAGACATTTGAACTGGTAATGCAGAAGACTTCAGGGACAGGTGCATCAGTCTCCGAAGGACTGATGGGATTGGTCGAAGATTGCATCGATTCGATTGCTTCACTCTCCAAAGGAAGAGTGGGGTTGACCAAAGATTGCATTGGATCAACCACTTCATCAACCAAAGGTTGATCAAGCTGCTAAGAATCTATAGATAGTTCAGGAGTAGAGGATCCTTCAGACATGGACCACACTCTCTGCACTTCTGGAATAACAGGGCACTGGTGAGTAAGGTGATCTCCCTTACAAAGTTTATAAGGGAACTTTGGCTTCCGTCCTATAAGATTAGACTCATTTACAACAACAATACTCTCAACATGACTAGCATTGGCTGACAACTTTCCCCCAACATGACTTGCATTGGATTGTTGCTCAGAAGCAGAAGAATTTTGAACTATGGACCACACTCTTTGCACCTTCGGGATAGCAAGGCATCAGTGAGTAAGATGGTCTCCCTCACAAAACTTACAAGGGAAGTTAAGCTTCTGTTTATTAGGTTTGTCGACAATGTCAACGTTCTCAGCATGACTTGTAGTGGCTGATTCAGTGTCTCCAGTATGACTCACAGGAACTGGTGACTTGTCATTAATATGACCAGCAGTGATCAATGACGTGTCCTTAACATGAGAAATAGTGGTTGAAGACATGCTTTCAGTATAATTTGCATTGACTGAAAGTTTGCTCCCAGCATGATCTCCAGAGGCTGGGTAGGTGCCCCCAGCATGACTTCCAGAGGCTAGGTGGCTGCCCCCAACATGACTTCTAGAGGCTGGGTGGTGAGGTTCAATATTATTTACAGTGACTGAACGAGTTCTCCCAACATGACCACCAGAGGTTGGGTAGGTGCCCCCAACATGACCTTCAGAGGCTGGGTGGCTGCCCCCTTGCTTTGGCATCTTCTTCCTATTCTTCCTCCGTCTATTCCTTTTAGACTGTTGGTTACTAGTATTACTACTTTCACCACATGAGGTAGAAGGAGGAGGAGAAGATGTTACTGGCGAAGCGGGCATAGGTTTCTTGTGCTCTTGATGTGAGGTGCTTACTTGAGAAGCATCAGGAGCATACAAGGCATTTAGAGTGGAAAACAACCAAATCGGTAGCCCTATAGTGAATCCTGGAAGATTCAAGGTAGCCATTAAGGGAGTACCAATGTTCCCAATGAATGGAAAAGCACAAGGATCCCCTTGAACAGGGGTCCCTTGATTGGTGTTCACTGGGATGCTATCCATAGTTCCGACTCAATGGGCCATAAATATATAAGGCCAACTAAGGGCGAGAGGCACAAAGAGCACACCACTACAAAATCCTAAGTATCCAAAACTAGGAAAACAAGGATGGTGAATACTTTCAATAGAAATTCTGGGATGATCAGAGCCCAGAACAAGCTAGTAGAGCATCGAAGAACAGTTATACAGCGTCCAGTTCAGGTCCTCTGGGTGCAAGCGTTTGAATCACCAAACCGCGCTCCCGGGATTACTGAAAAGGGTTACCTTCCGTATCTGTCCTAGGTACAATGAAAATAGCCTTTCACTGCCACCTGTGTAAGAAGCCCTAAAGTCAAAATACTAAGGCTATCATTAACACAAAAGAAGCTCTTGGGGACAGTCGTAGGTCCGACTAGAACGCATGGGCAGGGTAGCTAAGCCCGAAATCCAAAAGGATCCCCATACGCAAACCGGCCTTGGTGTATGCTCCGAATGAAAAGTGAAAGGGTATCCTCACTATTTCACCTTCGCAAGACCTCGTGCTTAACTCTGGTTTCAGTGGAGCTTCCAGAACAACTTTGATGTCAATGGGTTTACCTAAAAACAATCTCACTACGATTATTGAGTAGTGAAAATGGTTTCGGATAGTTAAAGTGTGTTCTAATCTGAAACCCTAGCCTAAGCTAGTTGGTGTAGTGTATACCTAAAAAAAAATGTTTCTAATTGATTTTATTAAAATTTATTTTTAAGGCTACTTTTTACTCAACGGGGTAGTGCATTGTGTGGAATGGTTTGAGAAAGTAAAGTGCAAAAGAAATAACTTTCAAAGTAACAAAAGACTCTTTTTCTTTTTTCGTTTATGCTCTTTCCAAAATGAAAACTAAGCAAACCAAAAGCAAATCTCTTTTTTTTCTTTTCTTTTCAAATTCAAAACAAAGTAAACTACGCTACTTCGAAATGATCATAAGTCTTACTACTTTAAACTACCAAACTCATTTTTTGCTTTTTCTGATATACGTAAAAGAAAAAGAACTCGAAAATGGAAGCAAGTAAGACCTAAAAGAGCAATGTAAGTAAGGAAAAGCAACTCTAAGCCTCACAACAATCAACTCGATGACTTGACAAAGACTTGTCCTACAAAGTTTTTAAAGGGAAAAAACTTTGGGCTTGGAAAACAAAGTGAAAAGAAAAGAAGGATAAGAGACGCTTAAAATGGAAAGGCAAACCTCAAAGGTTGCTACAAAGCATCAAGAACCCTAAGAAAGCACTAAGCCAAGCAAACGGTAGGCAAGCGAACCAAAGATGGCCTTACAATCACAAAGACTCGAATGGAAGCAAACTGAAAAACTTCAACTTACTTGGACTGAAACTAACAAAGCAATCAGGAAGTGTCTAGACTCAAAAAGCTTTTGAAAACACCCTAAGGACTCCAACTTGGGGTCAAACCCTAAATCAAAGGCCAAGACACCGTCAAAATGTGCTTAGTGTTGCCACAAACAACAAATGTTACAAAACAAAGGTTTGTATACCTGCAACAAGCATCTAGGGTACATGAATGCAGCTATGTCCAACAAGGAACAGTAAGCGGTCTTCAAAAAGAGTCACAAACAACCAAGACACCTCAAAAGTACTCAAGCAAGCAAAAGATGACCTAAGGGACTTAGGAGAGGCAAACAAGACTCAACAAGGGCATAAAAACCTCAAGGATCAGTTAAGAAGACAAAGCAAGAGGCTGGAAATCAAACCAAACAAGTGGAAATCAAATCCCAAAAGCAAACAGAGACTTACAGGAAAAAACTCTACTGTGCAGTGTATAAACCTGCGCACACTAGGAGGTGTACTCTAATGTGCAATAGGTAAAGCAACGTTTTTCAGTAGGTGTATGCTACTGTGTGCAAGGGATACCAGCGTTCATGCCAAAGAAGGTTTGAAACAAGCTCTAAAAATTCAAACTGAGATGAGTCAAGCAATGGAAACAAGCTACAATAACCTACAGAGCCTCTCAGAGGATCAAAAAGATCAAAAAGTACTAGAAGGAAAACTAACTATGTCTCCTAAAGCATAAAACAACCGGTCCTCAGCAGAGTCGCCAGTCTGTTGTTCGGGAATTCTACCCTATAGCGAGGAGAGGGACACTACCAACTTCTGGGGTGACAGGTAAATACATTGATCATATCACATAGGCTTCTACAAAAGGAAAGAGATCAAGGTTCTTGAAGGCATACCTTATTAACGAAGTTCGATCCTAGCTTTCGCTTGCTCCTTCGATCGATCCTCCACTTGATCTTTCGTTTGGCGAACCTGCAATACAAAGATACCTTCCTCAGCGTATCTTGACTGATATAACAATGATGAAATTGAAAAACAATTTAGACATCAAATACAATCAAGCATTTAATCCAAACAAATATGCAATCCATTAGACATTTGATTGGGACAAGTAGGGCATTTCAACCTTTATTGTCAAAAGCAAATAATCAGTACAATTATACCTGATCATTCATAGTGCTTGTGCAATCGGATCCTGGGCTCCTGCTCTTCACACTAACTTTGGAATTCCTCCAGCGTAACAACCCTTAGTGCATAGTTTTTCCTCCTAGTTCTCTAATTGAGTCTAACTAGCCTGAATAGTTTAACTAGCCTGAGTTTACTTTTAGTCTAGTCTCTCTCTTCTATCCCCCTTGTATTTATGGGACAAGGTAGGCAGTTTGGATCGAGAGGTAGTTTGATTGGGAAGTTGGGGAAGCTGCAAACCAACTTCAACTAATCCCAATTCGTCAAACTAATATATTTTTTATTACATTTTAAGATGTATGCGAGTTTCCTCAAGTGGAGTAGCGCACAATATGCAACTTTCATACTTACAACCAGCGTTTGCAAGGTTTTTGAGGGTGTACGCTGGTCTACTGAAGCAAAGTTGCATATTTCAGTAGGTAAACGCTAGTCTGCTGGAGCAGAGTTGCATATTTCAGTAGGTAAACGCTAGTCTACTGAAGCAGAGTTGGATATTTTAGCAGGTGAATGCTAGTCTACTGAAGCAAAGTTGCATATTTTAGCAGGTGAATGCTGCTCTTATGCCTGTAGGGTAGCGTTCATGTCAAAATGTAGGTAAAAACAGTGTTTTGTCTGCTGCAGAGGGGTAAGTCTAGTCCATACATCACCTAGGTTAATCTAGCTCTTCAATCCAAGTTGTCCTTTTGTGTGATCGACAGCTTAATGTGATCACAGACGGAGAAGTGCAGATTTGACCTATAACAGTCCCATCCGCTGGGATCGTCATCCTTCATTGGCTCTATGTAGCGGCATCCTTCAGCCAGATCCAACGGGGCGATAACTCTGAGATCACGATTTTCAAAAGTCATCATCCGTTGCTTGAAGTTGATTACAGCTCCACTATCATTAGCCCATCCAATCCCCAGTAGTGATGGATAAGATCTTCCCCCCTCAACTACTTCTATTACATCAAAGTCGACATATGTTTTCATTCCCTCAATGTCCACCACCATTTGTGGAACTCTCCCAATCGGTGTCACCTTAGCGTGATTAGATAACCGGAGCTGTACAGGAGACCAGCTCAATGGGGGACTCCCCATCTTTTGCCAAGCCTGCTTGGTCAAGATGTTGACATCCGAACTAAGATCCAGAATAACTGAATCAACATCATAGTCACCAATTTGAATATTCATCCGCATCTCCTTACCCGTCTTCTGTCGTTGTAAGTAATTAACTGCGAGCTCTTGTCGATCCTGGGCCGGTCATCGCAACAAAGCTTCAATCGCAGCAAGAGCGTCGGGATCTCTTGCCAGGGATAAACAATGTTCCAAAAATCCTTGAAGTGTGCTGGACCGCCGCGACGGGCCAGCCTCCAAAGTAGTATCAAAAGTAGAGGGCGTGTCGTACACAACAGATTTACCTCGATCATTTTCTAGTGCACGACGTGCTTGAAGGAATGCCTCCCGCTCTGCATTAATGTCAAATGATACCTTCTTTTGTTCGACTAACCGGATCAGTGAGCTGTCCTCTCCAGTTGTCTTTCCTCCGCGAGTGACCACAGCAACGGAAGCATCTTGTGGACTTGGCTCTGCAGAAATTGTCGTGATAGTCGCACCCTAGGTCTGGCTCAACGGTGGATTCCTGGGTGGGTTCACATTCTGATTCTGATTTGGCCGTATATTCTAGTTCTGCACTGGTTGTTGTGCTTGGTTCTGGGTAGGCTGCTGTGCCTGGGGCTGGTTCTGCAACTGGGGAGTATTCTCTGCTTGCCATCGCACAATCAACTGCGGACAATTCTCAACTGTGTGATCGTTAACAAAACAGAACGTACACTGGTTATGCAGCAGTGGAAAGTCTCACCGGTAGTGTCCACATACCGCACAGTGATAGCATTGAATAGGTCTGTGACCACCTCTTCCTCCTCTAAGACCAAATCCTCCGCCATGTCCTCCCCGATATGCTCCCCGAAATCCTCCTTGTTGCTGGTACTTTGGTTGGTTGAATTGTTGCTGCATTGGTGCCAGTTGCATTCCTTGCCCTTGTTGTGCATACTGCGGTTGCTGTATGAACTATGGCTACTGTGGAGCCATCGGCATCGGTGCATATTGCGGCATGAACTGCGGTTATTGCTGCTGCTACGGTACAAACTGCATCTGCAGTTGAGGTAGTGGCTGGGCTACCTACGGCAGCGGTTGCGACTATTGTACGACACGTTGGTCGTCCTTTACATAGAACACATCATACATTCTCTCTTGTAGCAACCCATATGCATGACAATCCTTGTCATCGTTACCCACCGATTTGCAAAATGTAAAATAAAGATTCCTCTGGGTTGTGACCATTTTCTGCATGTATGGGCAATTGTCATGGATGTGCCTGTACACATGGCATACGTGACACCACGGCATGCTACCACCATTCAACGGATTTGGTGCTCCCGAAACTAGATAGTTGCGGAAGTCCAGGAAATTATCCTTAGTATGTCCTTCTCCCCGACATCGCGTACACCAGGCGTCTTCACGTTGCTCCTTGCCTTTCTTCACATCCTGTAACTGGATGGTCAAGTTAGCCAATTGTGTCTGGATCTGTGACATCCCAGCTGCATTGTCCCCAATAGGCGATGCCTCCAGCCGCATCGGGATCTCCAAAGCTTCACTCGGTGTGGTAATGTTCTGCTGCATTAGTGGTAGCTGAATATGCGGAAGTAAGGCCGTGATAAACCATTCCTTATGTTGGACGGTACTCATGTCAAAACTGACCCTTGCCATCAACATTTTAAATCGCTGATCAAAATCCCACATAGGATCAATGGGATACTGCTTAATCTCTTTGAGCTTTGTGATGTATTGTGCTTCAGATTTGGGCTTCTGGAACTCTGCGATAAGGCCTGTACGAATCTCATCCAGGTTTTTTTCCAGAGCACCGACAGGAACTTGCATAAATTTCATAAACCAGTCCAAGGCACGACCACGAAGAGTCATCGCCAATTTTCCCTTTTTAGCATCATCGTCAGTGATCTGTTTGATCGTCCATACAGCCTCACATAGAAACCAATACTGTTCAGGGTTATCTGTTCCACTTCCTTGGAACAATGGTAACTTAGTATCCTCGCCCGCCATTATGGGCTTCCTTCTTCCTTTCATTGTACTACTACCGATTAAATTCTGTGGTATTGACGAACTCGGTGGTGTCGAAGTGGTATTTCTTGGTATCCGAGAGATGGTGAGCGGAGGTGTGGGTACGTTGGTGCTGGGGTTTGGTCCTGCCTCTATCCTGGGCGTAGCCTAGTTGTCCTTGTCAGGACTATGAGGCTGCTTTGTCCTGTGTGGTCTTCCTTCACGGCCTTGCGGTTTGACTGCACCAGGACCTTCTCCTGTCCTTTGCCTCTTTTCCCGTCGGAACCTCGCTCCTCCCCTTGTAAGACCACTTTCTTCCTCGGCTTCACTCATAGTCTCGGCATGAACTGCACCCATCTACCCCTTATCATTCCATGTACCGCCCCCCAACTGTCATAGTACCCACAGCCTCCGCCCACCAGGCTGTCTACTAATCAAGATGCATCTTCAATATACCCTTTTCACAAATAAGCATCTTAATCAACAGTTGAAGCGACAACAGAAACCTGCCCCGGGGTTTGCAGAAAAAATATCTTTTGGCTTCACTATAGGATTTCTGAGTATCAACCGTGAATTTTGTGATATAGCCCTCTAGGATGCTATTGAACCATACTTCGACGGCCCGTGATGCTTTATTATCGACTTCCTGTAGTTCCTGAATCAACTCAGGGGTCCAGGTCGTCGATTTGCCACCTTGGAAGTTCCTCTTCTCAAAGGTCAACTTCGCCAACCATTCGAACAACAGGACCGGGAACTCACAGAAGAAGCATTCATGCGGACCGTCGTGGATATATCTATCTACCCACTGACCTACTGTCAGTCGAGTGTTCCGGCTTTCTTCTTCAGCAAATTCCTGCAACTTCTGATCATATCCTCCTTTCACTTCGCACACGGTCCTGGCAACGGAACCATTTTTTGACTCAAACCCAGTTGACAAGGGTTCCCATCACTGTCGAAAACCATCCCACCGCAATCTCCCTGAGCACCAGCCCAGACAGGTTTTTCCCTGCCCAGCAACACCTGCAGAGTAGATGAGGTCTCACCCAAGGAGATCAAGGGAGAGTGGATGGAACCATGTTTCCGCCGAATGAAGGAGGATGTTGCGGCATCAACTACTTAATCTTATTGCAACATTCAAGGATAAATCTATTCATTCACTTCGACATTATTGTACTCATAGCATCATTTAATAGAAACATTCATTATTACGGCAGATTATAACAGTAAAACGACTATTGCATCAAAGAAATATTGCATTACCATCAAAAGACAAAAGACACACCAGGATTGCACAGAACAGTTTCATCACATCATATTATTGCTGCAAAAACCCAATACAATGCCTCTACATATCACAGACTTCAGCAATATCTCTGGATCTCAGAACATATGCACAAAACGCATATCAAAGCTCTTTGCAATCTATATCACGACCTACAACTTTCTGTCTATATATAGGCTTCCGCCTTTACAATGCTTGTCCACTTACTAACAACGTCCTAACCGACTCCTGGAAAAATGACCCAAAATCTAATTGACACGGTCCAAATGACCCAAAAACCCGCCTATTGTGGTATACTTAGCTCAAAATTACATCTCATATGGTCCAATGACCCCAAAACCCGCATTCTGCGGTACAAACGACTCAAAAAATACATAACCTAATAGAGCCTTCTTCCTTCCGCGACCTCGTCTGACCTGTCGCAGCATCGACAATGCTGCGATTCTTCCTTACCAAACCACCTGCCAACAAGTTCTTCAAACACCTTGGTAAGCTGAGAATGCGCTGGCTAAGACCCTACGTGATTAATTATGTGACAGAAGGAGGTGCTGTACAATTGAAAAAATTAAATGGGGAGCCCCTAAAGGGTTTAGTTAATGTAATCGGACTGAAACCTTACAGGGACAACCATGCATTCCCACACTTAGCATGTATGTAAATATGAAAAAAAAATTGGAAACCCCAACATGTTTATGTGTTGAAGTTTAGTCAGTGTCAAAGTTTGCTTTTGTCGAAGTAGTTATTTATACAGAGTTGTTTTTCTGTCAAAGTTAATTTTGTGTGGAAGTGTCCCAAATGTTCATTAATTTCTACATTTATGGCACACGAAGTGACAACATTAGTGGGGAGTCTAGAAATCAATATAAAAAGTACCCACTTGTGTGAACAAATTTGTCGCCAAAAAGGGTAATTATTACTCAGGATTTGGTCTGATTACCCGAATCTAGGGAACAAAATCGAAAAGATAGGTTGGAGAAGGATTCAAAAGCATGTAAGGACGGGAATATGGGTCATTGTTGTTGAGCATTTAAGTGAATTGAGAGAGAATACACCCAGAGCGTTAGACTCTTGAAGAGATAAAGAGCAGAAGAATGTAGCAATGGAGGTAGACCTATTTGAAGTAAGTGTTGAGCAAGTATCCATTACGGAAGTCGCAGTAGAATAAAGCATTCCAATTTCCCAAGAAGATCCGAAAATCATGTCATCAGAAGTTCCGGTCGAGCCTCCAAAGAAGAAAAGGTCATCATCCCATGTGGAAGCTGCATAAGTAAGTTCGAAGAAGAAGCATGATGGGGAAGCATCAAGGTCCGGTTCTACCTCCCTTCTTTCGCAACATGTACCGTCTAGGAAGCTCAACGCGAAATAAGTTAAGTTGGAAAAGAATGCCAAGTATGTACTGGTACTTCCTACTATACCGAAAGTGTTGATGTATATGTAACTTCGGAATGTTTTTCATCTATGTATTATTGTACTCCTATAGAGATGTATTATTCCTCTATACGGAAGTGTTGTCATTTGTATTAACAAGTGTCGTAACTTGCTGTGATGGGTTATTAGACCACCTATTGAGGGGTCGGCCTGGATTAATGTAACCAGGGGTTATTAGGCTGAGTTAGACCAGTCGACCCCATTGGTTTATTAGGCAGCTCAGGACAAGTATAAATAGAGAGCGGGATCTCTCTATTTGATCATGTCATTATTCACTTGTACATCACTCGAAAAGTGGTGCACTAGTTGAGGAGGAGGAGGAGCTGCTAGTAGAAGACTATCTCTTGTACTTTGGTTGTACTTTGGTTGTACCTTGGTTGTATCATTGCTCTTTCTATCTCTGAGGAAGTTGTGGGGTTTTTCACCTTTATGGTTTTCCCCAGTGAAACACTGTGTGTCTATTGTCTCATGTGATTGGTTGGTGTGATTGATATGCATTGTTATACTTGATATGATGTACATGTTATTCTCTCAGTAAAGATCCTAGAGTATATTGAATTAATGCTCAAAAATTAACATGGTATCAGAGTTTCCCTGAGAAGAAGACATTGTGCAGTGGCAGAAACTAGGGTTTCTTGTTATTGGGTTTCTCTCCACAGATTTTGGAAAAACAGTAAGGTAGATTGATTCTACTCATCAAGGAGAATCTATCTGTCCAATTAGAATTCAATTATGAGTACTTTCAGTTTTGGCCCTAAAAATTAGGGTTTCCACAAAAATAGGAATTTCTGAAATCTGAAGACATAGATGGAAGCTCCTTGGAAAAATCAAAGTTTAGAGCTTTGGATCGAGATTTTTGGTTGGGTGAAGATTCGGGAAACTCAAACCCTAATTCAGGGTCCTCCCGAGTGAATCCGGGAAGACAAAAAGACATTTCTGAAGGGTGAAACTTTGAAGATTTTAAATTCTGAATATACTAGGCTGATCAGCTCATCAAGGTGCATCTTTTTATCCTTTCAAAGTTTGAAATTCAAAATTTGAATTTTTAGGGTTTCTCTGATAACCCTAATCCGGGACTAGATCCAGTTTTCAGCAAATCAACTGGTAAGACCTAAATATTTTCTATTTCCATTTGAAGTACTCTTTAAAGATGTCTCACCACACCAAGCTTGAAGGGGCTGATAACTTCCGAGCATGGAAGTATAGGATTGGATTAATCCTGGAAGAAAATGAGTTGGACTCTTACATAAGCTCTGAGGTCCCTATCCCAGAGGGAGAAGAGGATAAAGCCCTTCACAAGAAGAACTTGGTCAAGGAAAAGAGGATCATTGCTGATTCTATCAAGGACCATCTCATGCCACATGTTTCATCTCTTAAGACACCCAAAGAGATGTTTGATTCCCTGACCAAGCTATTTGAAGGGAAGAACATAAATCAGAAGATGACCCTGCGGAACCAATTGAAAGGGGTAAAGCTTCAGAATGGAGAGACCATTCAATCTTATTTTTCTAAGGTCTCTCAGATCAAGGAACAACTTGAAGCTGTGGATGAAATTGTGGAAAATGGTGAAGTTGTCGTGACCACACTAAATGGCCTACCTAGGTCATGGGATTCCTTTATCCAAGGAATTTGTGCAAGAAAGAAGTTGGTCTCCTTCAGTAGACTGTGGGAGGAATCTTCACAAAAAGAGGCTAGGCTTGTAGCCCGAGAAGAGAAAATGGGTAATGACGATCAAGCTCTCACAACACACACTAAGAAAGGAAATCCCAAGAGGGAGCCATCTCATAACAAGAGATCTTCACACCACCATTATCATAAGGATAAGAAAGATCTCAGATGCTTCACATGCACTGAGAAGGGACACTTTGTTGCAATTTGTCCTAAGAAGAAGAAAGACAACAACAACAACTTCAACAAAAAGAAGAAGAACAACAAAAGAAGATATCATGCTCATGCTGCTGAGGATGATGAACCTCCCAGGAAGAAAGCTAGAGCAAAAAGTGATGACTCATCTAGTGAAGATGAATATGTTCTAATCTCAGCCCTCACAGGTACTATTTCTCATGGTTGTAATGATTGGTTAATTGACAGTGGGGCTTATAAACACATGAATGGGTTTAAAGAATCTTTTCTAAATTTATCTGAACATGAATCACCCCATAAGGTGAAACTTGGGGATGATTATGAATACCCTATCAAAGGAAGTGGGGAAGCCTCCTACAACCTGGACTCTGGAAAGTCCTTGAAGATGAAAGATGTGTTATTTGTACCCGGGCTCAAGAAGAAACTGCTCTCCATCTCTGCATTAGATGCAAAAGGCATGAGGGTTGCATTTGTAGATGGCCAAGTCCTAATGTGGCTAAAGGGTAAAACTATTGATGATTCAGTGGTGATTCGAGAGCAAGAGGGAGGATTGTACAAATTGAAGGGACAATCTGAGCATGCCATGGTACATGAATCCATGGAGCCAAGTGAAGTTTGGCATAGAAGGCTTGCACATGTGCACTACAGAGCACTACCAATTGCAAGCAAAGCTGTAGAGGGTCTTCCTGAAATCAAGTCAAAGCATGAAGGTGTTTGCAAAGGATGTGCAAAAGGAAAGGACATTAAGAAGGCATTTCCAAGCAGTGAAAGCAAAGAAAAAGGAATCTTGGAAATTATCCACTCCGATGTATGCGGTCCGATGTCATCCAGTTCTCTGAGTGGGTATGTATACTATGTCTATTTCATTGATGATTTCTCTAGGAAGACTTGGGTCTACTTCTTGAAGAACAAAGATGAAGTATTTGACAAGTTCAAGGAATTCAAAACCTTGATGGAGAATCAAACTGACAAGAAAGTCAAGACATTTAGATCCGACAATGGCGGAGAATTCACTTCAGGTGATTTCAAGAAACTATGCAGTGATTCCAGGATTAAGAGGGAGGTTACTGCTCCCTACAATCCACAACAGAATGGAGTTGCAGAAAGAAAGAATAGAACAATCATGGAAGCAGCACGGGCAATGTTACATGACCAGGATCTGCCTATGCATCTATGAGCAGAAGCAGCTAGGACAACTGTATATGTGCAGAACAAAACACCTCACAAGATATTGGACAACAAGACACCAGAAGAGGTCTTCTCTGGTAAGAAACCTGAAGTCATCCATCTCAGAATATTTGGTTGTCCAGTATATACACATGTTCCAAAGGAAAAGAGGACAAAGCTAGATCCTTCAGGAAAGAAGGGTATCTTTGTGGGGTACAGTGAAAGCTCGAAAGCTTACAGAATATACTTTCCAGGGTTCAAGAAGATTGATGTTAGTAGGGATGTAACATTTGATGAAGACTCAGCTTTCATCAAGTCAAGGAAGGAACCTGTTGAAGATCATGAAGAACCAAAGGAAACTAGATTTCAAGATACTACCATGACTGAAGCAATTCCAGAAGCAGATCAAGAAATTGAAGATCCACAAGAACCTGTAGATCCACCCCATGAGAAGGACTCTCACAAGAGAAAACCTGCATGAGCTAGAGAGCTCATTCAAGATGCAGAAAGGTATGGTATTCCAGAAGAAGAACACAGAGCAAGGAAGAGAACTAGATCCCACACCAGTTATGTTGCCTTACTCTGTGACATTATGAACAAAGAACCTTCCAGTTATGAAGAAGCAGTGGAAAAGAAAGAATGGAAGGATGCCATGGTCGAGGAGTATCAGTCGATCATGAAGAATGATGTTTGGGATGTAGTCCCAAGACTTGAAGGAAAGTCAGTTGTAACTTCCAAGTGGATCTACAAAATCAAACATGCTGCATATGGCAGCATAGAGAAATACAAAGCGAGATTTGTAGCTCGTGGCTTCTCCCAGAAATAGGAGATAGACTATGAAGAAACTTTTTCTCCCATGGCCAGATACACTTCCATTAGAACAATACTTGCTCTAGCTGCAGTGATGAAATGATACACCAGATGGATGTCAAGACAACTTTCTTGAATGGTTTAGTCGAAGAGGAATTGTATGTGGAGCAGCCACTTGGTTTTGAGACACATGACAGAGAGTCATATGTGTGCAGGTTGAAGAAAGCTTTGTATGGCTTGAAGCAAGCTCCTAGGACTTGGTATGGTAGGATGGACAACTTTCTATCCAGTTTGGGCTTTACAAGGAGTAAAGCAGATTCCAACCTTTACTACAAGGTTGAGGAAGGCAATCCAATGATACTACTTCTATATGTGGATGACCTGTTTGTTACAGGAGAGGATAGTTTAATTGCTGATACCAAGAGGAAGTTTTTTGCCGAGTTCGAGATGAAGGACTTGGGGATGATGAACTATTTTCTAGGCATGGAGGTGTGGCAGAGTGCAGATGGGATCTTCCTTGGACAAGGGAAGTATGCAGTAGAGATCCTGAAGAGGTTTGGGATGATGGATTGCAAGGCCATGGCCACACCTATGGCATCGAACCTCAAGCTTCTGTGTGATGCTTCATCTGAGCCGGTTGATGTCACTATGTATCGTCAGATGATTGGGTCCTTGATGTACCTGACGAACACGAGACCAAATATTTGCTTTGCAGTGAACACATTGAGTTAGTTTCTGACAGATCCGAGGAGTGTTCACTTGGTTGTTGTAAAGCATATTCTGAGGTACCTGAAGGGTACAATTGATTATGGGCTCAAGTATGATGCGAATCAAAAGTTTAACCTACAGGGTTATGTTGATTCAGACTAGGCAAGCAGTGCTGCAGATAGGAAGAGCACATCTGGGTGCTGCTTTAGTATGGGATCGGGTGTAATCTCCTGGTTTAGCAGGAAGCAATCCTGCGTAGCCCTGAGTACAGTCGACGCAAAGTATGTTGTAGCTTGTTCGGCTAGTTGCGAGGAAGTATGGCTCCGGAAGCTACTGTCTGAGTTATTTGATCTCCCACTGGAGACTACTGGTATCTTTTGTGACAACCAGAGTTGTGTAAAGCTGTCTGAGAACCCGGTGTTCCACGACAGGTCGAAGCACATTGAGATCAAATATCACTATATCAGGGATATGGTGCAGAGAGGAGGAGTGAAGCTCCTTTATATTGCGACGGATGAACAGATTGCAGATGTGCTGACGAAACCACTAGCCAGAGTGAAGTTTGAGTACTTCAAAGAGAGGCTTGGTGTTCTTCAGATTGATGACACTTCGAGGAAGAAGTGATGGACACATTTGCTGGAGCCATTCCAAGCATGGTGAGAGGAGGATCCTTCCCATGGATGTGGATGTAAGCGCTGGATGATGAGCATCATGAAGATGCTCCAGTTACTGCTTTGTATATGCATCAGTTGGATGCTTTGATCAATTTGATCATGTATATGTATATGCATCATGTTGGATGCTTGTTATGATCAGTTGGATCATGTATATGTATATGCATCATGTTGGATGCTTGTTATGATCAGTTGGATCATGTATATGTATATGCATCATGTTGGATGCTTATTATGATCAGATGGATCATTTATTTGTGTATGTATCAGGTGGATACATTGTATGATCAGGTAGATCATGTATGATGATATGTATCAGGTATGCATCAGGTGGATGCACTGTATGATCAGGATGATCATGGATGACGAGCTTCAGGATGTTGCTCCAGATGATATGTATCAGGATGATGCTATGATGATGATTAGGTTGATCATGTGATGATGTACATCAGGATGATGTATGGTGAGTATCAGGTTGATACTTTGTGGCCGTGGACAGGTTGTGCAGATAAGCATATAATAGCGCCTTGGGAGATTTGCAGATACTCTTTTGAGGTTTTGCATGTGGCATATAATAGCGCCCTGGGATATCTGGCAAATGCTCTTTCGAGGTTTTGCTTGGGAGGACATATAATAGCGCCCTGGGAGGTTTGCAGATACTCTTTCGAGGTTTTTCCTATGGCATATAATAGTGCCCTGGGATATCTGGAAAACGCTGTTTCGAGGTTTTGTCCTATGGCATATAATAGCGCCCTGGGAGATCCGATAGGTTGAGTTGCATGCTCGTAATCAGTCCTGGGATGCTCTTTCAAGGTTTTGCCATGACCACATATAATAGCACCCTGGGAGATTTGATAGGTTGAGCTGTGTGCTCGTAATCAGTCCTGGGATTCTCTTTCGAGGTTTTGTGGTGGGGTCACATGTAATAGCTCCCTGGGAGATCCGATAGGTTGGGCTGTGTGCCCGTAATCAGTCCTAGGATGCTCTTGTGAGGTTTTGTGATGCACGTAATAAGTCCTGAGGATTCCACAGTATGGCCAGTGATGATGAAGACCTATAGGTGGTGGGCCTACATCCAGTATGAAAAAGTATTGGCTCTGTAGAACTTCCTATGATGAGTAGATTCAGAGATTGATAGAGATAGCAGCAGCCGTGATGATGACGATGATTCGATCCAGTGACGATGATCTAGAGAAGAATACTTGTGCTAGCAGATCTGTGTCGAGAAATACCTTCCTAGTTAAGAAGGAGTGTTGATGTATATGTAACTTCAGAATGTATTTCATCTATGTATTATTGTACTCCTATAGAGATGTATTATTCCTCTATACGGAAGTGTCGTCATTTGTATTAACAAGTGTCGTAACTTGCTGAGATGGGTTATTAGACCGCCTATTGAGGGGTCATCTCGGATTAATGTAACCAGGGGTTATTAGGCCGAGTTAGACAAGTCGGCCCCATTGGTTTATTAGGCAGCTCAGGACAAGTATAATTAGAGAGCAGGATCTCTCTATTTGATCATCTCATTATTCACTTGTACATCACTCGGAAAGTGGCGCACTAGTTGAGGAGGAGGAGGAGGAGCTGCTAGTAGAAGACTATCTCTTGTACTTTGGTTGTACCTTGGTTGTACCATTGCTCTTTCTATCTCTGAGGAAGTTGTGGGGTTTTTCACCTTTATGGTTTTCCCCAGTGAAACTCTGTGTGTCTATTGTCTCATGTGATTGCTTGGTGTGATTGATATGCATTGTTATACTTGATATGCTGTACATGTTATTCTCTCAGTAAAGATCCTAGAGTATATTGAATTAATGCTACAGAAAGGTTTCATAATTCAAGGGTACATGATGGGTAAGATTGTAAAGTTATCTTACGCAGATCATGAACTTAGGAAGTTTCTAGAGTTTGCTTCGACAAAGTACATGGAACAAATATTATCACCAGAAACTCAAACCATTCTCCTTGAGCCCATGCCTTGGGCTCTTGGGTTGTAACGATCGGGTGTTCTGTCTCTCCTTGGTATACCTCATTTTGGGAGGACCGTTTAAGTGAATGCATGTGTTAAGAAGTTGTTAATTTGCATGCATGGTGGATTTGTGTGGTTGGAAAAGAAAATTTTGATTGATTCAGATTTTATTGCACAAATCACGGGCTTGAGAAAAGCGGGGGTCGACCCTGCCACATTCTTTGTGGGTAAATAAAAATACAAAGAGCTCGCGGACATGATGAAGGCCAAATACATTTTGATGAAGGATAAGAGGGGTTATGAGATAACCTCTATCCATGAACAAGGTGTGCTCTCCATAGCGAAACTGTTATCCAGTAAAGTGTTGAGGAAGTATCGTCCTAACCAAGTACCTGCGGCGGTTATTGCAGTAGCAGAGCAATGTATGTAGGGTGTGTAGATGAACTAGGCTACTTTTCTCTTGAATGAGTTCCTTAGTGACTTTAAAGATGTGTTGGAAAAAATTAATCCATTTCATTACTCATGGCTTATAATTTTAATTTCATTTGTCACTTGGGAATAACTAGAGGAGTACCAGGAAATAGAAACTCGAGGCGGTCAAGGATAATAATGTTGCTTTCTACATGCATACAAAAGCACTCCAGTACAATGTTCCTGTAATATCCTAGGTTTTGACACCCTTTGAAAGTATGCAAAGACTTAAGTGTGATGTTGAGATAGAAGGCTCTGGAGCATCAAATGCATTGATACACTTGATGTTGAGATTGAAGGCTCTAGAGCATCAAGAATGTGAACTTAAAGTATTTTTATTTGGACTTGATGTTGAGTCGGAAGGACTCTGGAGCATCAAGGATTAATAAATGTTATGTTATATTACCTACTTAGTTATACCGACTGAATTAGGAACAACCACTTAAAGAGGGACCAAGCACACTATATGGGGAATGATCCACACAAATTTTAAGAAGCGAAAACGATAAACAAAAGTTAATTAATTATTAAAAAAAAAAGAAAGAACCGTAACTACTTCTTGAATAAGGAAAAGATATAAAAGGAGATAATGAAACTAAAAAGAGGTACTTTTTTCCTAAAAGGGGCAGTAACCTGAATTATGAACAAAAAATCCATCTCCATAACGGAAAATTGCAGAGATAGACAATACACGGGGGTATTGGTTTGTATACCACTAGAAGGTTCAGTTGTAAATCCCGGAGCACTCATAAACCATGAAATAAACATGGTAGTCATGGAAGTACTAGATTTTTAAGAAGGGAATAAAAAAACGGTTTTACGCAGAGTTGGTAAAAAACCTTGTGGGTACTATACAGTATATTAATCAAGAGATAGTAAACAAATTTCCTTGGTTATTCCTTATTAGTGTGCTTGGTCTGGTTTGGGGGTGATTGGATGAGTTAGAGAAGTTAAACTGCTCAGGAATCAGGAACATGGAAGTTCCTAATTCAGTTGGTCTGCTAAGTTGATAAGTTATCCTTACCTCTACTTTATGTTAAATTCATTTTTATTATCTTGGGAAAGTTTTTCTAAATTTTTATAAGATTTCTTTGAAGACTCTTCTGTTTAATTCTTCTTTGTAATAGGACTGATAATTTAGATTACAAAGAAAAGTTCTGGAATTAGACTAGTTTCCCTTTTTGTATTTTTCCTGAGAAGCAAAAAAAAATTATAGTCTTGTTAATATTATGTTATAATTACCTAGATTTTTCTATGCAAGCGGTTTTTGTTTTGAATTCATTTAAATATGCAATATTATAGAAAAAAGAGAAATAATAGTTGAAGTTTCATTTTATTTTGTTATTTTTCCTTTCAAGTCTAATTACTTGGTAGAATATATCTTAATGAATAAGAAGCTATTCATTATCCAATTCCAAATAAGTAATTTTAATATAATGATTAGGGTTACTATACCCTAGGAAGAAAACTTCCATTTAAACCAACTATGGAGGAAGGAACTTGTTAGTTCCTCGAATGCGAGGATTCTTAGTCCATAATTTTGTAAACACACACACACACACACACACAAGAAGTAAAGAAAATGAGATAATAGTTTAATATTGTCATTACTATGTAATAAGAAGCGCATAGAACTAGTTATTCAAATTATTATACCAAGTGAAAATAAAAGCATACTATCAAATCAAAATCATGCAAAAAATGGGAGTGAATTAATATCAAATAGTAAGGCTTGAGGCCTTCCACAAATCCACAAATAAACAATACCTTTCAGGAAATAGTAAATCGATATTTATATACTTTCCACAATCTATAAACCATTCGACAGTTACAACTGTAACTACATCGTGATTATAAGAACAAAATATTCAGGACATAATTGATTATTTAACAACATTATGGAAGGTGTCGATGTAAATAACCCTTTTCATATGAGTAGAACAAGCATACAGGTAAGCATGGAAGGACACATTGGATTCAACTAAGACAAAATTAAGTCAAAGTATATTCCCTTTATAACAAAAACAAAAGATCGGGCATTTGTGATATTTACTACTTTAATTGTAAATTCAATCTGTATGTAAAATTCCAACCATTATTTAAACTATAGATTATGATATTGAGCCCCCGAAGGAAGTGTATTCAGTCTGTCAATTGCTAGTGAATAATAAAAAATATAGTATCATGAACTAAGGGATTTATCATAGCCCATACACAACATTTTTGCTAGGGTTAAGACAAAAGTAAAAAGGGTTTGAACAAGCAAGGTCTCGTTGCATGCCAAAATAAGCACTAAGAGTGATAGTCAAAACAAAGACTCTCTTTAATGAGGATTCAAATCAATATTTTTCCTCTACTAATAGTCAAACATTAATTAGCCACAATAGAATTAAATACACAGAGAAATAAACAAAACAGATCTCATAAAGGCATGACTAATAATATCAACAGAGTTAGAACATCAAATGCCTGAGCAAAATAAATAAAGGAAATCCAATTTTATAAATATAATCCTGATAGAAAATGCAAAATTTTGATTTAAAAGTACAACCATTGCTCGAAAGAGCTCCAGAACTATGGAGGTATAGTCAAGTAGTCATTATTATACATTACATAATTAGAAACTGGGAAGTTAGCATATAACTCTAAGGGCCGCTATAGCCGTTGTTAACACCCAAAAAGTGCTCACTAGCTCATTTACCACATTATATGGCTCATTTGTCCATTTTCCTACCATATTTCCATTAAAATCCCCAAAAATCCCATTAAAAAGCCTCCAAAAGGCCTAAAATGCCTCCAAAAGGCCACAAAACCATCAAAATAGCCTAAAAAAAGGCTAAAAAACCCCCTTTTCCTCCAAAAATAGCAAAAATCCCCTAAAAAGGGAATAAAAAATATAAAATAATGAGGAAAAGGAGGAAAAAACCCTATACAGCTGCCTAAAACCATGTGTTTCCCAAAACCATGGGTCAGCACTCCACCACCAAAAAACTATAAATAGGTGATGGAGATCCCTTATTCCAAAATATCCACAATCACAAGCACCCTTACTCTGCCAAAATCTCTCTCGAAACCCTAGTTCACCTTTGAACTATTTTCACCTTGAGAGCCACCTTTGGCCCATCCCCAACATTGGAGAAGGAGAAAGGAGCATTCAGAAGCTTGGAGCATCCTCTTGGACACTGCAAAGGGCTTCACCAACCTTGACACTCAAGGTAACATCAATACAAAGTCATTCTTTCATTTTGGTGTTTATGCTTCATGCTTGTCTTAGAAATAATTTAATTTTTTTTGTTTTTGCATAATTAGTTTAATATACTGAACTGCTACTAAGGAGTCCATTCTCCTTAGTAGGTGCTCATTGGCACAAGCTAGGGGTAAAACCCTAGCTACAGTTTTGGCGACTCCCCTAGTTTTCAAATTTCTGGTTTCCGTTTTTTAAATTTTTTCTTTCGGCTGTCCCTTTCGGCCGCTGCATACTGCGTCTTTTTCCTCTGCAGTCGCGTCCCGACCGCGCCTTTCAGGGCTTTACCCGCGATCCGACCGTGGCTCTCAGACTGCTTCCGACGCTCCGCCGGCGGATTCAAGTCTGTTACCTGCGATCCGACCGTGGCTAATCAGCCTGTTTGCCGCGATCTGACTGCGCCTGTCGGCCTTTTTCCTGCGTCGCGACTGCGGCTTTCTGCCTCTTTCGCGCGTCCCGACTGCGCCTGTTAGCCCTTTTGCCGCGACCCGACTGTGTCTTTTTCCATTTTTCCTGCGTCCCGACTGCCACTGTTGGCCCGATAGCCGCGACCCGACTGTGCCTTTTCCCCTGTTTCCTGCGTCCCGACTGCCTCTGTTGGCCCGATAGCCGCGACCTGACCGCCGCTGTTTCCCTTAAACCCGCGGTCGGCCTGTTCTGATCCGCCACAGACCCGCGGTCTGATTTCTGCTCTTTTCCTGTTTTGAGCCCAGCCCCTCTTGCTGCAATATTTTCTGCATTTGAACAGCCCTCTGTCCCACCTGCAGCCCACTTCCTTACAGCCTTTCTGCAACATAATTTCTGTTCCTTTTACAGAATCTTTTTAAAATTTCAGTATTTTTATTTCAGAAAATTTTGCAAGTTAAAAGAATCAATTTCAGCATTATTGATAGATTGGAAGTTGCCCTCCCTTGTGGCACTTCTATTTTTGGGTTCAACACCTCACGAGCACACACTCTGTCACATAAAATCAAGTGAGCCTTAAAAAGTACCTAACTAAACCAACATTCTAACCCCACTTGGGGAACACAAAAGAATCATTGTAGTTAGGTAGGATCAGGGGGATAGGCTTCCAATAACACCCCTTGGTTATTTCACTTGAGACATAGTTGTTGTCCAAATAGGGAACCAAAATCCCCTAGTACTTTTTGGCACGGTCACGACCAGTTTATCAGAGGGCCTCTCCCTTAGGAGGGTTGAAGTCGGGAGACTGGTTCCGGAGGCCTGAGTGGAATACCGCACTCCATTCAGTAACCGAAGGGCTACCTTTCGCGGTTCGCGGGATATCCCTGTATAGGGGTATTGCGGTCAACGAACTAAACGGCAGATTCACCTTTCTGGACGTGTCATGAACGGGGTATCTTAGTTGCCATTCTTCTAGGATTGTCTACCCGGTATCCCTCCCGGTAGGGGGATATCATAGCCACTTGGCTTTCCTACTCATATTGTCTGACTTGGATTTCATCACCTTGCAGAGGATATGTTTAGTTAAGTCAGAATACTTTTAGTTAGGTGTTTGCATGCTCCTTTACCTCCCTTTGGTCTAGTGAGTCCACCATTTTTCTTTTTTAGGAAACCTGCTGCTTGTTGGTATTCTGACCATCTTTGTTGTTACTCCACCTATTGTAGCACAGCTGTTGCAGTGGGTGTTTTGAGTTGGTTGTTGGCCTGAGTGCCTTGCTTTTTAGCTCTCCTTCTGCACACTCGGTTGCATTAGGATTTTTTGAGCTGTTTTCATACTCACCTCAACCCACAGAGACTTAGACACCATCTGTCACCATTGAGTCCCCGAGACATTCTCGGCGCCTCAGGGGCGAGCCCCCACAGCACGGTTCTCTCGACACCACTCGTCATAGATTCCGATCATTGTCCGTTGATACCACTCATCACAGATCTAGAGCCTTGTCACTTGACTCCACCCGTCAGCGACGTAGGTCTCCGTCACCAGATAGTGACGCACCTTACTTTACCTCTGATTCTGACGAAGAGTCTGAGAACCCTATTTATACTGCCCCTACTAGCCCCATGGCTGGTACGACTTCCACTCCATTTGTCATAGGGACCATTGGTGGCACATCCACCACTACACCAGTTACTACACCTGTTTTTGGTATGCCCTCCATGGGGCAACCATCTACCGTTCCCCTCACGGTACCTATTCCCACAGCGGGAATACCTATCCCCACTACATCAGTGGCTCACACTACCCATGGTGGTGCTGGACCATCCTCCACTACCTCAGTTCCCCCACTTGGGGGCACCACCCTAAATCTTGTCCCTCCACTTGGGGGCACTGGCCCCAACTTGGTCCACAGCACTACTGTGTCACAGCCTTCTTCCAGTTTGTCGTTCATGGCTAGCCTCAACCTACCTGACCTGGCCAGATTGACCAATGATCCTATTCGACACGACCCTATGTGGCCTCATATGCCTACCAAACTACCCTCTGACATCCCTAAATTCGAGGGTAAGGCCGGTGAGGACCCACAGAACCACATCATGTCTTTCCACCTATGGTGTTCCTCTAACTCCATTGTGGACGACTCTGTTCGCCTCCGTCTCTTACAGTGCACCTTCACTGGCTCTGCAGCCAAGTGGTATATTGAGCAGCCTCATGGGACCCACGCCACCTTTTCTTCCCTGGCCTCGACCTTCCTGCAGTTCTTCCAGTTGCCAGTCCGCTATGACGCAGGCGTTGAGATCCTTCTATCTTGTAGACAAAACACGGCTACCCATATCACGGACCACATCCATGAGTGGCGTAGACGCCGTAGCTTATGCAAGATTAAACTAGATGACCGTATCTTCCTCGATTGGTTCCTCAAGTCCCTGCTTCCTGTCATCGCTAAGGATGTAGCTTCAGAAAGACCCCAGTCTGAAGAAGAGGCCATCCTTAAGGCACAGCAGTTCGACCTCATTTACGCCCAGTCGGGTTACCTTTATACCATTATACCTGACGCCCCTCGCGGCGAGTCCTCCCATCATGATGCGCCGGGGGCATCCCACGCTGCAGATGGTATCATTGGCCGTGTTTCTTCGCATCCCCAACCGTTTTCTATAGCACGTCCTACCTCTGGCCCCGACCTGTCGAGGGCTACCTCCCAGTCTGGAGCAACCAACTCGTATGCTCCCATGACACACCACCATTCCCATGGACCCTCATGTCCACCACAGTGCTTCGGGTATGCAACTCCTGCTTATGCTCCTCCAGTCGCCCCTCAGCCTTACTACCATCAGCAGGCCGCCTCAGCTCCTGCGCCTTCACAAGCCCCACCAGCTTATTATCCGCCACAGGCAGCCCCTGCGGCACATCCACAACCTGCTCCGCAGTCCTATCAGCAACCCCCTCAAGTTGCTGCACCTGCTCAGCCTCAACCTGCTTATCATCCCCCGCAGCCTGCTCCTGCACCTGCGCAACCTCAGAATCCACCTGCTGCCCAAGGGCAAGTTTACGCCCAACAGAACCTGCAGCAAAACCAGAATAACCAACGCAACCAGGGCCAACAGAACCGCGGCAAGGGCCGTAATCGGGGAAACAACCAACCTGCAGACCAAGCTGGTCAACCGGCTAATCCCCCTGACAACAACAATGCGGCCCCCGCTAATCAAAACCCTGATCGCCCGCCCAAGCAGGCCAAAAACCCCAATCTGCGAACAAACCACCCTTGTTCTATTTGCGGAGTCTATGGACATTACACCCATGCTTGCCCACACTTGGAGCGAGCTCGGCAGCTTTGGGTTGACGAGGCCCATCGCCAAGGGCATGCGGCTCCCCAAGCACCGCCCAACCCCCCCCAACCTCAGCAACCCCCTTTGGTGCTGCAAAACCCCTTACCGACCCAAGGCGTGGTGAACACTCAGCCGTTGGCCCCTCAAGCTAACGTGCAACCCCAACAACAACAGATCACCTACGCTGCTCCTGATCAACCCATGTTCGACTCAGGTACCCACCACTTACTGATGATGTCATCTGCTGACGTCAACCTACAGACCCGTCGAAACCAATATGGCTCCACCTCTGAAGCCACTCCCACGGATAAACCTACTAACGCTCATCCCACCGATCAGGCGTTACGTATACCTCCGCCTCCCATAGACGGCGCCGTGAAAGCACCTCGTTTTCCACTTCGCCGAATCAACAATAACCCTAACGCGCGTGCTGCGTCAAACTACAACATCGTAGACGACCTAGCCCAATCTCCCGCAGCCATGTCTGCGTTGGAAGTCTTGAAGAACTGCCCTTCCCAGCGCAAGACTTTACTTTCCGCCATCGGGGGGATTGACCCAACTGATTCACATTTGATGGCGTTTGATTTAGACCAGTCTGAACCACGCCTACCTTCCAGCTTAGCCTTCCAAGTTACAGTCTCCGTTAGGAATCTTGTTATCCATCGGTGCATCATCGATGAGGGTGCTTCCACATGCGTTATGTCTACATTTGTATGGCAGAAGCTAGGATCCCCTCCTCTCCAGCAGTCCACCACTGCGTTACGTGCCTACGACGGTCGTTCGGCCCAGCCCCAAGGCCTCCTGCCCAACGTTCCTGTCCAGTTAGGTGGTAAAACAGTTCTTATTGATATAGAGGTAATCAATGCCCAATTGGATTAAAACCTTCTACTTGGCCGCAGCTACATGTATGCCATGCGGGCGGTTGCCTCTTCTGTCTTTCGCACCATGATGTTCCCCCATGAAGGACGCGTGGTTAAGATTGACCAGCTCACCTACTATGATCCCAGTGCTCCGGCGGCACCGGAAAATGTTCTCCCCATGGTTAAACAACCTGTTTCCCCTGCCACCACCTCGTTTGTTTCCTCTACGGGGCCTGGAGTCTACTCAGACGCGCCGATGACTTCCACCTTTCACTCCATTCCTCCGCCGTCATCTACGCCCGAAGTGTCTGATTTATGTACCTTGTCCCACGACAACCTACCACCTAACACTCAACCACCCTTGTTGCCTAAACCACCATTGGTACTTAGCCACATTGGTGTTACACCGATCCATACGATCCCCTTCCTAGTCCCTCCATCGGGAGTAGTAAGCGCCCCGGTCATGGCTACCCTTAGCCTCCCTGGGTTAACCTTGGGATTACCTGTATGGTATCTTTCGCCTCCCGTTCGCCCGCCGACACCTGATGTCGTCCTCCAGCCGGTGCAACCCATGGCTACTACCACTCAGCCTCCTCCCGGTGTCTCTACCCCTTCGTCCTCCACGACACCTCCTCCTACTCCCAAACCCACTGGGGGCAGAGGTCCTCAACCTTACACTGCTGTCCCACCTCCCAAGACAGTCAAGAACCCTCCAGTGTTTCGTGCTCCTCCCAAATGCTCGCTGTGTGACGAGTTGGGCCATGCGACCCACCAATGCCCACAGTTACCTGCATTGCAGAAGCACATGCAAATGCTCGATGACGATCCTAACATCCCAACAGTCGAACTAAACCCTACTCCTAAGCCTAAAGATAAGTCCCTACGTACCAACCACTCCTGCGCCATATGCGGTATTTACGGGCATTATTCACATCATTGTCCCGATCTCCCGGATTACAGAGCAGCTCTTTATGAGATGAATAATCTGGATCTTGAGACGGCACCACCTACCATTGAGGAGATCTACCCCCCAGACTCTTCACCTTCCGGAGAGGTTAATACCATCTATATGATCTCTTCCACCGCTACCCAATACGCGGTCGAATCCAAAGACTTCCTCCCCACTAAGGTTGACTGGTTCAAGGACCCTATTCCTGCTCCTGATGCCTTCGAGGAAGGTAACATGGCCAACATCTCACCTGTCATACAAGTTGATATTGCTGTTCCAGGTCGTGCCCCTGAACTCATTACTTTAGGAGCATTCTGCAGTAAACAAGAGATTGAGGACTACACACACCTTTTCAAAGAATTCCGTGATGTCTTTGCCTGGTCCTATACCGCAATGCCTGGTCTTGACCCTGCTCTCATAGAGCACCACAATAACACCTCTGCGTCAAGGGGCATGATAGATTACCTCGACCCTGGGATAGGGGGCATGATCAATCATTTTGACCCTACCCCATCACATCTATCTCAGCACGTCAATGAACCCATTGTTCAAACCCACACATTTGTGATCCACAATCACAAACCCCATGCACATAGCATGGGGGCAGATCATTAACCCTGCTCACTTTTTCACACTTGTGATCTCAACCATTTTTTGAGGTCACATATCACTTGTAGATTTGATTTGATACGCATAGTTCTTTCCTTTGACCATTTCGGAGTCCTTATGACCTCCGTTTTTCGCACCATTTGCACTGCCGAATTCATTTTTCCGTGCCTGTGATGATGCTTGAGATCATTTCTCGCTCTCACTTGGACCAATATCAACATTGTGTCCAGACGCCACTAGTTGCCTTGGTTTGCGTGCCACATCGGCCGTTCTCCGTTTTTCACATGTTTTATATCATCGGATTCATTTTTCCGAGCTGGTGATGATGCTTGAGATCATTTCTCGCTCTCACCCCCCGATCTTTCGGGTATTTTTCCAAAATAACCACGTCACCTCGGTTTGCATGCCACATCGGCCGTTACCCATTTTTGCCATCCTTTATATCGCCGGATTCATTTTTTTCGAGCTCGTGATGATGCTTGAGATCATTTCTCGCTCTCACTTGGTACAATTTCAACATTGTGTCCCGACACCTTGCTGCCTCGGTTTGCGTGCCACATCGGCCGCCATCGGATTGTTCCACATTTTTACATGAGCCATTCACTCCTGTCATACTGCAACCGTTTCGTTATTTTGCCACCATTTCATCTACCCCGCAAGGAGGTCCATCAGTGTTCCCACCTACCCTCGTTCTTGGTCATCATTACTAAACCTTGATTGAACACTTCCTCCTTGCCTGGCCATTCCTTTTGTTCGGTATAATTTTATCCCTTTTTCGGGCCGGACAAGTCCTTTACGAAAAAGGCACTTAGGGAGTTTCCGTTAAGCTCTTTTCTGACTCCTAAAAGAATGAAAAGATCGCCGAGCAATCTTGCTTCCTTTCATGCTCGTTAAAGTACCTGAAAGGGCGTCTATCTGGTATAAGTTTAACCCTTTTCCGGACCTGGTAGACTAATTACGAAAAAGGAATACTCTAGTCACACCGGCTAGAAGAGTTCTTCATTGCATCCTTTTATGCTTCTTTGGGCCTTGGATACTAAATCTACGAAAAAGCAACCCCCTGGAGTCTTCTTACTTGCTTTCAGACTCTCTAAAATTGAAAGCAACCACGAGCATGCACTGTCCTGGGCTCGTAAAATCCACACGACAGTACCATTCCACTACCTCAGAGTCTTCTTATCGCTTTCAGACTCCTTAAAATTGAAAGCAACCACGAGCATGAACTGTCCTGGGCTCGTAAAATCCACACGACAGTATCATTTTATCCACCCACTTCTTCTAGTTCCTTAACCCATGAAGAAGTACCCTCCCGTGCCTCCTGGCACTTTGATCTATCATCTCGGCAGCACCCCCAATCAGGTCGCCTTTGTTCAGAGTATTCTGCAGTCTCCTGCCATTTTACACCAGCTTGAGTCTCCCTCAACCAGTTATCCTCCCAGATCCATTACAGCTACGATCCCTTTCCCCTCAGACAGTTTCATATGCTGCCAGATCATTTCCATTATCATACTCTGAACAAAGGAAGTTTGAGTCCACCCGCTCTACTTGCCCAGTTGTCCCCCCACAGTTTATCAGTCCTGCCATCAGCACTATCACATTTCGGTCTTATACCTTGCGCTCCTGTCAAGGAAACATCATTGCCTTGATAGTTGCAGGTCTCCCTCTGTCGACGACAGCTCCTCTATTCCAGAGGATAGGCCCAGAGGTCCCTACGCCTTGGACTTATCACCATCTGTGGTAGGTGCCTACGGATCATTCCGAGAGGAGACATCATTGCCTCTCCGAGTGGTTGTTCCTCACATGCTCGACTTCAGCACCTTGATCGCATCGTTGAGGATCGCGTAGGATTATATTCCATCAGTTTTTTGTCGAAGACCCCGGATTTCCCCCGACTCTAGCACATTGGTGAGTCACTTCGGAACGCCCAGTTGTATGTTCCCGTGGATGTCCGGGCTGCGTTGGCGTTTGTATTCGGAAGCCATCCAGTTTCATGCTTCCTTGAGTACCCAGTTTCAGTTCCAGATCAGTTCCAGTTCAGTGTACCATGGAGAGTATGACCCCAGTCACTATGATCCAGCAGCTCATCAGTTCCTTTGGTACCACACTCAGTAGCACTGTTGATTGTTCCAGTGCACCAGTTCTGCAGTTCACACATGATCCGTTCAGCAGTATGTCCCAGATTTGTGTCCCCTCTGGAGTCTTATGATGTACACAGTGGTCATGTATCTTACAGGTCCCCCTTTTCGGGCCTTACAGTTATGGTTATGTATCTTGATACGAGCATGGGTATGCCCGCCTCGTCCATATATTGAGATTATTCCTCAGTCAGTATTTGAGGTCATGTATATTTCAGGTCCCCATTTTTTGGACCCCATTGTTGTTATTATGTTATATCCTGATACGAGCATGGGAATGCCCGCCTCGTCCATATGATCAGATGATTCCTCATCCTTTATTGAGGTTATGTACTTTTAGTTCTTGCAGTTGTTCGGGATCGTTGTTCCGGGCTCCAGTTTGTTTCTTCTCTTCTCTCCACATCCCAGGAAAACCATTCATGACTTATGATGTCCATCGGCCATACGATGAGCTCCTGCCCTCGCACATCAGGGGGCAATCTGTTAACACCCAAAAAGTGCTCACTAGCTCATTTACCACATTATATGGCTCATTTGTCCATTTTCCTACCATATTTCCATTAAAATCCCAAAAAATCCCATTAAAAAGCCTCCAAAAGGCCTAAAATGCCTCCAAAAGGCCACAAAACCATCAAAATAGCCTAAAAAAAGGCTAAAAAACCCCCTTTTCCTCCAAAAATAGCAAAAATCCCCTAAAAAGGGAATAAAAAATATAAAATAATGAGGAAAAGGAGGAAAAAACCCTATACAGCTGCCTAAAACCATGTGTTTCCCAAAACCATGGGTCAGCACTCCACCACCAAAAAACTATAAATAGGTGATGGAGATCCCTTATTCCAAAATATCCACAATCACAAGCACCCTTACTCTGCCAAAATCTCTCTCGAAACCCTAGTTCACCTTTGAACTATTTTCACCTTGAGAGCCACCTTTGGCCCATCCCCAACATTGGAGAAGGAGAAAGGAGCATTCAGAAGCTTGGAGCATCCTCTTGGACACTGCAAAGGGCTTCACCAACCTTGACACTCAAGGTAACATCAATACAAAGTCATTCTTTCATTTTGGTGTTTATGCTTCATGCTTGTCTTAGAAATAATTTAATTTTTTTTGTTTTTGCATAATTAGTTTAATATACTGAACTGCTACTAAGGAGTCCATTCTCCTTAGTAGGTGCTCATTGGCACAAGCTAGGGGTAAAACCCTAGCTACAGCCGTAAGAACCTTAAAACAAAAATCTGAATATATGTTGAGGGATACTTACTACAAAGCCCTCTTAAATAGGAGAAGTAACCAAGAGAAAGAATTCTGACCATGGAAATCGAGAAACAATAGTATAAGAAAAGACACATGACCTCTTCACCGAATGTTGAGGATCAACTCATTAAACTCAGAGAAATCCAAAACCAGGAAGAAGAACATCACTTACTAGGATAATCCCTGATGAAAACACTAATGCTTGAGCCCATGATTTGAAGTTGCTTCAACACCTGTAGCACATTGTGACCATAAGTTAGATAACAAGGAAATGTTGATAAGTAGAGCAAATAATGAGGTAAAAATAATAAGAAGGGAGCTCGAAAAACAAACACATCTTACCTCTGTACTTGTTGGAGTGAACCTTGTACCAAATTAAGCAACGACCGAGCTCTTCAAAGGATAGAAACCAAATAAAAAACAAACACAGTATGTTTGTTCCATATTTGAGGAAAATTATGTCCAAATAACTCGACCACAAATAGGTTATGTTCAGAAGAGAGAGGCGAGATGAGAAGAGCCCTCTTATCTCGAAAGAGGAGTTACAATGAATGTAAAAACCCTAAGAACACCGTTGACATAACTCTCGGTCCCTTCCCAAGTGAAACTTAAATGTACTGACAGTAAAATTCAACATGGTAGAGTTGGGATGATGAATTTATCCAACACATGGTACACACAGTGATTCACAATTGGTAATAGTTCATGAGTGATGTGCATGCATGCAAATAAAAACAGTGAGTAAAACAAAATACTAAGAGTTACTGCAATAAAATAAAAACTAAATTAAAACAACAAACACCCATGAATCAAATATTCGCCGTATGATTCAAATAATGCTTTTGTATTACAGTAAAAATAAATTTACAACATGGATTTACCTCAAAATGGTGAGAATGTAAGGGCCCTTGAAGCCATAGAAATGATGGTACTCCGGGTCTCCGATGTCTCTTTCTCTCCAGCGAATGCTCACAGGTAGCCAAAACTCAACTATAGGGGAACACAAGCTCCAATATGGAGGCTAGGTTTTTGTAGGAATTTTGGCATAGTTTCGGTAAGAAAGTGCGAAGATGTGTGAAATGGAGGCCTCCACCACCTTTTTATAACAATTTTGGGTGGTGGTATTTTGTCTCGTGGTTTTGGGAAACCACTAGTATTGGTTAGTGGTTTTTAGACTTTTCCCTCATTTTCTTTTCTTTCGAATATTTTCCCCTTTTTCTTTTTCTTTTTTGGGGATTTTGACTATTTTGAAGGAATTTAATTAATTTTTTGAGGGAAATAATGATTTTTTTCTCATTTGCTTGCAAACTTAGGGATTTTGGGTTTGTGGAGGCCAAATGTTAGGAAAAATGGATGAACGGGTTATGTGACTAGGTGATGAGCTAGGTGATCAATTTTTGGGTGTTAACAGATTCCCCCCTGATGTGTGAGGGCATGAGATCATTGTATGGCCGATAGAAATCATAAGTTATGACTTTTTCCAGGGTAGTGAGCATTGTGGTGGTGGAGAACAAAGACTGGTTGGAGAGTGGAACAAGTGATTCATATGAATTGCAAAGGATATAACTACAAATACAACTCCTCAATAATGGATGAGGGACATATAATCTTAAATATATGGAGGAGGCAGGAATACCCATGCTCGTATCAATGTCTCAAGATATACAAATGATGATGACGCCCAAAGGAGACCTGAACTATACATAGAGAACTGTTGTGCACATCATAATGGTCTAGAGGGGACACAAGTCTGGAATGTACGCATGGTCCAACCATGAATTGTCTGAAGAAATGGTATATGGAAACAATGGCATTCATCCCGAATGCGATATCACGACAACTAATTCTCTACTAGATTTGAAGCGGTCCAAAAACTAGATGGACTCAACGATTGGAAGTCAGAATCTCAGAGGTACACTAGACTACATCTGAACTAGATACTCTAGGAAGCATATAACTGATGGGCTTCCACACACTGTCCCCAACGTAGCCCGGATATGCATGAGAACATACAATTGGGGGTTTTAAAGAGACTCACCAAAGTGTTAGAGTCAAGGGACATTTGGTGTCTTCGACCAATAACTGAAAGGACCAACACCCTGTATGAATCTCAACGGTGCGATGATGGAGCTGAAGTCGGGCATGTGAGAAACAACCATGTTAAGGAGAACTAAGGAATCCCCTTAGATGGTTTGTAGGACCTCGCCACTAATGGTGATGAGGCCAAGGTACAGGGACCCCTTGGTCTATCCTCTAGAATAGATGTGCCAACGTTGATAGAGGGATACCCGCAACTACCAAGGCAATGAGGCTTCCTTGATAGGAGCATGAGGGATACAACCAAAATGTGATAGAGATGGACATGAGACTGAGACACTTCTGGGGGATACGAGGGCCATTGATTGATAGGAATCAAACTTCCTTTGCTTAGAGCATGACGAAAGGGATGACCTGGCATCATATGAAACTGTCCTTGGGGGGGAGGGATCATAACTTAAGGGATCAGGGGCTGTGAATGCAATGGGGACACTCAGAGGGGGGAATTTATAGGTGATATTGGGGGAATCTAATGGTGACACATCGCATAATACTCTGAAGAAAGGAAACCATACTTGGGAATGATGTCATAATATGGGACTATCTGTGATTTGCAGGGGCGCTGAAAGGCACAATTTGGGCCTTCTTCATGGTTTAATGAGCTCAAATAAGGGATAAAAATGTGCTCGATATGGTACCATCCTGTGGATTTTATCGATCCCAAGAAGGTGGATGAACGTGGGTGCTTTCAATTTTAGAGAGTCTGAAAGCAGGAAGAAGACTCTGAGGGTGTTATTTTTCATAGGTTAGTCCCCAAATCCCCCCAAAACATACAAGTATGCAATAGAGAACTCTTCTAGCCAAAGGGAATAGAGTATTCATTTTTTGTAATTAGTCCATCCGGCTCGGAAAAGGGGTTAATCTATACCAAATAGATGTCCTTTTAGATACTTTAATGAGCATGAAAGGAAGCAAGATTGCTCGGCGACATTTTCATTCTTTAAGGAGTCAGAAAAGAGCTTAACATAAACTCCCTAAGTACATTTTTCGCAAATGATTTGTTCAACCCGAAAAAGGGATAAATGTATATCGGACAGATGTGAAAGTCAAGCAAGGAGGAAGTGTTCGGAGCGAGGGATAGGAATGACCGGAGCATTAAAAGGATGGGTGGAACACTGATGGGGTATCCTTGCGAGGATATGAATGGCGGAGAAATAATGCAATAATGGTAGTATGAAGGGAGCGAAGGGCTTGTGAATAGGCCGTGAGAGATAAATTTGGGAAAGAAATGATAGGGAACTGCCAACGTACCTGATGGCATTAAAATTGAGGTAGGGTTTGTTGAAAAGATGAGCTATAAAAAGGTAAGTGAGAGCGAGAAATAGTATCAAGCATCATCACGAGCACAAAATTCTGAATCCAGTGGTGCATACGACATGAAAAACAGAGCTAGGAGGATTCCGGTATGGTCGTAGGGAGAAAAATAGGACACAATGGGCCATAAATGAGGGGGAGCCCACCTTACACATGTCATTTTCACTGTTGAAAGTTGGAGGTGTGTGGAGGGGCCCAAGAAAACAACTGCTAATTTCTCCTGATTTGACCGGTGGAATCGATTTCTACAAATTTCAGGTAAGCCTTTGCTCCATTCTTGTTGTTTTCAGTGGTTTATTTTTTTGTTTTTGACCTCTAAGGGGCCTCTTTGAGGAGGGCTAGAGATGGAAACACTAGAGCAAGATTTTCAAGGGGAAAATCATGCTTTGGAGTGCACATGTGGGCTATACAAGCACGCTTTAGATTAGCGCACCTTTCCCCTCGAAAAGTGCACTCCAGGGCATGCCTATCAGGAGAAAAGGCGTGCTCTAGGTTGCACTTTTGAGTCTGAAAGTCACACTTTGGACCTGAGGTGAGACCTTTGCTTCACGTGGTACTGAATGAGGGTTTTGGTGTGGGATTTGTAGGATGCCGAGAGTTAACTAGAGAGGGCGGGAGCTTGGGTCCTTGTTGGATCAGATAAATTATGATCAGTCTGTGCAAGACACATTGGCTCGATGCAAGCTGGTGAAGTTTGCGAAAGTGTCTATAATGCACGCGACCAAGCTAATACTGAACAAGTTGATCGAGTTTTAGGATGGGGACATGGGGGATTTTGTGATACAGGGGGGGAGATAGATCCCACCTTGATAGATGTGTACTTCCTGGTGGGGCTCCCCCGATTGGGGGTCATTGCAGACATGAAGCCGAGGCGACCGACCGACATATCGATGGAGGACATGCTGGATAGGCATTGTTATGTGGCCGCAAATGTGCATGACAATGCTATTATTATCTATGACATAGAGATTCTAGAGACGTAGACGATAGTGGTGGTGGTGGTGTGGTTACTGGGGTCGAAAGTGCCCCACAGGGTGTCGGGCAGTCAGATGATGCTAATGGAGCAGGTGCTAGCTGCGACCTATTTTAGAGGGGGGTATATGTATTTTATGGCTGTTCGATGGGATCTAAACAAGGCGAGCTGTGGGGGAGGGGATTTCTGCTTTCCCTCATTTGTGTGCTCCTTCTTCTTCGAGCAGGTATCGACACTGCAGCCGCACGTTACAGTGCACGATAGTGGGCCCACTAAGTCGAGGATGCGGGGGTGGGGGATATGATGAACTGCGGGGGTGGAGGACTGGTGGGTCTACTGTTCACTCGAGATATTTTTACATAGTGGCGACATTTACCGGTGGTCATTGAGGACTACCCCTATGTAGGGATGGATTACAGGGGATATGCAAAGCTTTCATGGCCTCCTAGCCAATCCTAGGGACTGGGGGGTATGTATACAATTAATTTTATAGTACCATACTTTATATTTCATAGCATAGATGATAGCTAGATTTTTTGATATGGTGATGATACTGATGACTTGCTTATGTGTGTGTAGATGTGGGACCGATGCCCCCAGTGTGCTATCGGAGATGGAGGGGCAGAGTATAGGGTATTGACCCTCCCAGTTGTGGACATCGCCGTAAGTGGAGTTCCTTAGTGAATTTTGAGTCGCTACGAGTGGGGCTCGATCAACTGCTGGATGGTGTGGTGGATGACGTATAGCAACGGCTAGACTAAGACTTTATCGACATATGTTACGGTGCTCTACGGAATTGGAGGCTGATTATGCAGTAGATTGCAATGCCAGCTGAGATTGTGAGAGCCATGGCCCAGAGTGGCGCACCATACAATGATGAGGAGGAGATGACTGACGAGGATACAAAGGAGGAGGAGGAGGAGGATGAGGATGACAATGATGCAGAGGACTTGGATGATTAGTAGGCAGTTTGTGGAACTTCCTCCCAATGCTATGAGCATGGGAAATTTTGTTGTACTCGACTTGTATTTTTATGACGAGGAATACATTGGGGCTCCTCTATGTATCTATGACTATGTGAGGATGTAGACATGATGACATTCTTTTGCACTGTGGCCAATCACTCTTTTTCTCCTTATGAGCAGCCCACCATATTGCAGGGGTCGCCTTTAACACGACATTTAATGCTAACAATATATTTTTCTTTTGTATCTGTACTTCAAATTATTTTGCAAAATAATCTACCTTAGTAAGTCCATCACACCTTGGGGGATCACATACCTCAGATCCAGTACAACGTAAAACATAGGTGATATGCGCACATCTCCTTCTAGATACTTCATGCATCCTTTGTTGCTAGTATTCAAAGGATTCTTCTGAGTTCGACACACAAGAGATGATACTATTCTAGCTGAGTAAACCACAAATAGTAGGGTTCACATAGTCTTCCATCTGATCGATCATATTGTACAAGTTCTCTACTTCTCCGTTTCTGACTAGTTCCACATATCGTCTTCCTTCGGTAGGGTCCAATGGTGCAGTAACTATTAATTTTTTTCCTTCAAATATCATCTTCCTCTTTTTCAGATAAATGATATCTTGGTTGGAGAATTCCCAATCGATGCCAAGCAATGCTGGATACAACTTACTATCATCCACTATCTCAATAACTTCAAAGTCTGTTGTACTGCACACTCTATCAATATTAAATGACACTCCTGTCAACCTTTCGATTGGAATGACTTTGTGTTGATTATCCAGTCTCATTTGAATAGGTGACCAGATTAAATTGGGTTTACCCATAAATTCCCATGTCTTCTTTGAAAGAATGTTCACATCAAATCCCATATCTAAAATGATGAAGTCCATGTCATAGTTGTCGATCTGCACACTAAGCTGAAATTCCCTATTCGTCCTCCTCTTGTGATGTACCTGATCGACTGCTCACAGTATGAAAAGGGATCTCTTTATGTTGTGCACACTTATTGATTAGCCTATGTAGTATATTCAATGCAGTCTCATCCTTTATTATTTCCAAACAATTGTTTATGAAACTTTTTAATGTACATGTCTTCTCAACTGGCCTAATTTATGGAATTGAATAATCATAGATCAAAGGCATGCCATACATAGGTGGTCTGTCATACATAATTCGTGACATCAATTCTCTTCATCCTAGTTCTATTATCTCCTTCCTTTCTTGCTAGTATGTGGCCTTCTCTCTTTGGGATCAAACAACGGATTGAGATTTGCAGCTTCTCTGATCCATTTTTCAGTCTATATTATTGGGTTTGTCGCATCATATCCTATTCTAGATCCTTCACACACAACTACCGCTATATTGGGTTGGTTTAATCTCCATAATATGATATCATAGGATATCAACTCAAATTCAACTTTAAAAATCAGAAATTTGCATAACAAAAACTAGTCTTCAAAACTAGTTAAGATGAAACTAGTCTTGGTCAATGATTAACCCACCCAGAGCTTGACTGATGGAAACTTTTGGATCTTCCAAAGGTACTGTGGAGTGTGTAGTAGAAAGGACAACAACATCAAGTCCAGCTTCTAATTTACAATAAAAATTTACTGGGTCCATTTTCGAACATCAGCAGGCTGAAGTCTACTCCAAGGCTGCCTGGGAACACCAGCATATGCCTAATAAAATATTTCACTTACAATTTACATTAAATAGAGGTGGATAATAGGTAATAGCCACCTAATATACTGCTGGAAAAGTTTCACAGAGTTTTTGCGAGGTTCTGGCAGTGTTTGGAGTCAAGGGGAGAAAGAGTGCTAGAATGGACTGCTGAACTAGTTTATTTCCAGGCTCTTCTTAACAGGCTGAGAGGCTCCGAAAAAATCAGTATGAGGTTGGGTTGGATTCATGTTACACCAAAATGTCGTCACCCTTGTGCAAGTGTCGCAAGTGATGCAAGTGTCGTCATCATGACCTAGTGTCTTCACCATGACCGTTGCAAGTATCGTCATTATGACCAAGTGTTGTCATCATGACCGTTGTGATAATGTCGTCATCTTGACCATTGTGTGAACTATTTGCTCTCACCCCTAACCTCATTCTGGGCTAAAAAAAATCCAACTGAGAGATTTCCCTGCCTAGTTGACCTCTTTGAGTAGGCTGTCGCACTTCTCCTTCATCTAGGGCACGACGTCGCAGTTCTTGGTCAGCTAGGGTGAGACACTGTCGCAGGTTGTCCTCGGACAAAGTGCGACGACCCCCTCTGTTGCTCTGTGTCCTTTACCAGGGTGAGACGAGGTTGGTTAAAGTCTATTTTGGGGAGTCTCGAGGTCTTTCTAGAAGTTTGTTGAGGTGGAGGCCTATCCCTAGGCTCTAGGTGAGGTGGAATTTTGGTTCCTAACCTAATGGGAGGATCCCTTAACCATCTCCCCCTAATCCTTAACCTACCCTATCTCTTTAGCCCTATATAAACACCCACTCTCTCCATGGGAGGGGGGAAGGTCTATGGTATCCTTATGCTGATAGAATCCATATTGGTGATTGGGAAGCTTGTACTACCTTGGAGGCTTGGCTTGTACATGTTGGATGGAGGATGCGACGTTGAGGATTTGGTTGTAGCTTAATCCTTTCTATGTATTCCCACCTTTTAATACAGTTAATATAATCTCTTTCCATGAATGTTGTCTCGTTGATGATGTTTAGAACTTTCTTCCTCAACTGTCAGTTTAGATAAATTATTGTTTAGATATCTTGTACTGCTTGTATCGTTTCCATATTGTCTTGACAGGTCTTGCAGCTGGAGATCTGACGACCGCGAGACTTGGAGCAACTACAAGGAGAAGGATCCACGATCTGAAAGGTATAATATCTAAGTACTCAATCTGTAACTAGATCTAGGAAATGAGTTTTGTATTCTGTACTATTTGTTCTAGATTCACTTGAACTAGGGAGATACGGCTCGCCTCCGCTCGAGTGGATTTTCTGATAACAAATCTGGCGACCATATTGGGGATACAACATCTTGTTCTGTAGTTGTCAATTTGAAATTTACTTTTTAGTTGATTACTTGTTACAAGCCATTTGATGGGTCATTTGCTTCTTAAGTTGATTTCACTATCAGATCTTCACATCGAAGACTCTGATATGCTTCCTCTGAGTTTATACTACTCATTTCCAAACCATTTCATAGTTCATTGCTTGGAGATTCGATTCATTTTTGAACTTAGATCTCGTCTATCGCACCTGGTTAGTGAAAACAGAGCAACACTGTATCATTTCTGGTCTCCATTTTTTGTCTATTAGCCACTCGTTGCAGTCCTTTCATCGGTATACTGTGACACCGTCGAACTCCCCACATTGGTGAGCTGTGACGTCACACTGTGTACAACCACAGAGTGCACCGATTTGAGCTTTCGTTTGCTGTATGAACTCCCTTTGTGCTGCAAGATCCAGCCAGAGATCCCATCTTTGATTTGTGTGTTGAGTGTTTGGTTTTGTTTGGATTGATTTTGGGTTTTGTCTTGGAAAAGTCTGAGAACCGGTAGTGGTGGATACTCTTGTCTCCTCCACCTTCATCTGCTCACCCTCACATTCCCTCCTCTCCTTAACTGATCTGGTTACTGCATCAGATCAGCTCCCAGACCTCATTTACATTATTTTTTGAGCTTTGCTTGCTACTGTTTGATTTTGAGTCTTGTGTGTCTTTCAGCTTGATTGAGTGCTTGTATTTTCTTGAGTTTTTTTGAGTGTACTAAGTACTGCAAGCAGTGTTTTCTTTTCAGTCATTTACATCTGAAAGCGTAGTTGTTATCAAGTTAATCTTTTGATGCATCCATTGAAAAGTTAAAAGTGCTTCTTTCCCATCATTTCTCAAGCATTATTGAAGAAAATTGTTCGTGCATTGGAATGTTTTGCTTATGCATCTTTTGGAAAAATTGAATGAATGTGTGATCGCTTGTGTTTTTCTTGAATTATGAGTTTCTCATTTTCTCGAAAAATGCAAAGTATACTTCAGTTTTTGCAAAATTAGTTCCATGCTAAGGAAAGATAGATGCATTTTTAATTCTTATTGCTTTTAGGCCATTGAAAGTGAAATTGAAAAGCTTGCATACTCCATCTTAGAATTCTCTCTTTTCATTACCTAGTGTCATTTTGCTTTGAAAAGAAAAAGAAAAGGAAAAACATGTCTTGATTTGGATTAGTAGTGTTGTGATTTTTATATTTTCGCACAAAAATGAAAAGAATGCTTTTATAGTCAAAATTGTTTGAATTGGGAATTATTGCATTGTGTTGTTTTGGCAATCTCGTTGGAAAGAAAAAACTTTCTCCTTCCCATAGTTAGAGTTCATCAAAAGAAAAGAATATTTCGTGCATGTAGCTAGGCCTTGCATAATTTTTCCGATTGTGTACTCACCTCATGCATTCACCTAACCGTGCAAGATAAAATTAATTCTAGCTTAGGTTAAAATCATTTAGTAACTGTATGTAAGTTAGAGACGTGTTCCTATGTCTTTAAGCGTGGCAGCTGTCGTTATTTGCTAGCACTGTATTCCGGGGGTATTGTAGTCTTCCACGTACTTATCTGTATATCGAGCTCCTTCACGTACCCACCAAGTCACCTTTAGTACTTGGCGTATATTGAAGGGTGTATCACGTACTCGGTAGTATATCGGAAGGTCTCTTGCTGAACGGTTGTGCATTAGACAACACCACTACGGATTTGAGCTCCCACGTACCTTGTGTATACCGGGAGACACCCTTAGGATTCCTAAAACCAACTTAGTTAACCATTTGGCCGTCTTGGCAAAGCAATAAACCGAGAACAACACTCGGGGAGATTAGCACGCACGTACTGTCCAGGTAATCGAGTATGTAGGAAAGGGTACGGTCCCAATCCTCCTTGTTGTGTCATATTGTTGGACCCTGCAGTATATAGCGGTTTGCGATGCCTTGATAATTCTGTGAGGATCCTAACTTTTCATCCACTCCTATTCACACAGTTTGCTTGTTGCTTTTAGACTTGAGTAGTGTTTGACTTGTGTGGTACTTAAGAGTCTCTTAGGAAGTTTAGATATGGAAGATTCTTCCGGGACTACCAACCAAGAGGCCCCTTTCCAGGGTATGCCATTTGTTATTCCCCGTTGTGGAACTGTTGGTCCTCCCTTTATGGATACGTTGAGTCTTCCTGGATTGACTATAGGATTACTGGTATGGTTATTCTCCAATCCAGTTACACCAAGTGCACGAATTGTGTCAAACCTAGGTCCATCACCACACGAGCATCAATCTCATGGTGACCCTTCTCCTTCTTCATCGAAAGTTGAATCAAATTTCGTCTCTTCCTCTTCTCCTACTGAAAACTCTGATGTTAGTAAGAAGGCGGAGAAGAAGAAGAAGAAGAAAAGGAAGGTTAAGAAGAAGGAAGATAAAAAAGAGACCAAGCGTCAACCATTTGCCTCTGATGGCACTCATTCTATGAGAACACCTCGTAAGCCAAAGTTCCCTTGCAAACTTTGCAAGGGTGATCATCTTCTCAAGGATTGTCCCGGTCTTTCCCGTGTTGTCTAAAAACCCCAAACCGCTTGTATCGTCAACCTCTGACCATCATGTTGATGACACTCCCTCGACTAGTGACCCGTCGGTGAAGGGTCGGAAGGGTAAAGTCCTGTACCCCTGTTTGATATGCAAGGGTATGCACCATACTTTCCTTTGTCCAAGCATGGATGAAGCTTCACGGTGGTTGGAAGATATTACTAGTTCTCAATAAGTGTTTCCAACAAGCGATACTAAGTTGTTCCTCGACCCCCCGCTGGTTGGCCAAGTGATCGATTCAGTTTCATCCGTAATTGATCCCACTCTTCCTTTTGAGAGTGAAGTGATCGAGTTGCTGTCAACTCCACTCGATCCCGCTCTTCCATTGGAGAAAGTCTAGACTGAAGCAGTCACCATGACACAATCTTTGTCTCATTCTTATCTTCCAAGCAAGAGTGAATTGGAAACCGCTGATGTTTTCCTAGTTAGTTTAGAATGTCCTAGGCAGGGGGAAACACTGTCCATTTCCACAGGACCCCCCCCAAGTACTAAGGTTATTTCCCTTGATTGGAATGGTCTAACAGAATCTCATCTTCCTTTGAGTATTCCCTTTCAAATATCTGTAGGAGTTTCCGATAAATAAATCTTTCGTACGATAGTTAATGAGGGAGCTTCTGTTAGTATTTTATCCTCAACTGCTTGGCAAGCTATAGGTTCCCCTCAGCTTGTGCCAGTAACTGACCATATTTTGGCTTTTAATAGAAGGCCTACCAGAACTTTAGGGATTCTCCCGAAGTTACTTGTCACGTTGAGAGGTAAAACTGTTTATATTGATGTCATGGTTGTCCAAGGTCCTTTAGATTTCAATCTACTCCTTCGACGTGATTATGTCTATGTTATGAAAGCTGTAGTGTCCATGCTCTTTCGAGTGATGTATTTTCCTCATCATGGGAATATTGTGACCATTGATAAGCTTTCCTTCGTGACACCCACTCATCATATGAATCCTAGTCATCATACTTCCCTAAACATTCTGCATGTTTTAGTGGTTTCTTCCCCCTGAGGATGGGTAGCATGAGCACAGTTTATGTTATGTCAAGCTCGTTAAAAAATGAAACCGAACACTCTAGCATAGTTTCCCTTTTATTTCAAGCTTGCATAAAAATGAAACCAATCCATTGGAGCATAGTTTTATTCTATTTTAAGCTCGCTAAAAAATGAACTAGACTCTCCCTAGTAGAGTTTACCTTTGGTTTCAAGCTTGCATAAAAATGAAACCATCCACTCGAGCATAGTTTTATTCCATTTCAAGCTCGTTAAAAAATAATATGCCCCCCCTCAAGCATAGTTATTGTCTCTTTCAAGCTTGTGTAAAAATGAAATAGATCTCCCTCCCATCGTTTCAAGTCTCTCGCTAGAGTTAGAACTTGAACCTTCATTTCATCTGATTCTCGTTTCCCCCCTTGGTGAACATTTTCATATTAGTAGCTAGGTTGGTAGTAGGTTTAGCAAGCATCATTTACAGACGAAATGAAGCTTGGGGGGCATGCCACATGTCGTACCGTCAACAATCACGTTGAAGGAACACTACCATGTTAAGCCGCTAGCAATCATGCTGGGGGCATTTACCAACCTCTGGGCATCATGTTGGGAAGGAACCCATCAATGGGCCTTAACCTTGAGTAGAGTTTACCTTTGGCTTCGAGCTCGTTAAAAAATGAAACCAGTAGTTTGAGCACAGATTAGTCTTTGATTCCAAGCTCGTTAAAAAATGGAATAGATCCCCTAAGCATAGTTTACCTTTGGTTTCAAGCTTGCGTATAAATGAGACCAGATTCATGAGCATAGTTCCCTTTCTGTGTCAAGCTCTTTAAAAAATGAAATAGGTCTTTTTGAGCAGAGTTCTATTCCTGTTTCAAGATCGTTAAAAAATGAAACATATCCTTTCCCTTTGAGTCGAATCTCCTCGTAGACTTAGTACCTGAACCTTATTTTCACCCGCCTATGCCTTAGGAAAAAAAATGAAGCTTGGGGGCATGTCTTCAACCTCTGGAAGTTACGTTGAAGTCAACTCGATCGCCTCTCCACACCACATTGGAGCTAAGTCACTTACTTCTAGCAATCATGCTGGGGGCGTGTACCAACCTTTGGATTTCATGACGGGAAGAGTCCACCAATGGGAACATTTTGCGATCATACTTTCCTTTTTGGTTTTCGAGCTCATTAAACTATGAAAATTATCTCAAGCATAGTTCATTTTCTATTATAAGCTCGTTAAAAATAAAGCAGACATCATGAAGCATTCTTCCAACCTATCTTCGAGCTCGTTAAAAACAATAAGATAGTGTTTGAGCTTACTTTTCACCTTTTTCGTGCTCTGGTTGAAACATGAAAAGTGGTTTGAGCTTACTTTTTACTTTTCCATGCTCTGGTTCAAATATCAAAAATATTCCGAGTGCTTTTGATACCATTCTCGTGCTCGTTAAAATTTTGAGTAAAAAGGTGTGTCTAACAAGTATAGGTTTATCACTTTATCCGGCCTCGCTAGACTATTTACGGAAAAGGAACTGTGCCGAGTTTACTTTTCCTTTGTCGTACTCGGTCATCAACCATGACAAAGTTGTTCATGGAGTCCTTTTTAAGCTCTTTTCAGACTCCTAAAATAGGAAAAGATGGCCAAGTGAACTTGTCGCGTTCACGCTTGTAAAAGGATTTGAATGGCTGTCTTCCTGGTGATTGTTTACCCCTTTTTTGGACTAGGGGCACTACTTACGAAAAAAGGTATACTCCAGCCAGTCATGACTGGAAGAGTCCTCTCCCGCGTTGTTTTACCCTTTTTCGGGCGATGAGGCTAACTTTACGAAAAAGGACCATTGCAATCTCCTTTAGTTCTTTTCAGACTCTCTAAACATGAAATGACGCTGAGTTTTCCTTCTTTGGAATCGTTAAATTTTAAACATTGAAGGGCCCATTATGGGACGAACCCCTCCTTTCCTAGGTTTGTAAAACATTTGGGATTGGACTCATCTATGAGATGAGCTATACCGAGCATCTGGTTACCCTCATCAAGCTCGTTAAAAAACAAGTGAGGCACTCATCAGTCATGATGGGGAAAAAGGAAAGCTTTTATGTTACACCCTTTGTTTGCGGCAGTACATAGTCACTCTTGAACATGGCATTTGTTTGCATTTGCATTCAGTACTCGGATAATTTGTTTGTCCTCGAGTCTTGTCAATTCCATGAGTTGCGTCGCTCCTTTGGATCAGCCAAAGAATGCTTCCACCATCAGTTGCATTAGGGGCTGGTATCATTCTTGTAATGTCAATATTGCCAAGTCATGCCATGCCCATGTTCAAGAGATGTTTCATTACTCATCATCTGCAGTTAGTATACCTTCAATCATGTTGGTCTACCTTAAGTCAGTCTTGCACATTACTTTACCGTCCGATCTACACCAAACATCTGTTATCGAGTTTCATGTCGATGATGGGGGATTCATCATGGCCCTCCTTCGACGGGTTCATCCTTGTCGACTTCAAATCATCATCCAAGGATTGAACTTAGAAACCAACCAAGTACCTTGGGCCTGCATGCCTTAATGGCAGGTTACCTCGCTTTCAACATGAGTTTACCTCATTGACTCTTGATTGAAAGATTCCATTAGGCGTTCGACTTCAGCTCATTGATTCACACTTGATGGTATGTACTGTGATACCTTGGGGATCATTGACATTAATGGTGATTCCCCTCGCACTTGTTAACGGTATACATTAATGACCAGTAATCAAGTGGTTTCTACCATATTTGACTCCAAAACATTGTAATCACATGGATAGATTTGTATCATTGCGGGTTAAGCTTGAAGACCCTGGGAAGTTCTTGGCTACCCAGGTTGCGATGGAGATTGCTTGAGACGCACAGATCCACTTTGTATTGGTCATGGCTGTGTTGCCAGTTCAGGGTTACACAGATCCACTTTTGTATTGGTAGTGGCGGTGTTATCATCTCATCATGGATCTACAATTGTGTCTAGTAGCCATGATTGTGTTCAGTCAGTCTTTACTATCATGGATCTGCAGTGTATTGGTCGGCAGCCATGTTTTATGTTGTATGAGACTTGTGGATCTTAGGTCATTTCTGTAGCAACTCTTTCCAACCAGCAAGTCCTTGCCATTTTTCTTATTACAAATCATTTCACCTGTCTCATTCCGTCAGCTTCATGCTTTGGGGGGCATTCTGTTACACCAAAATGTCGTCACCCTTGTGCAAGTGTCGCAAGTGTCGTCATCATGACCTAGTGTCGTCACCATGACCGTTGCAAGTATCGTCATTATGACCAAGTGTCGTCATCATGACCGTTGTGATAATGTCGTCATCTTGACCATTGTGTAAACTCTTTGCTCTCACCCCTAACCTCATTCTGGGCTAAAACACATCCAACTGAGAGATTTCCCTACCTAGTTGATCTCTTTGAGTAGGCTGTTGCACTTCTCCTTCATCTAGGGTGCGACGTCACAGTTCTTGGTCAGCTAGGGTGAGACACTGTCGCAGGTTGTCCTAGGACAAAGTGCGATGACCCCATATGTCGCTCTGTGTCCTCTACCAGGGTGTGATGAGGTTGGTTAAAGGCTATTTTGGGGAGTCTCGAGGTCTTTCTAGAAGTTTGTTGAGGTGGAGGCCTATCCCTAGGCTCTAGGTGAGGTGGAATTTCGGTTCCTAACCTAATGGGAGGATCCCTTAACCATCTCCCCCTAATCCTCAACCTACCCTATCTCTTTAGCCCTATATAAACACCCACTCTCTCCATGGGAGGGGGGAAGGTCTATGGTATCCTTATGCTGATAGAATCCATATTGGTGATTGGGAAGCTTGTACTAGCTTGGAGGCTTGGCTTGGACATGTTGGATGGAGGATGTGACGTTGAGGCTTTGGTTGTAGCTTCATCCTTTCTATGTATTCCCACCATTTAATACAGTTAATATAATCTCTTTCCATGAATGTTGTCTCGTTGATGATGTTTAGAACTTTCTTCCTCAACTATTAGTTTAGATCAGTTATTGTTTAGATATCTTGTACTGCTTGTATCGTTTCCATATTGTCTTGACAGTTCTTGCAGCTGGAGATCTGACGACCGCAAGACTTGGAGCAACTACAAGGAGAAGGATCCGCGATCTGAAAGGTATGATATCTAAGTACTCAATCTGTAACTAGATCTAGGAAATGAGTTTTGTATTATGTACTATTTGTTCTAGATTCACTTGAACTAGGGAGATCCGGCTTGCGTCCACTCGAGTGGATTGTCCTATAACAAATGTTGCGTTCGACTTCAACCCACTTATTCACGCTTGGTGATATGTACTGTGATACCTTGGGAATCATTGGCATTAATGGTGATCTCCCTCGCGCTTGTTAATAGTTTACATCAATGACCGGTAATCAAGTGGTTTCTATCATGTTCGACGTCAAGACCTTTGTAATCACATGGATAGATTCATATCATTGCAGGTTCAACTTGAAGACCCTGGGAAGTCATATTTCACCCAGGTTGCGATGGAGTTTGTATTGAGTTATATCGCACGAATCGACATTTGTATTGGTCGTGGCTGTGTTGTCATCTCATCATGGATCTACGCTTGTGTCTAGTAGCCATGATTGTGTTCAGTCGATCATTACTACCATGGATCTGCATTGTATTGGTTGGCAGCCATGTTGTGAGTCATTTGAGACTGTGTACTCAGAGTTAGTTATACTACAACAGTGTCCTTCGTCCGACAAGTCCATTGCCATTCCTTCTATCAAAGCATTTCACCTGTCTATCTTTAATAGCTTCATGCTTTGGGGGGAATTTTGTTACACCTAAAATCTTCCCATCATGAGATTTAGTGTATACACCCCTGGAGTTACCTTGACTGAGTGATTGACCTGGAAGGATTTGTACCCATTTGAACTAGTTTTTGAGAGGTCATCGCAGGTTGCACTCATGCAACATGCAACGTCGCAGCTTGCTCTATTGCAGGTGTTAGCACTTAGATTTTATCCCGGTTGTAAAAGAATAACACCCAAGGTAACCTATTTCAAACCAAACTTTAGGCAGAAAACCTAGCCATCTTTTCCACCAGAGAGGGCTCTCTCACAAGATACATGTAAAGGATAAAAATATATAAAAACACGCTCAAAATTTCTCAAAAGAATTTGCTTGGTTGAAAAGGAAACAAGAAACATTGGGCATGGAGTCAACTTTCAAATATTTAACGTGCCAACAAGAGATTTATACCAAAATATTTCCACAGAGGAAAGATAGCAACCATATCACAGTCAATTTGATTTTGCAGGTGGTAAAGAAAGAAAGAATGACAATCCATCAACAACATGCATCTAACTAGGATGAATCCATTGTCAACTTTGGAGAAATAGTGGATATTTAAATGCGATAAAATGAGGCATAACCAGTATGAATCCCGATTTATGTCAAACGTTCATTTAAATATAGAAGAATAACATAATGGAAGATATAACAAAGAAAGTGGACATGCACATATAATGATAAGGGAAAAAACAGACTGTAAAACTGATCAACACATGAATCTCTGGTCTCAAAAGATAGGTATTACCACTGTACGACCTTTTATTTATCAAAAATTTGACTTCAAAACATCTCATCTCTCAAAGAGTTTCCAACCATTGATCATGAGCCTTTTGATTTGAGCCGTTAGATCTTGTGTCCCTTTATCTCCCATGGTGGCATCCGTAATCCCAATAACGGTTTTCTTCTCCGGTTTTTACCATGTGCGGATCAACCATTTGCTGACACCTGTTAGAGTAGTTTAATCTCCGCGGCCGCTCTTTCTTCTAACGAGTGCGCACTTTTCTTGATGCGGATGACTTTTGGCTGTCGATTTTATCCCAATGTATAATGTCCCTCCGATTAATATCAACATATGGCGTATTCCATTACGCCTTCTCCACCTGCCACGTGCTATGGACCACCGCTTATTATCCTGCCACGTGCTATGGCCCGCCGCGCCTTATCCTTTGGTGGTTCCGCATGGCATTGTGGTTGTTTGTGATACCACTATCACATTGATGCGGATTGATGAAACTGTGACACGTATCCGGCGGTATTAAGTCCGCAACCACTCACTAATGTTTGCAAATGATCCTTTTTGTGGTGCGGGAAACTATCACAGCCGTTGATCTCTACTATTGTCATCTCCGCCATTGAAACTTGACCAAGACTTAACCTCTTCAATAATTCACTTTTGGACTTTGCATATGTGGGTTTTTTCTTGTTGTCTTTGTATTATGAACCCTTACTTCAACCCATTTGTAATAACTTCACTTCTTTTGGGATATTTTTTGACAAATTTTTAGGGTTTGAGTATTTTCAAATATAGTGTCAACAACTGGCTCCAATTGGGGATGCTATCCTCCCTGTGAGGTAGCAAAGAACATCGTAGACCAAGTGCCTGATCCATTGGGATGCATTCAGAGTTTTCTGCAAATCAAAGTTTATACCATTTTTTTTTTTTTTGAAAAATATTTACACTGTACAAAACTCTCTTTCACCTCTGTCCTTTTAAGAGAGATAATGTTTGAGGTGTCTACCATTTACTGGTCCTCCAGGAAAAAATTCTCCATTACAATTTTTTAGGGTAAATGCATTCTCCCCTTGATATCCTGCAACAATATATGGACCTTTCCATAAATGCTCAAACTTCCCATGGTGATCTTCATTTCTGTAGTCCCACTTCAAAACCAAATCATTTATCTGAAAATTATTTTATTTAACCTTTCTGTCAAAAGTTTTCTTCATTTTCTCCTGATGCATTTGGGTTTTGTTATATGCCTTTTCTCTAACTTCATGTAATTCTATCATTTGATTTATCCTCCTCTGCATATGATTTGGTTCTTCTTCGACTTCTTGTAACAATTTCATAACTGGTAAACCCAAAGAAATAGGAAAAATTACCTCTGTGCCATACACCAACTGGAAAGTGGAAGTTCCAATTGCTCTTTTTGTACTAATTCTATCTGCCCACAAAGCATATTTTAGTTTAGTGTGCCAATCCCTCTTGTTATCTTCTAGCAACCTCTCTATGATCCTCACTAAACTTTAATTTGAAGATTCGGCCAACCCATTCCCTTGTGGATAATAAGCAGTGGAATGATTCAAATGTATGTGATATTTGCGACGAAAATTTATCATCTTTTTTTATTTGAATGTTGGAGCATTATCTGTCACTATCCTTTTAGGACAACCAAACCTGGATAAAAAATTTTCTTCTAAAAAGTTCATTATCACTGTTTCTGTGGCATTTCTTGTTGGAATGGCCTCAATCCATTTTGTGAAGTAATCTGTAGCAGTCAAAATCCACTTATGCTGTCCTGAAGAATTTGGGTTAATTTCACCAATAAAATCTAACCCCCACTGTTGAAAAGGTGCTTCAACTGAAATAGGTTTCAAAGGAAATGGTAATAATTCTCTTCTCCCATCAAAAATTTGATATTCATGACATTTGGTCACTTCTTTATATACATTTGAATACATGCTGGGCCAATAAAAACCAGCTCTAAGAATCTTATTCACTGTAGCCTTCCATGAATGATGTCCTCCACACATGCCTTTATGAAATTCCCCCATAATATGCTGTGCTTCATTCTCTAATAGACAATTCAAAAGAATTCCTCTTAGATCTTTCCAGAATAAATTCCCATCTAATATGCAGAACTTGGCTGCTTTCAACTTTACTGATCTTGCTATGGTTTTTTCCATATTTGCAGGAGCTTGGAGATTTTGCAGAACATACACAATATCTGCGTACCAGGGAGATAAAGAGAAATCTTCAATTACTTGTGAATTTGGAACGTCTTCCTTTGAAATTCTGGAAAGAAAATTCATACCTAGAGAATCCCAATTTGTTTCTGTCATCATTTTATCCAGACCTTGGCCTTTTATCAGCTTTGTAGGTTTAATGTCAAGATCATATTCCAATAGTACTGCTATCCACTTTGCTCTTTTCCCTTTAGGATCTGGCTGAGTAAGAATATCTTTCACCACTGCTGATGGAACATGTGCTATTATATGAGAATGCAATATGTATATCCTGAAATCCTTCAATGCTTTCACTAAAGCATAAGCTTGTTTCTCCATAATGTTATATTTCAATTCTGCATCTCTCAGAATCTTACTAAAAAATGCAATTGGCTGTTCCACACCTTCTTGATTCTTTTGTAACAATACTCCAGCTACTGTGTGTTCTGATGCATAAGTAAACATAATGAAATCCTTTGTATAATCTGGACTAATTAACACTGGTGCTTCAGTCAATGCTTTTTTAATATTATCAAAAGATTGTCTTGCTTCTTTAGTCCATTTAATTTCCTTGTCTTTCCTTAGCATTTCAGTTATGTTCCTCAAAATTTCAGCAAAACTAGGAATGAACCTTCTTAACCAATTTACCCTTCCAATAAATGACTGAATTTCCTTCTTGCTCCTAGGGATTCCGACCTTCTGTATGGCAGATACTCTCTCTGGGTCAATCTTGATGCCTTCTTTTGATATGATGTGTCCCAAGAATCTTCCTTCTTCCATGCAAAAATGAGATTTCTTTGGATTTAGGGAGATCCCAAATTTTCTACATTTCAGAAAAACTCTTTCCAGATGTTTCCAGTGATCAGCAACATTCTTTGAATAAACAGTGATATCATCCATGTATACTACCACAAATTTGTCTATTTCATCTGCAAATGCAATGTCCATGGCTCTCTGAAAAGTTGCCCCTGCGTTCATCAAACCAAATGGCATTTTGGCATACATAAATGTTCTCCATGGAGTAGTAAAAGTAGTTTTTTCCTGATCTTCTGGGTGAACTTTAATTTGATTGTAACATGAGAAACCATCTAACATAGAAATTCTTTCGGCTCCCACAACTTTCTGGAAAATCTGATCCATTTTCGGGAGTGGATAATTATCTTTCAAAGAGACTCTGTTTAAATTTCTAAAGTCTACACACAACCTTATTTCACCATTCTTTTTCCTTACTGGTACCAGGTTAGCCAACCACTTAGAAAATCTCAAGGACACAATTATCTTAGCATCAAACAACTTTCTCACCTCTTTTTCTATCACTGGAAGCAACTTGGGATTTATTCTTCTCAACTTCTGCTTAAAAGGCTTTTCATCAGGTTTGATAGGAATTGTATGCTGTATAACATAAACATCATATTCTTCCAGGTCTTCATAACTCCAGGCGAAAACATCTGAAAATATTTTCATCACTTCCACGCTTTTATTCTCTTCCTTTCTTGGTAATTTCTTTGAAAGCTTTACCAGTTTGGGATCTTTTTCAGAACCTAAATTATAATCTTTTACATCCTCAGGTTTAGGTTCTACTTTTGGATTTTTCACCACATCATTTTTATCAAACAATTTTTCTAAAGGAATCAAGCCTCTTGGGATAACGTTATTCTTCAGCTGAATTATATCCTTACCTCCAATCCTTTGCTTGAACTTTTCTGTTTCTTCAGGGGAATCTACTTCATCTGGACTAGCTCCAACATCTTCTGCATCAATAGACCTGTAATTGAATTCATCTGTCATTTCTAAAAAGCGTTTAATCTGTTGATCATCTTCAAAAACCTGCCAATGTTTGATATTGTCTAGGATAGATGGTCTGTGTATGACCTCAATATCATATTTCTTTTTAGAAAAGATAGGAGTTTTGAATGCAGCTCTAGCAGTGGCCAAAGAATCTGCTACGGTGTTACTAACTCTGGGAATTGAAACAACATCATGTTCATCGAAAAAGTTTTCCAATAAATCCCACACTTCATTCCTATATGACCTCATTTTAGGATGTTTGGTCTGATAAATAGCTTTTACCTGATTTATTACCAATTCAGAATCTCCAAACACTTCAATTCTTTTTGCTTTTAAATATCTCAATACATTCAACCCCAGAATCAAAGCTTCATATTTTGCAACATTGTTTGTACACTCAAAATTCAATTGGTAAGAAAACATTAGGAATTCTCGATCAGGTGTGATTATCCATACTCCTGCACCAGCTCCTTCTTTGCTTCTAGCTCCATCAAAATGCATTGTCCAAGTTCCTTCTTTTCTAATTTTTTCTCTTAACAGTCTTTCTTTTTCATTTTCTTTAGGTTCAATTAAATCAATCTTTTCTTTGGATTCAACATCATTGTACAGAATACAAGAGCCCAAATCTGTGTCTACTGCATATATAGCATGCTTTTCAGGTTCTTTTAAGTCACTTACCAAATAAGCAACCATCTTTTCAGCATATAATCTTCTGTGTACCCCCAACACTGGAATAGTAGCAAAAGACATATCCATATGCAAAGTTCCTTTTAACTTCGAGGCCCATGATCTAGACAATAGCATACCAAATTTTGCTGGAATATCAGCAGCCACCACATCCATGAGAATACCTTTGGCTGGTATTTTACTGAGATTGATTGTCAAATCTTTGATCAACCGTAAACATTTGACTTTCCTTGAATCAAAAGAAAATAAGTCATCATATGGTCGTGTGATTTCCAATCCCAAAGATTCAACTACAAGTTTCGGCATCAAATTATGAGAAGCTCCTGAATCCAACATACAATTATGCACAACTTTATCATGAACATTCAAATATACATAGAAAGGAGAAATTTCCCCAAAACTATTATCTTCCATTCTTGAACACAGATAGATATTAGGAGTATCATCATCTAATTCCAAAGTATCTATTTCCACTCGATTTTCTACTTGCATCATCTTAAAAACTTGTTCCTTGTATTCCTTATTCTTTAATATCTCATTGAAAGGTACAAAATTTTTGACTTTCGACATTTCACTCTGTATATTGAAAGGAACCAAATTTTTATCACCTTCTTTCACTGAATCTTTCTTGTTATCTGAAATCACTTTTGGCACATCCTCGTTTTCTTTTCTTCTCGTTTGCTGTTCATTCTGACTGGTAGAGGGTTTATCTGTAGCTCCTTTTGATTTTCCCATTGGCTCTTTTCCTTTGTCTATTATAACATCTCTGTTTCTCAGATTTATCTTTCTTTGAAGATCGTTTATAGCTCTTTGGTAACCAATCTGGTATTGATCAACTTCTGTCTCCAAATTACAACATTCCCCTTCTGCAAGGAACATATCATGCTCCTGTTTAGTCAGATATACTTCTGAATCAAAATTGCCACAATGGTGAATATCACTCTCAGGCATCTCAGCTTCAACTTCACCAGCATTATAATTTTCAGGAAAAGGAGGTCTGATTGGATCTTCTTCTGCATTCCTTGGGTTCCGCTGATCTCTTGGCCTTATGGGCGGGACAAAAGGTCTCCTAAAATTAGGGTTTCTGATTTGAGGTTCTGCTTGTTCTTTATTCAGAGCTTTGTTATCCACCACTAACCTGTCTAGCAACTTTTCCATAGTTTTCATCATTGCTTCAAATTTTACATCCATGGAAGAAGAAGAAGAAGCTGCATTTTGATTATCTTCTCTACTTTTCTTTCTGTCTATATCTCTATGCCTCATCTTTCCAGAAGCCATCATATTAGCTTCAACTTCCACTGCATATTTCATCATTATTGCCAAAGTGGTAGATCTTCTTTCTCTTAATGTGCATGAAAAATCACCTTCAAAAGCATCTACATAATGTAACTTGGCTGCTCCTACTGGAGGTTTTATATCTGTAGGGATAGAGTTATAAACTTTCATAAATCTGGCAGAGAATTCTTGAACTGACTCAAAACCTCCTTTTTTCAGATTGTTATACTGCATCAACATTTGTGAAGGATTTTTCTGGTCTTCCCATCTTTCGATAAAAAGAGTTGTGAAAGCATCATAATTAGCAATTGATCCTGCAGCCAAAGCTCTGAACCATTTTTTGACTTCGCCTCGCAAGCTTTGGGCAAACAACCTCATTTTTGCATCATCATAATCCACTTCTTCTAAATCAATGAAATCACTAAAGTTATCAACATGTTGTTGTGTTGTATAATTACCCTCATTATCAAAAGTAAAGATTCTCTGTCCATAATTTTGAGGCAAATCATGTAAAGTAGCGGGCAAAACCAATGGGGCAAATCTGGCAGCCATGGGTGGTGGATTATAAGGTGGAACAATCACTACCTGTTGTTTATGACTTTGCACATGTATTCTTTGGGCTTTGGATGTTCTGGACCCAGCCCTTTCAGATTTTTGTAAGTTTTCCCAAACAGATTTTAAAGAATAGTCCGACAAACTTTTTGGGTCAACTTTTGTTTCTTTTAAATCAGAATCTGATTTAGTTCTAAGCAAAACTTTCTCACTTGAACCAATATTTTCTTCCTCAAACAGATTTTCTTGAAAAGAAGGAAATATATTCGAGAACTGAGGAATACCTTCTTTTGTCTTGCCTTTGCCTTTATCCGTCTTGAGGAGATTTTTTGGATTATCCATGCCTGAGAAGAAATGTAAACCGGGATTTCTTCTTGTAGCCACAATGTCTTTTTCTGAATATCTTCAAAAAACCTTAAAAATTTTTCACAAGTGAAGTCACCAGGGCAATATCTACAACCAACTTACTTCAAACTTCCTTGCCCAAGAAATTTGACCTTTTTTTGTCGTTTCTCCTAGGGAAAATTTCACCTTCGTTCCCCGGCAATGGCGCAAAAATGTTATCACTCGGATTTTCCTTGGGCTGTATCAAAGAAACCCCGAGGTAACCTATTTCAAACCAATCTTTAGACTGAAAAGTTGGCCTCTTTCAGCCAGAGAGCCCTCTCTGGCTGAAAGAGGCCAACTTTTCAGTCTAAAGATTGGTTTGAAATAGGTTACCTCGGGGTTTCTTTGATACAGCCCAAGGAAAATCCGAGTGATAACAGCAGGGTGCACCGATGTCAGTTAATAAAAAAAAATAGCCCTTCGAGCCCCTTCTTGAAGCTTGTTGAATTGGGACCCTATCCCTGACCTCTTGGGAGAGCTGGCACTCGGTTCCTAACACCTTGGAAAGATCCCCTAAGTCTCTCCTACCATATCTCAACCTATCCTATCCATACCCTATCCACTTAGTCATATTTAAATGAAGCTCACTCCCATCCCAAGGGGAGGAAGTATATGGTACTCTTATGCTGGTGAAATTAATCCCAATAGATCTAACAATCTAGCTTGGGGAACATCCACTTCTCTCTAGGAGCTTTGGCATGGCTTGTCGGAATGAGCTTGCAGCGTAAGGCAATGGTTGTAATCCTCTTTTCTATTGTACTTCTTCACTTTTCAATACAGTTAATATAATTGCTTTCCATAAATGTTGTCTCCTTGATGATGTTTAGAGTTTTCTTCCTTAACTGTTAGCTTAGATCTATCATATGAGATATATGCTTTCACTTCTCGTGGTCTGTTACATATTCAACAGGGTTTAGCTACTTGCAATCTGGCAGTGCTGGAACATTGGATCAACGAAGGAGAAAGGGATCTACAAATCTAAGGTAAACGATCTACTCTTTCATTTGTATTTCTATATGATCTAGGAAAGTATTTTATGTTCTGTCTTATTTGTTCTAGACTTACGTTAAGCTAGGGAGATCAGGCCTTAAGTCCGCTCTCGGTAGATTGTCCGTAAAAGAATTCATTAATGGATCAAGAAATTGTAATTACTTTCATAACAGAAAATAGATAACCATAGGTCATTTCATTAAAGTTACTGCAAAACTAGTCATGAATTCATGCCCAACGAGCTAGTCTTGAAATATACAAACATAATTAGCCTCTAAGGCTCTGGAATCTATGATTTTGGACTTTTTTATGGATTCTCCAGACCATTAAAAACCTACATAAACCTTCAAAAAGAAAAATGGGTTCACAGATCTCTAAATATCACAATTCTCGGAGAACTAGTCAATTAAAATGGCTCAATGATCTAGTCTTGAGAGATCTAGATGTAAACAACCTCCACTTCTTTTGCATTTATCATTTGAAGAACATTATGAATTAATATGGAATATAGGAGCAATAATAACCAATTTCAATAGTTTTATACATCAACATATTAGCATTACAACCTCAGTTTTCTCAATGAACCTCAAATATAGTAAATCTCAAAGTACATGAATGTGGATGTCTTCTAAACAGAAAGGAGAGAAGGATACTCCACTAGATATGCTATGATGATGAATATGGACCATATGGATTCTAATGGAAGGATTACCAATCTCATAGGATGCTCCCAAGGGCGCACTAAAAAAACTGGATAGAAAAACAAGGGCGCGTTCTTCACAGCTAGAATCCCCGGATCTAATAAAATGGCCTTAACTTTCTCATTCGGACACTTTTTTTGATGAGAAAAAAAGTGTTTCCTACTAAAAAAGATGCTACAGATGCAATGGAACATGTCTAAATGTCCATAAATGCTCCAAAAAGTCAAAACCAGAACCTCCATTTCGGCCCTCCAACACTGTTCCTTCTAAATGAAGGAGTTGAGCCGCAAACGAGAACACCAACCAATGGATCAGACTTCAAGACCTGCAATAGACTTAGTGATGAAGAATGGTTGTTATCATCCTTTCACCTGAATCATGGAGCACATCTCCCATCTAGGACTAGGGGCACATCTCCCAGGTCAATGAGGCAAAATTGCACTCAATTCAAATCACAAATGATCAAAAGATGTGAAATGGAGTTGGAATCCTTATTTTATAGATTGAGGTGACTTGTTGAGCAAATAATATAAGCTAAGTCACCCTCATCGATTAGATAAGGTTGCTTTGCGTTCTGCTTTAGCTTTTTCCTCACTTTTTGCTTTTTATTTATCATGCTTTTTCTTTTCTATCTTGTTTTTTCCTGCTTTTCTACCTTATCCTGCTTTTTTGCTTTGTCCTGCTTTTTCCCTGCTTTTATGCGTTACCCTTCTTTTATGCTTTGTCATGCTTTTTTATTTCTTTTATGCTTTATCCTACTTTTCTGCCTTTGTCATGCTTTTCTATTTTGTCCTGCTTTTCTGCTTTGTCCTGCTTTTGTGCTTTATTCTGCTTTCTTCTCCTTTTCCTACTTTCCTTTCTTTGACTGCTTTATCTTTTCTTGTCTTGAAATTTACCTCTTGGTCAACCTTATCCTCTAAGGAACACTTGTGGAGCATTATCCACTTTATTCCAAAATAAAAATATCTAATTAATAAAAAATACTTCTACCAAGTGCATTTCAAACTTAGGGATAAAAATTAAATTAAACATCCTAACTAATTAATGCCTTAACTTCAGAATTAACCCCAAGTGCATGAAATTTGCTCCTCAACCCAAGTGATTGGTTGGGCTAGGAACTCCTTCCACTAATCATCAATGAGGGAACATGACAGCCCTCCCCTCCCAAGATTGTTTTTCCTCAAGCAATAATCAAATCCAACCCAACTAAGCATAATGAGCCATCATGCTTCTGCTATACCACTCTAATTATAAATTGCTCATGAACTCTCCCAACAGATTGTTTTATTACCATCCAACCATGCACTTAGTGTGGAGACCAATCAAAATTGATACCAGGATCCCAATTATTCCTCAAGAATACAAGGTGAAATATATATTGTCCTATGCAATGCATAAGAATCACATGGAAGTCATCATAACACCCTGCAAAAAAAACATAAGTCCATTCAAAAATATGTTTCCCATGTAGGAAACCATCACCATCTACTGCCAAGATGAACCCATGGGGAAGAGAAGAGGCTTGCTTTCTTAATCCAACCAACCAAAATGTGCTCCCAATGAGCTGTCAATGATCAACAATGCCTGGGTCCCACTGCTTGTACATCCTCCTAGTGCACAATATCATCAAGAACCAATCTAGAAAGTATGGGATGCCAGGGTACCAACACTTGCGCACCCCAACAATACATAGTGTGAACACATATAAATCAGAATGTGGGATGCCCATGTCCCAATGCTTGTGCATTTCTATCATGCACAAGTTATACCAAAACAATACCTCAAAGTAGGAGGTGTACAATATCCTCCAAATTATTTCAACCAAGTTGGAATGCCAAGATCCCATAACTGGCGCATCCCATCAATGAGCAAAGTAAAACAAAATTTTATATCAAGGTGGGGGATGCCAGGATCCCACTCTCTAATGAGAATCCTCCCAAACATCATAAGTACAAAATATAGATCATCAAAGTACATATCAACATCATACAAATGTACACCATGAAGGTGCCTCACCAAAGGATCATGAAAGTGCGTGTCCATCCAAGCAAGTAGACTACCACTTGCCAAGTGCACACAAGCATCAAGTTCCCAATCAAATCATGACATAGGTGAGGATCTCATGTCCTATAATGCTGCTCCAAAATAATCTAAGAAGCTTAAAAATAATCAGCCATGTGTTCGTTCATCCAAGAAGTGAATGAAGAACCTCCACCAAAATTTGAACCAAGTAAGGACCAAAGAAGGAAAGGAGAATTCAAATGGCTCAAATAAGTCTCATCAATACATCCATGAATATGTATATCATCAAGAAATAACAAAGGATGTTTATGCCAATAAGAATGTGCTCCAACCATATATCTCTTCACCCGAGTATTGGATGAAGTTCCTCCAACATCAAATGAACTAAGCAAGGAGAAAGGAAAATTATGAGTTTTCAAGTGACTCAAGTGAACATTGTAGGTGCATCCATGTATGTGAGAGTCATCAAATGAGATCCATGGATACTTATTATGCAAAATATAATGTGGTGTACTCATCATAGAATCATCATGTAGTGTATGGATCTCACACTCCTCATTTGGAACCAATAAAAAGAAACCTTTCACCCATACTTCATTAGGATGAATGCTTCAAAATGTGGAAGTGTGGGATGTAGGAGAATGAACCAACTCACCCAAATGATCAAAAAGTGTGAAAGTTTCATCATGCGAAGGCTCCATAGGGGTAGGATCATGCATCTCCCTCAAAAGTGTGAAAATTTCCTCATAGGTTGGTTCCAAGGTAGTGGAATCATGCACTTCTTCAAAAAGTGTGTAACCATAATTAAGAGGCAACCCAAGTTCCTCTTCCATTGTAACAAGTTCTTGGCTCTCATCAAGATCATATTTGAACACATCAAGCACATGCAAATTTACATGTTTCTAATGATCCATCATTTCATGAGGATCCTCAAAGCAATATACCATATGACAATCTGAAACATAGGAGGAAGAACAAGTATCTTGCAACTTGTCAAGAAGTTGCTCATTTTGAATTTTGAGCTTATGAATATCCTCATTATTCTTCAAGTATGCCTCATGTAACCATTCAATAAGCTCAACCAAATTATTTCTATCAAAAAGCAAAGACATGAAATTACATTCGATGTTGCACATTGCTCTTTGAATATTCTGCATGCCTTCAAAGGATGGATGGATCCTCCAATGAAGAGACTCTCCAACAAGAATTTGATACCAATGCTTGAGTGCCATGGAGTATGCGAAGGGCGTCATAGATATTCCTTTCACTCATCTTCAAATACCCTTCAATGAATGATGGTTCATGAGAGTGAACCTCCTCTTCTTCTTTTTTATTGGGATAAAATTCACATGGAAGCTCAAGTGGTGACTTGGAAGATGATCTTGGTTCATATTTTTATGCTACAAGGTATTATTATTTTTGCCCCATGGATTTGGGACTTGCAGCAACCTCATCAAGGCTTATCTCTATGTCACCAATAGAGATATGATATCATCCATCGGTAGATGTCTCCTCAAAACTTAGGCACCCATCAGTAGGTACCCCTTCATAGTATCCATTAGGAGATGCTTCTTCATGCTTACAACCCTCCTCATTAAGGATTGTACCTTCATCTTCTTTAGATGGCTAATTTTTACTTTGTTTTTGCTCCTTCAAGTGAATTGATGTATCTTGCTCCTCTATAGTCTTAGAATCGTAATTCTTGGATACTTTGTTTGAAGAGAATCTGAAAAGTCTCTTCATGCCAGAAATAATGGCATCCAATGAGGCTTCACTTTCGATTTCTCTTTCTTATTATTTGATTTGAGTAGTAGAACAACTTAATTTTATTCTCTTCAATGATTCCTCATTTTCATTCTTAGGCTCAAATCCAAATTTGCAATAAAAATGATCTTTGAAAGAAATGGCTTTACAAATCTCTTCCCCCAAGGCAAGATATTCCTGATAGTGGTGGGGCAAGTTCTAGCATGCAGATATCACATTTTCCAAATATTTCTTAGGATTATCCATTTGTCGTTCAGCCCATTGATCTTCATTATCCATGGGTTCATTAAATTAACCATCCTCGTCTCGTGGTAATCCTCCATCTATGTAGATGATTTCTTCTTCCTCATCCCCATCATAAACTTCTTCACTGAACATGGACATGGCTACAAATTCTTCAAATTAAGAGCTCACTTTCCACATGTGTGGAGGAAAGTGATCCGATACCACTGTAAAATCCCCGATCTAATCTCATAGGATATCAACTCAAATTCAACTTTAAAAATCAGAAATTTGCATTACAAAAACTAGTCTTCAAAACTAGTTAAGATGAAACTAGTCTTGGTCAGTGATTAACCCACCCAGAGCTTGACTGATGGACACTTTTGGATTTGCCAAATGTAGTAACTAGGGAGTGTGCAGAAACAATGACATCGGAATCAAGTCCATCTTTTGATTTCTAAGCAAAATATATTGGGGCCATTTATGTTTCGAACATCAGCCAGGATGAAGTCTACTCCAAGGTTGTCGGGCACACGAGCATATGCCTACTAAAATATTTCACTTACACTTGACACTAACCAGATGTGTATAACAGGTAATAAACCCAACATATACTGGTGGACAATTTTAACATAGGTTTTGGGAGGTTCTGGAAGTGTGTGGATTCAAGGCGAGAAAGAGAGCTAGGATGGACTGCTTAACTAGTTTATTTCCAGGCTCTTCCAAATGTGAGATTTTCAATTGCTAGGAACTAGATTCATAAGACAATTTCATATGGAATATTTCAAACAATGAGAGAAGAAGAATAGAGAAGATAAATCGTGGAAATCAATCTGTATTTTATTCATCAATATGATATCAATATATAATACATCCTCCATGGAGAAAATCGAATGCCTTTGACGCAATTTGGAAAGAGCAAAAATAAAAGGCTTAGAAAAGACAAAAAACTCCCTGGGTGGCAAAAGCAGTTTCCAAAAATGTACTAGAGGCTCACGAATTGGATAAGTATGGTATGGAAGCTCATGAGTGAGGTAAATGGAATGCAATGATGGATTTAGGAGAGAAGAAAAGGTGTGGAGGTCGAATTTCCCAAGTGGTAAAAGTTTCCAAGTCAACTAGCTTTTCCTTATCCGCTAGAAAGTAGAAAAAACAGGATAAAGTTGACTAAATCAGGAAGTTGTCTTTATAATTCAGGAATAGAATAAAATCAGACAGAATCCAAGGAAATCTTATCCAGAAACCATCCAGATTTGTTTTGGTGAGTTAGGATGGCATGTGGTCCACTAAAAGACAAAACTGGCGTATTTTACCTAGTCAAAACTCAGGAAATTAATCATAAATGATTAATTATATAATCCTAAGTCTAGAATGGTGTAGGTGGGTTTTTTAAATATTCCAACACCCCCCCTTAAGCCTGAATTTATTTGATGGGAATCAGAAAAATATCAGAAATATCGGGCCCAAGCAACAAGGCTTATGGTCACCCCAATACAAAAAATAACGAGTCCATGTAAATCGAGGAAACAGGGAAAACCTCATGGGAAACCCTCCCTCAAAAATGGACATGCTTGATGTCTTCATATTGTCATGTTTCTCATTTGAATGAGATGAATGGGCTAAATGAGATGAATGGGATGCTTCTGAGTAATAGACTTGATGAAGAGATTGTGGATGTCATGATCATGCATCAATGCATCAATGTGATGCAGGAAAGAACTATGTGTAGAAGCTCCATGAAGCTCATCTTCTGATGATGGAGGAGAATCATATGAATTTTTCTTATTGTTGTAACATACATAATCAGATCTGAAAACATAATCAATGATGGAAAATAGATCTAATCATACTCCTTCCCAAGGAGAAACAATGAACTCAACATGATCAATTTCTTCCGTAGCTGCAATGTGGTGCACTAGTTCTTGTACTTTCTTCTCAAACTGTTGTAGAACCTTTCTGATATTGAAAATGAGATCATGTAGCTCTGAAATAACAGAATGTGAGTCATATGGTGCAGCAACCAGTGAAGATGTGGAGTCTCCATGATCGAACAAAGTTTAAGTAGGAAAAGTGTGAGAAACTAGATCACCCTGACAGCTGAGCGAGCTTGGACAGTGTGAGGACTTGAATTTTGAACCATGAGTGATGGGGTCAGGTCTAGATGTGTGAAATATCAGTCCAAAGGTGGCAAAAAACATGGTTGTCCAACCAATGAGAGATATGAAAGACAAAAGTGCAACAGAGGCAAGTGACACAGTGTAGGAAAACATAGAATTGTGTAATTTCTTAACTAGAGAACTTGGGGGTTGTGGGGTCTTTTGTGCATCCAATGGTTGGGAAAATGGTGTGGGATATGTAATGAACTACATATCAGACTGTAAATCATCTTCTAAATCAGAATCTAAAATATTTGAATGGTGGTGGAAATACCTTTCCGAAGACAAGTCATAAGCTAGTAAAAAATTACTAGTTTTGAGAGTAGGCTTGGATGAACTGACTGAAGACTGTTCCAAGGAAGAAGTGGAGGTTTCTGATTCTGATATATCAAAATGTGAATCAAAATCAGAGACATTAGAATTATATTTCACTCTAGTACTCAAGGAATAAGCATGATTACCTTTGGGAGAGGCTTGGAAACAATGTTTTTGTTCTACAACAAGCTTGGCTTGTTCTTTCTTTGCAAAGTCAGGAACATCTATGTTATGTTCTTCAAGCATTTTGGCCATGATGTACAATTTCTTCTTGAAGAAAGATTTCTTAGGATGAGTGCCTTTGCAGAAATAAGAAGACTTGGGATTCTCCTTCTTCATCTTCTTGGATTTGGAATCTCCATCAGAATCCTCTTCATCTAACAATATCTTTTGTTTGGATTTGTCATTCTTCTTTGCTTCATGATAAAAAAGTGCAAAGTCTTTGGAGGGTGTTTGATCCCTCATTTGGACCAGCTTGTCCTTCTCCTAAGTGAGTGAATCAATGAATGCATCCAAGGTTGGAATCTTCCACTTGGGAACTGCAAGTCTTGTAGAATGAAAAGTAGACACAAATACTGAGTATTCATAGCTCAGTTTTGACAGAATGGTAAGGATTAATTGCTCATCTTTCTTTTCTATGCCACATTACTTGAGTTTAAGCACTAGGTTCTTGAATTTTGAGATGAACTCCTCCATAGAATCGAAATTACTTGGACTAAGAGAGATCAACTCAATCTCCAACAAATGACCTTTGAGCTCGTCCTATTTTCCAAAGAGAGACTCTAGCTTTGTCCACACTTTATTTGGAGTGGATAGAGAATCAATATGGAATGGAAGATCTAGAGATACAAAGAGACAAAGTAACCCATAAGATTCATCAATCCTATTGAACCATTTGTATTTTAATGCAACAACTCCTGGCTCAGTTTCAAGCCCCATAGTGACTTTATACAATCCTCTGCTTTGAAGCTTGATGATCATATGTGCCTTCTGTAGCTAGGGTTTTCACCCTAGCTTGTGCAAATGAGCACCTACTAAGGAGAAGGGCCTCCTTAGTAGCAGTTCAGTAAAACAGTAAAACTTCACAGTAAAATCTAAGCTAACATGTGCATCAACAGAAATAAAAAGACAATGACAATATAATAGAAATTTTTTCTTTTGTATTATGGTATGACCAAAGTTACATTTACCTCAGATATGGAGGTTGGTGGAGCTCTTGCAGTAGTCCAGGAGGGCTGCTTCCGTGCTCCAATGGGTTCCTTCTCCTTCTCCAAGGTGTTTGGATAATGGGCCAAAAGGGGCACTCAAATGGGAAGCTACCTCAAATGGTAAGCTAGAGTTTCAAGAGTGACTTTGGCAGAGTGAGGATATGATAGATTGTGGATGTGAAATGGGGAGCCTCCATCACCTATTTATAGGTTTTTAGTGGTGGAGTATTGACCTATGGTTTTTGGCACCATATGGTTAGGTCAATGGTTTAGGGTTTTTGCTTCCTTTTTCCCTCTTTTTCCTCTTTTTTTAATATTTTTTTATTCCTTTTTATTTGATTTTTGGGAATTTAGGGCCCTTTTAGAGGGTTTTTGCTATCTTTTGAGGAAATTTAAATTATTTTTGGGGGAAAAAGGGGTTTTTTGGCCTTTTGGTGGCTTTTTAATGGTTTTTTGAGGTTTTGGAGGCAAAGATGGTGGGAAAAATAGACAAATGAGTCATGTGGTGAGGGAGATGAGGTAATGAGCACTTTTTAGGTGTTAACAGATTGCCCCCTGATGTGTGAGGGCAGGAGCTCATCGTATGACCGATAGACATCATAGGTCTTTTATGGTTTTCCTGGGGTGTGGAGAAGAGAAGAAACTGACTGGAGACCGGAACAGTGGTCCTGAAGCAACTGCAAAAACTGAAAGTACATGACCTCACTAATGCATGAGGCATAATCTCAATATATGGACGAGGCGGGCATACCCATGCTCGTATCAAGATATATAAAATAACAATGAGGCCCAAAAAGGGGGCTTGAAAAGATACATGGAGAACGACTGTGTACATCATAAGGGTCCAGAGGGGACACAAATCTAGGATGTACTGCCGGTCTGACCATGTCTGAGCTGAAGAACTGATACACTGGAATAATAATAGTGTTGCCGAGTGTGGTACCAGAGGAACTGATGAGCTATTGGATCATAATGATGGGGAGTCATACCCTCAATGGTACACTGGACTGTAGATATACTGGGTACTCAAAGAAGATGCTGAGTGAGTGGCTGCCGAATACTATTTCCAACGCAACCCGGATATCCCGGGGAACATATACTTGGGTGTTCCAAAGTGAATCACCAATGTGCTAGAGTCGGGGGAAGTCCAGGGTCTTCGACCAATAACTAACGGGATATATACCCTGCACGAATCTCAACGATGTGATTAAGGTGGTGAAGTTGAGCATGTGAGAAGCAACCATTCAGAGAGGCACTGATGACTCCGCTCAAAATGGTCCGTAGGCACTCACCATAGATGGTGATGAGTCCAAGGCGCAGGGACCTATGGGCCTATCCTCTGGAATAGATGGGCTGTCGTTGACAGAGGGAGACCTGCAACTAGCAAGGAAATGATGTTTCCTTGATAGGAGCACGAGGTGGATAACCAAGAGGTGACAGGACTGGACGTGTAACTGACATACTGTGAGGGTAGGGAACATGGGTCGGTGGGAGGGGGGACTCAAACTTTCTTTGTTCAGAGTATGATGGCAGGGGTGATCGGGCAGCATATGAAACTGACTGGTGGGAAGGGGATCATAGCTTTAAGGGACCAGGGATTGTGACCGAAATGAGGGATACTCAAGTTGGTGTAGGATGGCAGGAGACTCTGAGGGTGGTATATCGCAGAATACTCTGAACAAAGGTGACCGTATTGGGGTTGCTGCCATAATGTGGGGACGAGATATGATCTATCATGGCGCCAGGAGGCACCGTTGGGTCCTTCTTCGTGGTTTAAGGAGCTCAAAGAAGGTATAAAATGGTACTGTCATGTGGATTTATACGAGCCTAGGACAGTTCATGCTCGTGATTACTTTCAATTTTAAGGAGTCTGAAAGCGATAAGAAGACTCTGAAATAATGGAATGGTACCGTCGTGTGGATTTATACGAGCCCAGGACAGTGCATGCTCGTGGTTGATTTAAATTTTAGAGAGTCTGAAAGCAATAAGAAGACTCCAGGGGGGTTCTTTTTCGTGTGTTAGTCTCCAAGTCCCGAAAAAGCATAAAAGGATGCAACGAAGAACTCTTCTAGCCGGTGTGACTAGAGTATTCCTTTTTCGTAATTAGTCTACCAGGTCCGGAAAAGGGTTAAACTTATACCAGATAGATTCCCTTTCAGGTATTTTAACAAGCATGAAAGGAAGCAAGAATGCTCGACGATCTTTTCATTCTTTTAGGAGTTAGAAAAGAGCTTAACAGAAACTCCCTAAGTGCCTTTTTCATAAAGGACTTGTCCGACCCGAAAAAGGGATAAAATTATACCGAACAAAAGGAATGGCCAAGCAAGGAGAGAGTGTTTAATATAGGGACATCGATGAGAACCAAGAACGAGGGTTGGGGGGGAACACTGGTGGTGTCTCCTTGCGGGATGGTGAATGGTGGCAAAATAACGAAATAACTGTAGTATGAAGGGAGTGGAAAGTTCATGGATATGCTTGTAGTGTCAAAGCAAGTGTAAAGTGATGGCGGCCAATGTGGCTCATAGACCGCGGTTGTGCGGTGGACAGACAAAATGTCAAAAAAGGGGTGACTGTTTTTGGCGAATGGGGGACACATCTGGCCACGTGTCAATGCGGTGCTCTATGATAGTGGGGTCAAGACCAGGCATTTCGGTGAAGGACCAGGCAAAGACATCGTAGAAATCCTTAAAAAGTTTTTTGTACTCTCCAACCTCGTACTCAGTGCAGGAGGCTCCCAAAGTAATGAGTTCAAGGGAACCACCTTGGGCAGAGATATCAATGTGGATTGTGGGTGAGGTATTGGCCATGTTACCTTCCTCAAAGGAATCGGGAGCGGGAATGGGATCTTTAAACCAGTCGACCTTGGTGGGGAGGAAATATTTGGACTCAACCGAAAATTGGGTGGCTGTGGTTGTGGAGGACTCCTCCAGGAGAAAATGGGAATGATGGTACATATCCTTTGAGGGGTAATCAGGTGTGGTAAGAGCCTCAAGAATTTCCTCATCATTGTGGAAATTTTTTGTAGTCAAATTGGTTGACGAGGGGATGCTAGCAGCCGAGATCATATAAATGGTATTGATCTCTCCTGTTGTCGGAGATTCTGGGGGGTGGATCTCTTCAATGGTGGGAGGAGATGTCTTGAGGTCCAAGTTATTCATCTTGTAGAGAGCGGCTCTGTAATCTAGGAGATCAGGGCAGTGATGTGAGTAATGGCCGTAAATACCGCATATTGCACAAGGGTGATTGGTACACAGTGATTTATCGCGAGGCTTAGGGGTAAGGTCTAGTTGGACAACCGGGATGTTGGGGTCGTCGTCAAGCATTTGCATGTGCTGTTGTAATGCAGGTAATTGTGGACATTGATGGGTAGCATGGCCCAACTCATCACACAAAGAGAATTTGGGAGGAGTGCGAAATGGTGGACGATTCTTAGTGGCTTTAGGCATGGGCAGAGTGGTGTAAGGTTGTGGGCCTCTTTCCCCAGTGTATTTGGCAAGAGGGGGTGGGTTGGTAGAGGAGGAAGGAGTGGTGACACCGGGAGGTGGCCGACTAGCAGTGGTGATAGGTTGCATTGGCTGTAAGATGACATTGGGCGTCGGAGGGGAAACGAGAGGTGTGATGTACCATATAGGTAGTCCTAAAGTTAACCTCGAGAGATTTAGTGTGGCCATCACCGGAGCGCTTACTACTCCTGAAGGGGGAAATAGGAAGGGGATTGTATGGATAGGTGTGGTGCCGACATGACTGGGTACCAATGGTGGTTGGGGTAGCAAGGGTGGTTGATGGTTGGGTGTTTGTGTATTGTGTGAGACGGTACATAAGTCAGATATTTCGGTCGCTGGTGATGGGGGTGGAATGGATTGGAATGCGAAAGTCATCGGCGTATATGAGTAGACTTCGAGTCCAATTGAGGAAACCAACGAGGTAGATGCACCACGAACAGGTTGTTCAACCATGGGAAGAAAGTTTTCGGGTGCAGCGGGGGCATTGGGATCGTAATAGGTGAGTTGATCAATCTTTACCACTCGTCCTTCATGGGGGAACATCATGGTACGAAAAATGGATGAGGAATCCGCTCGCATGGTGTACATGTAACTGCGGCCAAGTAAGAGGTTATGATCAAGTTGGGCGTTGATGACCTCTATGTCAATAAGAACTGTTTTACCATCCAACTGGACGGGGACATTAGCTAATAGACCTTGGGGTTGAGCCGAACGGCCGTCATAGGCTCGCAACGCAGTGGTGGACGGCTGGAGGGTAGGGATCCCAACTTCTGCCAAACGAATGTGGACATAACACATGTAGAGGCACCCTCATCGATGATGCACTAATGGATTACAAGATTCCGAATGGATACAGAAACTTGGAATGCTAATGTGGAAGGCAGGTGTGGTTCAGATTGGTCCAAATCAAAGGCCATCATTCGTGAATCAGTCGGGTCAATAGCACCAATGGATGATAACAGAGTCTTGCGCTGTGTAGGGCAGTTTTTTAAGACCTCTAACGCAGACATGGATGCGGGGGACTGGGCTAAGTCGTCCACAATGTTGTAATTAGACGCAGTGCGAGCATTGGAGTTATTGTTGATGCGGTGAAGTGGGAAGCAAGGGGCTTTTGGGGCTCCATCTAATGGGGCCGGAGGTATGCATAATGGCTGATCGGTGGGAAGAGCGTTGGTGGTTTTGTCGGTGGGAGGGGCTTCAGGGGTGGAGCCATGTTGGTTCCGACGGGTTTGAAGGTTGACATTGGCGGATGACATCATTAACACGTGATGGGTGCCTGAGTCTAAAGTGGGGTCGGCAGGCGCAGTGTACGTGACTTGCTGTTGTGGTGGTGCGGTTCCTTGAGGGGGAGCTAACGGTTGAGTGTTCACCACTCCTCTGGTTGGTAAAGGGTTCTGTAACACCAAGGGTTGAGTTTGAGGTGGTGGGGGGTTAGGTGGTGCCCGAGGTGCCACGTTCCCTTGGCGGTGGGAATCATCGGTCCAGAGTTGTCGTTCCCGCTCCAAATGTGGGCAAGTGTGTGTGTAATGGCCATAGACCCCGCAAATAAAACAAGGGTGGTTTGTTCGTAAGTTAGGGTTTTTAGCTTGCTTTGGCGGCATGTCGGGGTTTTGGTTGGCAGGTGCCGTGTTATTATTGTTTGGGGGATTAGGTGGCTGACCGCCTTGGTTTGGAGGGGGGTTGTTCTCGCGGTTATGTCCTTTTCTGCGGTTTTGCTAGCCTTGTTGGCATTGGGTATTTTGGTTATGCTGCGGATTTTGTTGCGCGTACACTTGCCCTTGGGCGGTAGGTGGGTTCTGGGGTTGTGCAGGTGTGGGAGTAGGCTGCGACGGATAATAAGTGGGTGGGGGTGGAGGTGGTGCATGTGCTGGACCTTGTGGGGGTTGTTGATACGTCTGTGTGATGGGTGGTTGATTTGCCGCAGGTGCTGTCTGTGGTGGATAATAAGTGGGGGGGGCTTGAGAGGATATAGGAGCGTGTGTGACCTGCGGGTGGTAATATGGTTGAGGTGCAATCGGGGGAACGTAAGCGGGGGATGCATGGCCTAAGCACTGAGGTGGACATGAGGGTCCGTGGGAATGGCGGTTATGCGCCATGGGAGCATACGAATTGGTTGCTCCAGAGTGGGATTTAGCCCATGAAAGGTCGGGGCCATAACTAGTATGTGTCATGGAAAAGGGCTGGTTATGTGATGCAACACGACCAATAATGCCATCGGCGGCATGGGATGCCCTTGTTTCGGGAGGAATCACCGCGGGGGGCATCAGGTATAATGGTATATAAGTAACCAGACTGGGCGTAGATAAGGTCAAACTGTTGGGATTTTAAGATGGCTTCTTCTTTGGACTGGGGTCACTCGGATGCCACATCCTTGGCAATGACGGGAAGGAGAGATTTGAGAAACCAATCTAGGAAGATACAGTCATCTAACTTGATTTTGCACAGGCTTCGGCGTCGACACCAGTCATGAATGTGGTCAGTGATGTGGGTGGCCGTATTATGTTTGCAGGACAGTAGGATCTCAACTCTCGCGTCATAGCGGAAGAGTAACTGAAAGAACTGCAGGAAGATCGAGGCGAGGGAAGTAAAGGTGGCATTGGTCCCATGGGGCTGCTCGATGTACCACTTGGCTGCAGAGCCAGTGAGAGTTCGTTGTAATAGACGGAGTCGGACAGAGTTGTCCACTAAGGAGTTGGAGGAACACCATAGATGGAAGGACATAATGTGATTTTGGGGGTCTTCACCTGCCTTTCCCTCAAACTTAGGGATGTCTGATGGGATCTTGGTGGGCATGTGAGGCCACATAGGATCGTGTCTGATGGGATCGTTGGTCAGTCTGGCTAGGTCAGGAAGGTTGAGACTAGCCATGAATGGCAAACTAGTAAAAGGATGTGACATGCTGGTGGTGGCGGCCATGTTGGGGCCAATGCCCCCAAGTGTAGGGGCTGGGTATGTGATAGGGATGTGACCCCCAAACGGGGGGGTGGAAGTGGTATGGGAGGATCCTGCACCACTAAGCATAGTGTGAGTCACCAGTGGGGTTGATTTGGGTATGCTAGCCACTGGAATTGGCACAGTGACCGAAATGGTGGGTGTTGGCCCCATCGAGGGCATACCCAAAGCAGGTGTGGTGGCTGGGGTGGTTGTGGACGCTCCACCAAGGGTCCCTACAAGGAAAGGGTTGGAAGTCATGCCAGCCATGGGGCTGGTTGGTGCAGTGTAAGTGGGGTGTTCGAACTCTACCTCAGAATTAGATGTGAAATAAGGGGCGTCAGAGTCAGGGGACGGAGCTCTATGGCATTGACGAATGGAGTCGAGTGACGAAGCTCTAGGTCTATGAAGAGTGGTATCAAGTGATGAAGCTCTACGTCTATGACGGGTGATGTCAAGTGAACCGTGCTGTGGGGGCTTGCCCCGGAGGCACCGAGAGTGTCTCGGGGACTCAATGGTGATAGATGGTGTCGAGTATCTGGGGGTTGTGTCGAGTGAACAAAGGCTCAAAAACCCTAATGCAGTTGAGTGTGCAGAAGGAGAGCGCAAATAATATGGCACTCAGGCCAACAACCAACTCAAAATGCTTACTGTAACAGCTGTGCTACAATAAGCAGAGTATCAGAAAAAAATGGTCAGAATACCAACAAGCAAACGGTTTCCTAAAAATAAAAATGGTGGACTTGCTAGACCAAAAGGAGGTAAGGGAGCATGCAAACACCTAGCTAAATAGTATTCTGATTGAACCAGACATATCGTTTGCAAGGTGATGAAATCCAAGTCAGACAATATGGATAGTAGAACCAAGTGGCTAAAGGTATCCCCCTACTGGGAGGGACACCGGGTAAGACAATCCTAGAAGAAAGGCAACTAAGATACCCCGTTCATGACATGTCCAGAAAGGTGAATCTGCAGCTTCGGTCCTATCACCGTTTGGGCCTAAAAGGAATCACCACACATAGACTAACGAGTAGGTAGCCTTTGGTTATTGGGTGGATTGCGGTATTCCACTCAGGCCTCCGGAACTAGTCTGGCTACTTCAACCCTCCTAAGGGAGAGGCCCTCTGATAAAATGGTTGTGATTGTGTCAAAAAATACTAGGGGATTTTGGTACCCTAAAGGACAACAACTATGTCTCAAGTGTAAGCGACCGAGGGGTGTTATTTGGATGCCTATCCCCCTTGTCCTACCTAACTACAATATTCTTATGTGTTGCCCAAGTGGGGTTAGAATGTTGGTTATGTTAAGTAGTGTTTTAAGGCTCACTTGAATTAGGTGACAGAGTGTGTGCATGTGAGGTAATGAACCCAATCAAAAGTGCCACGTGTGGGAAACTTTTTTAACTAATAATAATGCAGAAATTTAACTTGCAATGCAAAATTTTCTTTTTCCAATGTAAATGCTTAAACTTAAAAATTCTGTAAATGGAATAGAAAACAAATTGCAGAAAAAGGTTGTAGGTAACTGTGGCTGCAGACAGAACAAGTGGCTATGCAGGTGTAGAAAATATTGCAGAAAAATTCTGGGTTCAAAAAGGGTAAAAAAATGTAGAAAACAGATCACGAGTCTAAGACTGAAATGCGCGACCTGGAGAGCGGCTGTAGGGGTGAACCTTGTGATCAGATCGTGGTTCTGTGGCTAAAATGCCTGGTCTGGAGCGCGGCTGTAGGGGTGAAACCTGCGGTCGGATTGCGAGTTTGTGGCTGAAAGGCACGGTTTGGGGCATGAAAAAAGGGCAGAAAGTTGCGGTCGGATCGTGGGTTTGTGGCCGAAATGTGCGGTCTGGGGCGCGACAAAGGGGTAGAAAGCTACGGTTGGGGATGCGGGAAAAATGGCAGGAATTCACGGTCTGGGCCACAGGAAAAGGACAGACAGTTGCGATTTGGATCGTGGAAAAACGACCGAAAGTTGTGATCTGGGTTGCGGCTGCGAGGGACAGAACCGCGATCTGCGGCAAAAAACCCAACTGGCCGAAGCCACAGCCGAACAGGGAAAACAAAAAAATACTTGTAGAAAATAAAAACTTTTAAATTTTTAACCAGAACTTCAAAGGCCAATAGTGGAGTCGCTAAAACTATAGCTAGGGTTTTCACCCTAGCTTGTGCAAATGAGCACCTACTAAGGAGAAGGGCCTCCTTAGTAGCAGTTCAGTAAAACAGTAAAACTTGATAGTAAAACAAAGTAAAATATAAGCTAACATGTGCATCAACAGAAATAAAAAGACAAGGACAATATTATAGAAAATTTTCTTTTGTATTATGGTATGACCAAAGTTACATTTACCTCAGATATGGAGGTTGGTGGAGCTCTTCCAGTAGTCTAGGAGGGATGCTTCCGTGCTCCAATGGGTTCCTTCTCCTTCTCCAAGGTGTTTGGATAATGGGCCAAAAGGGGCACTCAAATGGGAAGCTAGCTCAAATGGTAAGTTAGGGTTTCAAGAGTGATTTTGGCAGAGTGAGGATATGATAGATTGTGGATGTGAAATGGGGAGCCTCCATCACCTATTTATAGGTTTTTAGTGGTGGAGTATTGACCTATGGTTTTTGGCACCATATGGTTTAGGTCAATGGTTTAGGTTTTTTGCTTCCTTTTTCCCTCTTTTTCCTCTTTTTTATATTTTTTTATATTTAGGGCCCTTTTAGAGGGTTTTTGCTATCTTTTGAAGAAATTTAAATTATTTTGGGGGGAAAAAAGGGGTTTTTTGGCCTTTTGGTGGCTTTTAAATGGTTTTTTGAGGTTTTGGAGGCAAAGATGGTGGGAAAAATAGACAAATGAGTCATGTGGTGAGGGAGATGAGGTAATGAGCACTTTTTAGGTGTTAACACCTTCCAGTCAAAGAAGTTGAAGGGAGTGAGAGTCACAACTTTGGATTGATTTTGCTCCATATTGATGCACTCCTGGTGATGGAAATACCCACAAAAAACACTCTTGGAAATTGTTTTGAATCAAGCTAGCTCTGATACCATGTGAGATTTTCAATTGCTAGGAACTAGATTTATAAGACAATTTCACATAGAATATTTCAGACAATGAGAGAAGAAGAATATAGAAGATAAATTGTGGAAATCACTCTATATTTTATTCATCAATATGATATCAATATATAATACATTCTTCATGGATAAAATCGAATTCCTTTGAGGAAATTTGGAAAGAGCAAAAAGAAAAGGCTTATAAAAGACAAAAAACCTCCTAGGTGGTACAAGCAGTTTCCAAAACTGTACTAGAGGCTTATGAATTGGCTAAGTATGGTATGGAATCTCATGAGTGAGTTAAATGGAATGTAATGATGGCTTTAGGAGAGAATAAAAGGTGTGGAGGTCGAATTTCCCAAGTGGTAAGAGTTTCCAAGTCAACTAGCTTTTCCTTATCCACTAGAAAGTAGAAAAAACATGATAAAGCTGTCTAAATTAGGAAGCTGTCTTTCTAATTCAGGAATAGAATAAAATCAGGCAGAATCCAAGGAAATCTGATCTAGAATCCATCCAGATTCGTTTTGGTGAGTTAGGATGGCATGTGGTCCACTAAAAGACAAAACTGACCTATTTTACCTAGTCAAAACTCAGAAAATTAATCATAAATGATTAATTAATTTATCCTAAGTCTAGAATGGTATAGGTGGGTTTTTTAAATATTCCAACACCCCCCTTAAGTGTGACTTTATGTGATGAGAATCAGAAAATATCAGAAATATAGGGCCCAAGCAACAAGGCTTATGGTCACCCCAATACAAAAAATAACTAGTCCATGTAAACCGAGGAAACAAGGAAACCTCATGGGAACAAAACCCTCCCAAAAAAATGGACATGCTTGATGTCTTCATATTGTCATGTTTCTCATTTGAATGAGCTAAATGGGATGCTTCTGAGTAATAGACTTGATGAAGAGATTGTGGATGTCATGATCATGCATCAATGCATCGATGTGACAAAGGAAAGAACTATGTGTAGAAGCTCCATGAAGCTCATATTCTGATGATGGAGGAGCATCATATGAATTTTTATTGCTGCTGTAACATACATAATCAGATCTGAAAACATAATCAATGATGGAAAAGAGATCTAAGCATACTCCTTCCCAAGGAGAAACAATGAACTCAACAGGATCAATTTCTTCTGTAGCTGCAATGTGGTGCATTAGTTCTTGTACTTTCTTCTCAAACTGATGTAGAACCTTTATGATATTGAAAATGAGATCATGTAGTTCTGAAACATCAGAATGTGAGTCACATGGAGCAATAACCAATATAGATGTGGAGTCTCCATGATCGAACAAAGTTTCAATAGGAAAAGTGTGAGAAACTAGATCACCCTGATAACTGAGCGAGCCTGGAGAGTGTGAGGACTTGAATTTTGAACCATGAGTGATGGGGTCAGGTCCATATGTGTGAAATATCAGTCCAAATATGGCCAAAAACATGGCTGTCCAACGAATGAGAGATATGAAAGACAAAAGTGCAACAGAGGCAAGTGACACAATGTAGGAAAACGTATAATTGTGTAGTTTCTTAACTAGAGAACTTGGGGGTTGTGGGGTATTTTGTGCATCGAATGGTTGGAAAAATGGTGTGGGAGATGTAATGACATTCATATCAGACTGTAAATCAGCTTCTAAATCAGAATCTAAAATATTTGAATGGTGGTGGAAAGACCTTTCAGAAGACAAGTTAGAAGCTAGTAAAAAATTACTAGTTTTGAGAGTAGGCTTGGATGAACTGACTGAAGACTGTTCCAAGGAAGAAGTGTGTTGGTAGAATTTTTCCCTACGGATAAGTAAAAATTCTCTTAGATTAAAGTAGACTTTAATTGACTCTAAACTAAGAAAAAACTAAACAAATGCTTCCTTGAATTCCTAGATCTAAACATACATCTCAAGATTAAAGTGCTAGAAGAAGTAGAAGAAATCTAACTAACTTTCAATCCAATTGCTTGTCTGTTAAATTTTCAGAATTTACTTCAATCTGATCTAGGATCTTAACTGAGAGAAAAACATGTACAACAAATCTACTATCATTCATGGACACAATAATGCAAGCACAGAAGAGACACCGAGTTTACTTGGGGAAAACCATAAAGGTGAAAAACCCCAATAACTTCCTCAGAGATAGATAGAGCAATGATACAACCAGAATACAAGAGATAGTCTTCTCCTAGCAGCAGAGCCTCCTCCTCCACAAGTGCGCCACTCTCCACAGTGTGAGTGAGAGAATAGAATGTGTAAAATGAGAGAGACACACTCTCTATTTATACACTAACTTGACTTGACCTTTACTCAACTAGGTCGGCCTCAACTTAACCACTTAACATAATGCTGACTAGGCCGACCCCCACTAGGGTGGTCTAATAACCCTTTGACCCACATGGAGGACCCCCAATAGGGTGGTCTAATAACCCTTTGACCCACATGACTTATACAGGGCCGACCCCAACAAGGTGGTCTAATAACCCATCAAGTATAAGTTACGACACTTACAATATAAATGACGACACTTCCGTATAGAGGAATAATAACATCTCTATAGGAATACAACCACTTCCGTATAGAGGAATAATAACATCTCTATAGGAATACAATATACATATATGTGAAATACATTCCGAAGTTACATATACATCAACATTGTCTTTATGGTTGCTCCAATTTCCAAGTCCTCGCGAATGAACCTGTCAAAATGAAACCAAGATACAAGCATATACAATTCTCTAGCAACTTGAAATATGAGTTACGATCTAAATCTACAATAGATACAAATCATATCATTGAAACAAAATCAATACATGTGATTTGGGAAATAAGACAAGTTATGTTCTATTATCAACTTGAAGTCACTTACAATGGTTGCTTGATATCCAAGCCAGCTTCCAGCTCCAAGTGCTTCCTCCTCTAGCTATCTCCACAAAGCTTCAAGATCATAAGTTTGATGTCTCCAAGAGTCCTCCTCTTTTTCTCATGGAATGCCTCTCTCTTATAGTGTGTGGTAGGATTAACCAACAAGAGAGAAGGGTGGATCTTGGGAGAGTTTAGTGGATCAGGCCTACTAATCACAGAAAGTGAGTTAGGAATGAATTAGGGACACCAATCCTCAAAAATATCTCGAAAATAAAAATCCCACAATCCATGGCAAAAAGGCTAAAAAAAGTGTACCGCGCCTCTAGAACAGAGCATAACACGGTAGTACCATGTGGCAGAGAAAGAGCATAGCACGGTAGTACGGACTACTGCGCTACTAAGATGGAGCAAGGCGCGGTAGTAAGGGTAAATGAAGTCTCAGCTAGGTTGATTCTTGACAGGGTAAGTTTGCCTTCAAGGATCACTCATCATTTTTCTCTTCTGGGTGTTTTAAACAGTAGGGGAAGTGTCGTCAACTCTTTTTGTGCTAAAGATGCGAATCTGTGAAATATGGAGGTATAACAGATGCCCCCTAAAGTGTGAGGTCAGAAGGGACTGATGGCCGAAAGACTTTACAAATACTGTACAGAGATAGCATCGAGGAGAGCGACAAGGAGATGAAAAAGAAACAAAATGTTAGATATACCACCGAGGTGGGCATCCCCATGCTCGGAAACAATTGACTTCAAAGCATGGCTGCCGACCAATACATTGCAGATCCATGAGTACTGAGATGATATAGACTGTAGACAAATAATGGCTACTATGAACAAGCGTAGATCCATGAGACAGTAATGACACAGCCACGACCAATACAAAAAGTGGATCTGTGTGACAATACAAAGGACATCTCCATCGCAACCTGGATGCAATCAAGATACAAAGGTGCGCCCAGGGTCTTCTACCCAATTGCAAATGATAGGAATCTAGCCATGTGATTACAAAGTGTTGAAGTCGAACATGGTAGAAACCATTTGATTAGCGGTCAATTATGTGAACTGTTAACAAATGCGAGGGAAATCACCAATGATGACGATGATCCCCAAGGTATCTGAAGTACATCTCAACGAAATGCGAATAAATGAGTTGATGTTGAGCATTCGAGAGATTGTTCGATTAGAGGTCAGTGATGTAAACCTACTATCAAACATGAGGAAACTTGCCATTGAGGCATGCAGGTACCAAGGTACTAATGGTTGATCCCTAAGTCTAATTCCCGGATAGTGATTTGGCGTCGACGGGAATAGACTCGTCGAAGGTGGGCCATAATGATTCCCACATCATCGACACGAAATCGGAACGAAAGATAGTATAAGATGATGAAACAATGGAGTATGTACTGACACAACGGAGGCCTGACACAATGAATGACTCTGAACAATGCAACCCTTTGAACATATAACGGCATGTAACAGGACTTGGTAGCAGGTATTATTGATAGCAGAGGATAGACACCGAATGAGTAAGCTCGTGGCCAGAGAGACGACTCAAGATGATGACTATGACTCAGCGAGAATAAATACCCAAAATAGACAAGGGACAGACGCATGCCATGTTCAAAGGTAACGATTGACAAGCTACCAAAACAAACTTGACTTGCTCCCCATATTCCCCCGACATGATAGACGAGTACCTCTTTGTTGTTTTTTGAGCTTGAAGAGGATAATAGATGCTCGGTATAGCTCATCTCATAGATGAGTCCAATCTCACATGTTCTACGAACCTGAGAAAGGAGGGGTTCGTCCCAAAGTGGGTCCTTCGATGTTAAATTTTAACGAGTCCAAGGAAGGAAAACTCGGTAGTTTTTCACATTTAGAGAGCCTGAAAAACTTAAAGGAGGCTCCAAAGTGTACTTTTTCATAAATTTAGTCCCTCGATCCCGAAAAAGTGTAAAACAATTCTCGAGAGAACTATCCCAACAAAAAATTGACTGAGGTATACCTTTCTCATAAATAGTCTAGACGGGCCGAAAAAGGGGTAACCTATCACCAAATAGACGACCTTTCAAATACTTTTACAAGTGTGAAAGAGTCAAGATCACTTGGCAATCTTTTCAATTTTAGGGAGTCTAAAAAGAGCTTAACTATGGACTCCAATGGTCTTTTTCGTAATTTTTAATTATTCTGGTCCGAAAAGAGAATAAAATACAACCAGGATAATACTTTCCTCATCGTTTTAACGAGCATGAGTAAAGCTGACCAAGCTCGACACCATTTATTGAGTTTGACAAGCATGACATGGGTGTAAAAGCGCTTGAAATCTTTTTCAAGTTTTAATCCAGAGCACGAAAAAGATAAAGTGGGATCAATATGAAGGTCAAAACAATAAATGAACGCCATCGTGAATATATTGTTTTTAAAGGAGATCCTGTCAACAAGTGCTCATGAAACCAGATATTAGTAATGTGAAATGGGTTTTATTTTAACCAGAAAAAATAGTGAGTAAAAAATAAGTGAAAAAGCTATATAAAGGGTGGGTAAGTATGGAAAGTTACCATTTCACTTGTGCATTTACCAAAAGTGGAGATTTTACCCATTTGAGGAGCAAAACTTCAAGAGTTCATATCTGGAGATTCGGGGCACCGTTTCAACAGCCGTCTACGCCAGGTAAGAGATTTTAAGCTGTGGAACGGTACTGTGCAATACCTCGCAGTCATATTTCTCCCAGGCGCGATAGAGGTGAGACTTAAGATGAAAAAATCATTTTTTCTCAAATTTTTAGCTGAGATCAAGTTGTTAAATAATTACTGAATGTTTCCTATGACCTTTTGCAGGTGTCTGAAACTTGTTTGGAGAAAAATGGTCCATTGGAAAGAAAGAGAGCATGAAGCGGATGATTTGCTGGCCGAAAATGACCAAAGGTTGTGACTGCATTGCGGGAATGTGGTTTGTTAAAATTATTCAAGACCAAAGGTATTCACAAGCAGGCAAAGCTTCTCACCCACATTATTCAAATGTGGGACCCTGACATTCAAGCTTTCCGAGTGGGAGAACACACCCTCGAGATTGAACTCGAGGATATTTATTTCCTCACGGGCCTCTCAAAAAGAGGAGCCCGGGTGAGTTTTACTGGGTACACAGCCTCGAAGGCGAGCACAGATGCTTTCATTGCTCGTTATTGCCGTTAAGGTTCAGGGAAGAAAAGCGGCAAGGTGGTCATCAAAGATATTATAGAAATTCCTATAAAAACCGTGTTGTTCACCATCACATGTGCAGCAGGGAGCACGGGTCCCCATCAGGCGTCCCGTACATAGATGAATCTTGCAGTGGATTATATGGCAGGAATAGTATTCAACTGGTGTGAGGCAGTGTTGACCAACTTCAAAGAGCAAGTGAACAAGTGTAGGCTTGGAGAGAATTCTCAATTTGGGTATGGGAGCATCTTAGTCACCTTCTTTTTGGCGAGGGTGCCGTTGTTGCGCCCACAGATAGCCATGCCCCCCCATCCACCTACCGAGCCATGGATGGCTCGATGGAGCGAATATGCAGGACGACTTGGGGGACCACAACGTTTGGATTTCGGTGAGGATTTCTTCTCGTGGCTCGAGGAACAGATTGTGATGATCGATGACTACCCCTATGCAGGGGTGGATTTCCATGAGGACATAGACTTGGCACTGTCGGAAGATGAGGATTGGGACAACTCAGGTATGACCTTCATGGATATATTTTTTCTTTTTTGAATATATAATTTTTATTGTTTTTTAGAATGTGTAAAAGACTTTAATATATGTACGTGTGCATGTCGCAGATCGTGGACCACAGAGACCGGCAGGGTACTCGCCATTACGCCAAGGTGGTGTTGATCACCAAGCCGCCCTAGACGAAGAAGAAGACGAAGATGAAGCGGGAGGGGTCTAGGAAATAGAGAGGAATTTGCAGGGTTTAACCCACGGTATCCTTGCTATGAGGGTGGACAACATCCCTTTGCATCTCCAGCGACATACTGTAGGTGTGCCTAGGCGTATTGGCCGACTCCTTCGTAGGGTGGTTCGAGCTATAGTGTGTTATCACCAGCAGCGTGAGGAATCTAATGAGGGACATGATAGATCTCCCAGATCTCCTTAGATGGTAGCTTTTATCTTTTTGCGGCATGTATACGATATGTAGGCTTTGAGAGCCAAATTTTTGTATGGGATTTGGTCCCAAATTTTGTCTTTAAACACAAACTTTATGTATTTGGAAAAAACACTTTTATATACAGTGATGTGGACCTATTTTTATGATATATTTATTTACAATGACTTGTGTGTTTATTTTTTGTGATGTGTTTTTATGTATGGGCAAGATGCCAATCCAAAATGTAATTCGCTAATGAATCAACTATACAATTGAATTCCCTTGGTACGTGTTGATATGAAATGAAATTAAATGATCGTTCCAAGAGGCGTACCCTCCAAAATAAACGAAGTAGGGTACGATCGCGAACTATGTAAACATGATTCAGATGAGAAACCACGAGTTGGGAGTCTAAAAAGACTGATAGGGAGTCAATTCCAAGTGAAGCAACCTCCGTCAAGAGTCCGATGACTGCATGGTACTCTGCGATATTGTTGGTTGCAGGACCCAAACAACTGGATCCTGAAGATATCAAATCGCCAGTGGGAGAATAGATTACCCATGCTGCGGAAGCGAGGTTCCGGGTATGCCGGCTTGCACCGTCGGCGAATCCGAAGTAGGCAGACATCTGCGTACAAAATCATGAGTCAAAGTAAGAATGGATACATGAGGTCCGTGCGCACACCAAAAAGATGAATGAAAACAAGCTAAGTACATTATTTACAAAAAGTAACCTGCGTAGGGTAACCTTATGCATAGAAGCATTTGAGGTATAGCCCATTGCAGGGCCGTGCCAATGGCGTGCCATCACAATCGACGAGTTCATAGGCTCCTTTCTCCAAGACAAGTTTTACAACAAAGGGGCCGTACCACATAGATTCTAGTTTTCCTTTTTCGAGTTTATCATGCATTTGATCATATGTGAGTACGAGGTCACCTTCATTGAAAATCCGAGGTTGAACGGATTTGTCATACTAAGCTTTGACGCATTTTTTATGAGCTTTGTTGGCTAAAGCAGTGTCGCGGCGGGTTTCATCTAGCTTGGCTAGGTATAGAAACCGTTCCTCTTCGGAAGTGATGTGGGGAAGTAGCTCTATGGCTATCTTAAGTGATGGAATTTCACATTCAATCGGTAAAATGGCTTCCAGGCCATACACCAGTTGGAACGGTGTAATCCCAGTAGCACTTTTTACTGAGGTTCGGTATGCCCATAGTGCTGAAAATAGAGTTGAGTGCCAGTTGGATTTCTGAGTACCCACAATACGCTGAATCATCCGTTTTAGAACTTTGTTAATGGCTTCAACTTGGCCATTAGCTTGTGCGTAGTATGGGGTTGAGTTTTCCTGGCGAAAACCCAACTTGGCACTTAGTTCCTCAATCATATGGTTCCTGAAGTGGGAGCCATGATCGGTCACAATGGATTGTGGCACACCAAATCTAGCTATAATGTGATTGAATATGAATTGTGTTGCTGTTTTTCCATCTTCAGCATAAGTGGGCATCGCTTCAGCCCATTTTGTGAAATAGTCGACAGCTACTATGACATAGCTATGCCCCCCGACTGAAGTGGGCTTACAGTGCATGAAATCTATGCCCCATTTGGAAAAGGGGCCGACGGCAATAATAGGCTGGAGTGGAGCAGGGTGCGAGCGTGTTTTACTATGAAAGAATTGACATGGTGGACATTTCTTGACCATTTCAATGCAGTATTTGAAAATTGAGGGCCAGAAATATCCTGCTCGCAGTATTTTCCGGGCCATAGCCATCCCAGAGAGATGACCACCACATGCTCTAGCGTGGCAGTCATTAAGAACGTGTTCCACCTCATCTAGGGTCAGACAGCGTCGAAGAACGGTGTCGACACCATGTCGATAAAGATTATCATTGACTATGAGGTAGTACTTGGCGTGATGTCGGATGCGTCGACGTTCATCGCGAGTGAGGTCGGGGTGGAAGAATTGGGTTTGGAGATATAATAGAATATCCCTGTACCACGGATCAGACGTGCTAATGAGGAACAACGATTCATGAGGAAGAGAATCGATGGGCTCAGATTGCTCAATAGCACGGGGCAAGTTACAAATCAACTCAACAAAGACCAAAGACTTCTTGGACTTGGCTTTGACAAATTCCAAGTCAAACTCTTGAAGGATGACGATCCAACGAGAATATTTGCCCCCAAGCACTTGACGCGTGAGGATATAATACATTGGATTGAAATCGGCTATAGCAGTGGTCTGGCGGAGTAGAATGTAATGACGGAATCTCTGGACAGCAAAAACTGTTGCCAGAGCCAGTTTTTCAACATGTGAATAATGAGTTTCGGAGTCGAGAAGACTCTTACTAAGATAGTATACCACATGTTCTATGCCGTTGTGGTCTTCCTGGACTAGCACCATACCAATGGTGGAAGTTGAAGCTGCAAGATAAAGAATGTAATCCCGTGTGTAATCGGGGGGTTGGATCACATGATCTTTAGTTAAGGATGCCTTTAGATTATCGAAGGAGCATTGGGCTTCATCGTCCCAGATGAAGGGAGTATTCTTCTTGAGAAGCGTCATATAGCCTTTTGTTATCTCGGAAAGATTACAGATGAAACGATGTAGAAAGTTTGCATGCCCTTGCAAACTTTGAAGTTCTGGAATGTTTGTGGGGGAAGGCAGGCTAAGATAGCTTCTACCTTCGCTGGATCTAAGCATATCCCGCTTTTGGAGATTATGAATCCCAAAAGTTTTTCGGCTTCCACACAAAAGACGCACTTATGTGGATTCAAACGGATATTGTAGCGATGACACCTTTCGAAAATGGCACCTAAGTGATTAGGATGGTCATCCCGGGTCTGAGAATGAGCGGGAAGATCATCAAGATATGGTTCTACAATATGTTTGATGTCGTGAAATGCATATGACATCACCCGTTGGAAAGTTGCCCCGGCATTTTTAAGGCCAAAAGGTAAATTTCGATATGCGAAAATCCCCCAAGGGCAGATAAAGGCTGTTTTGTGCTGGTCGTCTGGGAGGGTATCGATCTGATTATAGCCAGAAAAGCCATCCATAAATGAAAAGATGACACTCATGGCACAGTTATCGATGATCTGGTCGATGAACGGAGTTGGGTAGTTGTCCTTTGGACAAGCTTTGTTCATGTCGCGGTAATCGACACAAACTCTAATCGTTCCCTGTTTCTTGGCTACGGGAACGATGTTAGATACCCATTCTGTCAATGGGACAGGATAGATAAAACCAACTCGCAAAATTTTTTCAGCTTCTGCTTTAATAGCGGCTGCCTTACGAGGATGGACGGGTCGAAGTTTCTGCTGAACAGGTCGGGTGCCAGGGAAGGTTGGAATTTCATGGACCACAATCGAGGGATCTATTCCTGGAATTTCTTCATAACTCCAAGCAAAAACATCACGGAAGGTTTTGAAGTAGGCACTATAGAACTCCATTTCGAGGGGAGTACATGTTTTGCCAATATGTATGTTTTCCACGATACCAGGCTTCACTGAAATATCTATGGGAGTGGTTGTCATAAGGTTAGCCAAGTTTCCTTCGGAAAATACTTCGTCGAGGGAAGTGGGAAACTTGGTTTGAACCATCCCAAGTGAAGTACTGGGTTTTGTATCGGGCTCAAGCGTCTGAATGGTGGGGAATGAAGATCGATGATGAAAATCTCCCCATGGTGGCCCATCACCGCACATAACCTCCATGATTGATTCATCAGTGGGAAAAATCAAATTGAGAGGATCGATAAGTGGTGGGGATGAATGAGTCTCAGATGAGAGCTGTGCGTGATGGGTAGAACAGTCGACCCAATTGGTGGTTGATTGGATCGCTTCGTACGCTACGCGGTTTATATTCAAAGGCATGGAGTTGCCATAGTCTTCAATCTCAGCGGGACTCGGAATCACCCATGAATCATTGGAAGGGGTGACATTTGATGAAATCATGTTGACTGGTTGAACATGGGTCCCCAGCTCTGGAAAAACTCCAATAAGGGAAGAATCCTTCATAAGACCAACACCAATGTCTTGGAACCGGTACCAAGGCTGATCCAATAACGGGACGGTGTTGGCGGAGTTCGGATGAGAGTCTGGGATACAGTAATCAAGTTGATCAATGGTGACAATTTTCCCTTCATGAGGAAATTGCACAATACGGAAGACGGTAGATGCTATGGCGGTCATGGTGTAAAACCAGTTCCGACCAAGTAGAAGATTGTAATCTAATGGTGCATCCATGACTTCAATGTGTACAGATACTGTTTTGCCCCCCAGTTCAACACCAATTGAGGGAATGAGTCCATAAGGTTGAAAACCGTGTCCATCAAATGCCCTGAGAGTAGTGGGAGAGGTTGTGATTTCGGGTGAGCCTAAGGCTCTCCAACAATTCAAAGACATGATCGACGTGGAGGCACCTTCATCTAAAACAGTGTGATGGATGCTATTTCCATGGATTTTTGTATGAACCTGGAAGGCTAATTGGTGAGAAAGCTGAGGTTTGGCGTGCTCCAAGTTAAACATAATAGAGTTTGAAGTATCTGGGTCCATTGCCCCCAGTGCTGAAAGTAAGGTTCTACGCTGCGTGGGGAAGTGTAGAAGAACCTCGAGAGTCGACATGGCGCAAGGTGCTTGAGCTAAATCCTCAACAATGTTGTAATTTTGGGCAGCTCACGCATTGGGATTAAATGTCGCCTTTCATATGGTGCCCTTGGGTGGGCATAGCACTGTGTCTGTAAGCGGTCTCTCGATATGGAGATGGCTGGTAGGGGGAGGGATAGAGGTTGGATCTTCAACAGGAGATTTGCCTTTGGCTGTCTCCGATTGTTTGTTTGAATTTGGAGGGTTCTCATATGTCTTTGAAAGAGTAGTTATATGAATCTCCTCATTACTCGTCATCAGGATTTCACGATTTGTGGACGTCTCTCCGCAAGTTGGATTGCTCGAGTTGCCCCCTTGTGGGTTTTCTTGGGCAACCATTTGTTGTTGCTGTTGAGGGAAAGCGTCAGTTAACACTGCCGGGTGAGAGGATCCTTTAACGAATTTGTTGACCTCGTCCTTGTAGGGACAGTCACGTGTGTAGTGATCATCTTGATAAATTAGGCAGGGAAACTTAGCCTTTCGACGTGGTTTCTGGTCGTTGTGGGTGGGTTGTGGCTTGGGGTTCTCTTGCTGATTCTTCTTGGATTTACCACGATTGTTTTTCTTCTTTCCTCCGGATGGTTGTAACGTAGATTGAACTGCGTTCACTTCGGAGGAGATAGCAGGAGAAGTAGTAGCTTTTGAAGTAGCCTGAGTTAGAGCGGGGGAAGCAGAAGCTTGTTGTCCTGTCGAGTTGGTAGTAGGATGGGTCTTGACTGAACTAACAATACCATCAATGGGGGGTTCAGTGGTGGGTTTCGTTGGATCAGTGGTAACGCGGGAGGCATGGGGAAGAAGTTCGTGTAAAGTGCCGGATTGGGTGTATACCAAATCCATGTACTGAGCTGCCGAGATGGCTTGTTCTTCTGTGACCGGCCCGTGCATAGTGATATCCCTGGCTATGGGAGGCAAAAAGGATTTCGTGAACCAATCAGCGAGTAGCTGATATGGAATGGGTGCCTTGATCAGCCTACGACGTCGACACCACTCATGGATGTGATCCGAAATGCGTGTAGAAGTGGTTTGACGCAGTGAGGTTAACAGTTCTGTTCCAGTCTCATACCGGATGGGGAGCTGGAAATGGGTCAGAAACTGCATAGCCAAGGTGTTGAAATCATGGAAAGAGTGTTGTGGAAGCTCGATGTACCATTTTGTTGCCGTGCCGGTAAGCGTACGCTGGAAGAGCCGTAGTCGAATGGAATCGCCCATCAAGGAGTTGGATGAACACCAAAGATGGAAGGTCATTACGTGATTCTTGGGGTCTTCCTCGGGCTTAGCATCGAACGTAGGAATGTACGATGGAAGTTTGGCTGGAATGGGTGGCCAGTGAGGTTCATGCCATATCGGATCATTAATGAGCCTTGACAAATCAGGTAAGTCTAGCGTGGCCAAAAAGGGAAGTTGACGATTAGTCTGCGGGTATGAGTAATAACCGTATGGTGCAGAGAAACCTGGGGGGCCCTGCATAGCATACTGTTGCGTGTTATACCCATATGTGTTTCCCGGGGGGTACTGCTGGAAGTTCTGTGAGTAGTAAGCCATCTGGTTAACCGGTTGAGTGTTGGTAACCGGTTGGTGGATGTTCTGCTGAGTGGGGATGGTAGGTATGGTACCCTGGGGTTGCTGAAACCCAGGAATGGTTGCTACTCCTGGTTGGGGAAAAGTTCCTTGGAGTTGTTGTGTTCCAGGAATGTTACCACTATATTGAGTAAGTGGAGGGTTTCCCATAGCAGGGTTGGGGGGTGGTTGCGACAGTGGTGTCCATGGAAGGTTCGTTCCTCCTTGAGGAACATGTGGAAATTGAAGGGATGGGTTCCATGGAGTTGTAGCAGCTGAAGGATAAGGGAAGCCAAAGTTCAGGTTGGGGGGAATCTGAGATTGCCCCCCAGCTGGGTTCCGGTTTCCAAATAGTGAGTACACCCCACTCTGTGGGATTTGAGGTTCCTAAGAAGGAAGCGTACCTGACGGGGGATGTTGAGTATGAGGCCCTGTTGGAAAACCGGTATAAGGTTGTCCGCTGCCAGGTGTGTTGTACATACCATACTGAGCAGATGCTGCTGGTTGAGAGGGTTGTTGGATGGAGCCAATGGGTTGTCCTCCAGCAGACGGGTTGGATGGCCCTATAGGAGGAGGTTTTTGACGGGAACGGGGTTCCCAACAAAGGATTGTCCTCCAGCTGGTTGGGTTGATGGCCCACTAGGAGGAGTTTGGTTGTTGGAGTCGGGGACCATAGTAGTCGGCTGTCCACCTCCTGAGATAGTGTAGATAGTGGCCGGAGGTGAACCTCCGGTCAAAACGGAAGATCCAATAGTATGACTTGGTGTTCTTCTGCCGCTAGCCAAATAGGATAGTGTCGATTGGCCATCGACGCCAAAAGTGCCGATTTGTGGAGGGGGTCTTCCATATCTAACAGGCGAGGATGGAGAAAAAACTGGGTTATCCCTCATAGAATGTGCGCCAAACATGGGTGATGGCAACAAATGTGGGGAATTTAACCGAGGGGTATCAGGGGTATCGTCCATAGCGTGTTCAACGATAGGAGGACCATTGAAGACTAGGTTCGAGTTCATGTCCTGGAAAGGGTTTTCGGGGTCCGGCAGAAACCTAGGTATAGTAATGTCTGAAGGTCCGGAGCCATCTGCATAGGAGTAATGAAACTCTGTGCTAGATGGGAGGTTGGGATCCAGATAGTCGGGAGGACGGGTAACAGGGGGATATCTAGAAGCTGTCGAGAGCATTTGCTCTGTGTTGCGTTTAAATTGTGCCGATGCTAACGGGGAATTTGCTAGACTAACTATACTAGACTGAATGGAGGCCATGATCTCATGTCCCAGAGGGAGGTTGGGGAGAGATATGGTACGAGGTACATTGCTGGAAGAACTGGTTTCCTGTGGATGAACGCTGGATGGCGTGGTGATAACAGGCGGAAGCTCCGCCTGGGAAGTGATAAAGCCATAATCAGGTTCAAAAGGTGTGTCAGGAAGTCGAGTATCTTCAATAATTTTGATGTACCCACCCAGGACTGATATCAAGCCAGGTATATCCTATTTGGACCCTTCGGTGGTGCCAACAGATCCGTTTGTGTCATCGTGAAAAGTTTCTGGTGGAAGGGAGGTGTTGACATCAGGTAGGAGGATGACCTCTGGTCTAGTATTTTGGGCTGTACTAGATTTAGCCACTGTAATGTTGTCCACTGTGGCAGATATATCTGGAATAATAGTGGGTGAAGTGACAGTGGGAATCTCAGATATGCTAGTGGTTGCAGAAGCTGCAAGAGATTCTGAGACTGTGCTGTGAGTAACGGTTACAGACGGAACTAAAGATGTAGTATGTATCGGCGGTGGAATGTTCCCTCGACCAGCACCACGGCCAGGAGGAGCGGGAATGCGTGATGCAGGTGGAACGGAGGTCCGTGGTGGTGGTGGTGGTGGAGGGCTTTTGCCTTGTACTCGTCGTGATATCCGTGGTGGTTCTAACATGATGGCAGGAATATGAAATCCGGGGGCAGTTTCATAACAAAGAACTCAAAAACTCTAATGCAGCCGAGTGTGCAGAAGAGGAGCTAGAAAAAGCAAGGTTCGCAGGCAAAAAAGCAAGCTCTAAAATCTATACTGAGACCGGTGTCGCAGTAAGCGAGCTGAGAAAAATAATGGCCAGAATGCCAACAAGCAGTCACTAAAAAGAAAAATGACCCTCTATAAAGATGAGATAACAAGCAAACTCCTAACTAAGAGCTGGAGACCTCAACAAGCTGTATCCTTCGCAAGGTGATGAAATCCAAGTCGAATAATACAACGTGAGAGACCGATATGAGAAGGATATCCCTCTACCGAAAGGGATCCTAGGTAAAAGAGCCCTAGTAGAAAAGTCACTAAGCTACCTCATTCATGACACGTTGGAAAAGGTTTTCGGCGCTTCTGCCTTATCACCCTTGCATTACTATGAATTACAAGGAAGACAATGATCGATGTTGCCTTAGGGCTAAGTGGAGTGCAACATTCCACAGAGTCCGTCCGGTTCTCAATCTCGCAGCGGTTTAACCCCTGAAAGTTAAAAACAGTTAGGAGGCCCCTCCATAAACTGGCTGTGACCGTGTCAATAAATACTAGAGGATTTTAGTTCCCTAGAGGACAACAACTATGTCTCGGATGAAAATGACAAGGGGGAATTATTTTGATGCCTGTCCCCGGTGTCCTACCTAACCACCAAATTCTTTTGATTTCCTCAAGTGAGGTTAATGTTGGTTTAGTTAGGGAGATTAATTTTAGTGGTTGTATTACTCAATCAGGTAAATGGACGTGAAACTTGGTGGTGTTGTGACGACCCAAACCATGCAAGTGAGAATGAAACGAAATAAGCCTTGTATTCGATGAAAACTAGCTATGGAAGAGAGAGAGTTCTTCGATCATAAATGCATGAAACTTTCACAAGAAATTAAAAACCAAAACAAAATTTTTTTGTTTTCTTTTTGTAAATAGAGCCAAACTGAAATAAACACTTCTTTCCAATTCACTGATCTTACAACTAAGATGCTTCAAAAAATGAGAATTTCTGTGGCAAATTTCAATGGTTCACTTTCTAATGCACAATAATGCTGCTAGACCATTTCAATCCAAACAACACAAATGTTCTCCAATGATAATTTTTTAATATAGATTTTAATGATAATAATGGAAACAATGTGACTATGAAAGCTACAAGATTCAGTAAAAGAGAACAGTAGTAATGGTCTGGTTGTGATGAGAAGATCAAGCCAATGCAATCAAACTGAAGGGGTGACCCAATGTGCAAATAATGCCACTAACTCACCAAATAATCAAGCTCACAAAAGAAATAAACACACCGCAAAGACTGTGTAATGAACAGGATAGTAACAGGCAACAGAAAACACCAACTAAGGCAGAGAAAAATGAAAAATGACTCAGGAAACCAAGCAGGGAAGAAAAAAATTGACAGTATGCAGACACTACCGCGTGGCAGAATAAGACTAGAGTGCGGTACTGTTAGACTACCGCTCTGGTAAGAATGCAGGATACGCGGTACTACCGCGCTGTGGTCAATGTTGAGGGCGCGGTACTGTTGCAAAGTATGGAAAATCACAACTTTTGAAAAGAAAGATGAATTTTTCAGGGTTGCTGCAGACCCAGAGGACTCACTGATCACACAGGGAGGAAAAATACAGAGAGGAGGGGTGAATAAAGGTCAATGAGACCAAAATTCAATACTGGTTTGAAGAGAAAGAAAAAATCACAATAAAAAAATGGCTGAAAGTGAAATTAATCAATCAAATGGGTTTCAAACCAGCGGAGTCGCCATTCTTGTTGGTAGAATTTTTCCCTACGGATAAGTGAAAATTCTCTTAGATTAAAGTAGACTTTAACTGACTCTAAACTAAGACAAAACTAAACAAATGCTACCTTGAATTCCTAGATCTAAACAGACATCTCAAGATTAAAGTGTTGATGTATATGTAACTTCGGAATGTATTTCACATATATGTATATTGTATTCCTATAGAGATGGTATTATTCCTCTATAAGGAAGTGTCGTCATTTATATTGTAAGTGTCGTAACTTATACTTGATGGGTTATTAGACCACCTTGTTTGGGGTCGGCCCTGTATAAGTCATGTGGGTCAAAGGGTTATTAGACCACCCTATTGGGGGTCGGCCATGTGGGTCAAAGGGTTATTAGACCACCCTATTGGGGGTCGGCCCACTCAGCATTATGTTATGTGGTTAAGTTCGAGCCTACATGAGTTAGGTAAAAAGGCAAGTCAAGTCAAGTATAAATAGAGTGCGGGAGGCACTCTATTTGCTCACTCACTTCTCACACATGCACTCAAGGAGGAGTGGCGCACTTATGGAGGAGGAGGATCTGCTGCTAGGTTATGCCTATCTCTCATGGTTGGTTGTATCATTGCTCTATCTATCTCTGAGGAAGTTATTGGGGTTTTTCACCTTTATGGTTTTCCCCAAGTAAATCTTTGTGTCTCTTGTGTGCTTGCATTATTGTCTCCATGATTGATATGCTGTAGATATGCTGTACATGTTGTTCTCTCAGTTAAGATCCTAGATCAGATTGAAGTAAATTCAGAAAATTTAACATAAAGTGCTAGAAGAAGTAGAAGAAATCTAACTAACCTTCAATCCAATCGCTTGTCTTTATGGTTGCTCCAATTTCCAAGTCCTCATGAATGAACCTGTCAAAATGAAACCAAGATACAAGCATATACAATTCTCTAGCAACTTGAAATATGAGTTAGGATCTAAATCTACAATAGATACAAATCATATCATTGAAACAAAATCAATACATGTGATTTGGGAAACAAGACAAGTTATGTTCTATTATCAACTTGAAGTCACTTACAATGGTTGCTTGATATCCAAGCTAGATTCCAGCTCCAAGTGCTTCCTCCTCTAGCTATCTCCACAAAGCTTCAAGATCATAAGTTTGATGTCTCCAAGAGTCCTCCTCTTTTTCTCATGGAATTCCTCTCTCTTATAGTGTGTGGTAGGATTAACCAACAAGAGAGAAGGGTGGATCTTGGGAGAGTTTAGTGGATCAGGCCTACTAATCACAGAAAGTGAGTTAGGATCGAATCAGGGACACCAATCCTCAAAAATCTCTCGAAAACCAAAATTCCACAAGCCATGGCAAAAAGGCTAAAAAAAGTGTACTGCGCCTCTAGAACAAAGCATAACGCGGTAGTACCGCATGGCAGAGAAAGAGCATAGCGCGGTAGTACGGACTACCGCGCTACTAAGATGGAGCAAGGCGCGGTAGTAAGGGTAAATGAAGTCTCAGCTAGGTTGATTCTTGATAGGGTAAGTTTTCCTTCAAGGATCACTCATCATTTTTCTCTTCTGGGTGTTTTAAACAGTAGGGGAAGTGTCGTCAACTCTTTTTGTGGTGAAGATGCGACACTGTGAAATATGGAGGTATAACAAAGTGGAGGTTTCTGATTCTGATATATCAAAATGTGAATCAAAATCAGAGACATCAGAATTATATTTCACTCTAGTACTCAAGGCATAAGCATGATTACCTTTGGGAGAGGCTTGGAAACAGTGTTATTGTTCTACAACAAGCTTGCCTTGTTCTTTCTTTGCAAAGTTAGGAACATTTATGTTATGTTCTTCAAGCATTTTGGACATGATTTCCAATTTATTCTTGAAGTAATATTTCTCAGGATGAGTGCCTTTTCAGCAATAAGAACACTTGGGCTTCTCCTTCTTCATCTTCTTGGATTTGGAATCTCCATTAGAATCCTCTTCATTTGACATTATATTTTGTTTGGACTTGTCATTCTTCTTTGCTCCATGAGCAACAAGTGGAAATTATTTGGAGGGTGTTTGATCCCTCATTTGGACCAGTTTTTCCTTCTCTCGAGTGATCGAATCAATGAATGCATCCAAGGTTGGCATCTTCCACTTGGGAACTGCAAGTCTTGTAGAATGAAAAGTAAACACAAATACTGAGTATTCATAGCTTAGTTTTGACAAAATGGTAAGGATTAATTGCTCATCCTTCTTTTCTATGCCACATTGATTGAGTTGAAGCACTAGGTTATTGAATTTTGAGATAAAATCCTCCATAGAATCCAAATTACTTGGACTAAGAGAGATCATGTCAATCTCCAACAAATGACCTCTGAGCTCGTCCTGTTTTCCAAAGAGAGACTCTAGCTTTGTCCACACTTCATTTGGAGTGGATAGAGAATCAATATGGAATAAAATATCTGGAGATACAAAGAGACAAAGTAACCCATAAGCTCCATCAAGCCTATTGAACAATTTTTATTGTAATTCAACAACTCTTGGCTCAGTTTCAAGCCCCATAGTGACTCTATACAATCCTCTGATTCGAAGCTGGATGATCATATGCGCCTTCCAGTCAAAGAAATTGAAGGGAGTGAGAGTCACAACTTTGGCTTGATTTTGATCCATACTAATGCGCTCCTGGTGATGGAAATACTTGAAAAAAACACTCTTGGAATTTTTTTTGAATCAAGCTAGCTTGGATACCATGTGATATTTTCAATTGCTAGGAACTAGATTCATAAGACATTTTCACATGGAATATTTCAGACAATGAAAGAAGAAGAATAGAGAAGATAAATTGTGGAAATCACTCTGTATTTTATTCAATAATATGATGTCAATATATAATACATCCTCCATGGAGAATATCGAATTCCTTTGAGGCAATTTGGAAAGAGAAAAAAGAAAAGGCTTAGGAAAGACAAAAAAACCCCGTAAGTGGCAAAAGCAGTTTCCAAAATTGTACTAGAGGCTCACGAATTGGCTAAGTATGGTATGGAATCTCATGAGAAAGGTAAATGAAATGTAATGATGGATTTAAGAGAGAAGAAAAGGCGTGGAGGTCGAATTGACCAAGTGGTAAGAGTTTCCAAGTCAACTAGCTTTTCCTTGTCCACTAGAAAGTAGAAAAAACATGATAAAGTTGTCTAAATCAGGAAGCTGTCTTTCTAATTCATGAATAGAATAAAATCAGACAGAATCCAAGGAAATCTTATCCATAATCCATCTAGATTCATTTTGGTGAGTTAGGAGGCACGTGGTCCACTAAAACACAAAACTGACCTATTTTACCTAGTCAAAACTCAGGAAATTAATCATAAATGATTAATTATTTTATCCTAAGTCTAGAATGGTATAGGTGGGTTTTTTAAATATTCCAACACCAAATAGGATGATAGGGTCACGAAAAATTAGTATGAGGATTGGGTTGGATTCATTAATTTCTTAACGACTTGCAATCACTTTTAGAACAGAAAATAGATATCCATATGTCATTTCATTAAAGTTATTGCAAAATTAGTCATGAATTCATGCCCAACGAGCTAGTCTTGAAATATAAAAAAAAAATCAGCCTGTAAGGCTCTGGAATATCTGATTTTGGACTTGGTATGGATTATACAGACCATTAAAAACCTAAAAAAACCTTCATAAAGTAAAATGGGTCCACAAAGGTCTGAGTATCACAATTCCTAGAGAACTAGTCAATTAAAATGGCTCAATGAGCTAGTCTTGAGAGATCTATATGCAAACAACCTCTAATTCTTTTGTCTTTATCATTTGAATCATAGTATGATTTAATATGGAATATAGGAGCAATAATAACCAGGTTCAAAAGTTTTATACATCAACATATTAGCATTACAACCTTAGTTTTCTCAATGAACCTCAAATATAGTAAATGTCACAGTACATGAATGTGGATGTCTTCTAAATGGAAAGGAGAGAAGGATCCTCTACTGTATATGATATAATGATGAATATGGAGTAGATGTATTCTCATGGAAGGAATACCAAGCTCATAGGATGCTCTTGGGGCTCACTCAAACAACTGGATATAAAAGCAAGGGCACGTTCTTCATAGCTAGAATCCCCAGATCTAGTAAAATAGCCATAACTTGCTCATTGAGACTGTTACAACATAATCTTCCACCTTGTGAGAATCAACATTCTTTGGCCTGTAGGATCCATTTCACTGACTCAGATTCACTTTATATCCTTCAGACATATTTTTTCCTCATTTTTCATCTGACCCGCTTGTTGCATCATTATAGCAAGCGTACCCGCGAGTTGCATCACTATAGCCCGCAGGTATCAAGTAAAATGGTAAAAATTACTAGTTTATTACTTTTTACTCCCAAAAAGTGGTCATTGGGTGACCTTTGGCTCTCCATCTGCCCAAGTAATGTCTCGATGTGTCCTTTCACTTACCTTTGAGAGGACTATATATTGAGCACATATGGCTTATGGACGGGAGGAAAAAGAAGAGCAAGAGAACTCTAGTGGATTTTTGCCCTATCTTGAGTCTACACTCATTGATCCTTGTAGTTGTGAACCCTTTATGTTCACCTTCCAAACAACTATATAGTTTGAGTTTTCCATTCATGGAGGATTGAAGTGGTGGAGGCACAAGTGGATTGATCCAGATCTTGGTTCAGATTGGTTGTCGGCAAGAGGTCGTATCACTTTGTACTTCTTCTTGTTTATTAATAGAAATACTCATATTCTCGTCCATTAATGTTGTAAATGTTGTTTATCTTACATTGGGTTGCATTTACTTGTTATATCATGGACCATTGCTATTGATGATGTTAATACCGTTTATATATTATATGTACTTGTTGTATATTGGCTGTCAAGACTAATTTGCAGATTCAAGTGCACGGATCGGAAAGCTCCAACGGGGATCTACATCAAACGTTTGGATCGAGGTTGGTTATCTTCTTCATTATCTTAGCATTGCCATTTATATAGCATAGTTCTAAGAATTGAGTTGGTTTCTGGTAGTCATCTGTCTGTTGTGGTATACCCCAAGCCATAGTGAGTTTTCTCCAACACAGAAATGGCGACTCCGCTGGGGAAAACATCCATCTTGGGGATTTTTTGAGCATTAGTCCATAATTAGAGTTGTTTTTTGTCGAAGCTCTGTGTCACTTATCTGCCGTTGAGATACACTATAGAAAAATTGTTTTTTTTGAGCCATTGGACTCTCTGTTTGCCAATTTTCCTTTCCTCACCCGCGGGCTAGCTTAACTCTGCCCGCATATACCCGCCTCTGTTTACTCTGCTGCTCGCGGGTACCCGCAGGTATTCCTTCGACAGTAGCGTACAACTCCGGCTTTTGTTGGTTTATGACCTTTGGTTGTTGCTGGGTTGGTTTTGGTTGATCCCGAGTCTTTGTTGGCCTGTTTCTTGACTGTTCCATGCCTTGGTTGTGACCAGAACTCTTCGTTTCTCTTGGTTGAGCCTTTTTGGTTTTTTACCCACCTTTGGATTTAGCCTTGTTGGTTTTTTCTTTTTGAGCTCATTCCTTTGGTTGAGTCTTATTGTTTGGTATCTTCCTGGTTGTCTTAGCGATCTCCTTGGTGTATCAGTGGTTAGATAGTAGGATTTTGCTTGCATTTTTCATTTCCATATATTGAAAAATACAAAAAATACACATAGTTTTTTGCATTTTCCTTTCGTTTTAAGAGAAAATACAAAAAAAAAAAATTGCTTTTATGTATTGCATCTTGCATTGAGTGCTTTCTGCCTTCATTTAGATTCTGATTGTGCATTGAAAGAAATATAAAAGGATTGCATATTTATTTCGAAATCGTTGGTTTGATTGTGCATATTAGGGGCATTGTTTTCATTGGATAGATGAGTCTAGGATTTGACGATTTTGCATACCATTGAGTCTTACACATCACTAGTTTCACGATCATATCCCTTGAGTAATCACAACCATTAAAATTAACGCTTAATCTTAACATTGATTAGACCGATTTTATTTATAGGGTACACCAACTAGCATAGGTTTAGAGTCTTGGAATAGATCATTGTGAGTTAACAATCCAAGACTACTAGACGAAAGATTAGGTGTCTGACCAGGGAGTGGAGGAATCCATGGTATAGATCGGTGTTCTCAAGAAGCTCTACTCAAGCCAGATTTAAGCACGAGGTCACGGGAGGTTGGTTGAAGGGATATCCCTCTGATACTGGCTGAACGTGGGAGATATTTCCAGGATTTGTTCGTATCCGGGGACTCTTGGGGGATTTGACCCTTATTGAGTTTCGGGCTCAACTACCCTGCCCATACGACGGATCCCACCTGCGACTGTCCCCTTGAGCATTGGTTATATTGCGGTGACCATAGTTTCCTTACCTAGGTATCGCACAGGGTACTTGCAGTGGTTATATTGTTCATGTCCTGAGTCAGATAGGGATTGGACAGCACAGTTATTTGTTGTCGAGGGTTACGATACTTTGCATGCAGTGAAGCCTAGGTGTCTCTATAACTGATTCTGTTACCTCCGGCTATAGTTTGGGAGTCTCAAGCCTCTCCTAGGCGAGACATACTAGCTCTAGTGTCAGAAGCTCATTTAGCCACTCTGTTTGTCTGCTCTTCGCTGTAGTTTCTCTAGGTGTGTGCTTTTGATTTACTGTTTTTGATCGATAGTTGGCCTTTAGGGGATGTTTTGATTATATATTCTCCCCAGAGATACCGTGGCGCAGAGCCCTACTCTCCGTCGATCCCGTCGGTTAGCTAGTTTAAAGCCGACCGAGTTTTCACGTCGTGTTGCTAGAGGACGCTGGAGGGCTCCCTCTGAGTCTTCAGATTCTTACGAGACATACGTCCAAGATGTCATGAATGCTACACATTCCGATACTGAGGAAAAACCTTCGACTCCATCGGGTAGAGTTGACCACACTTCCGATCCCCATACTCCTCGTGAGGAGTGGGGAGGTGATCCACCTGAGACTCAACCTGGTTCTATTTGGCCTAATCCACTTGAACGAGATCCGTTCGATCCTTCGAATCCGGATAATTATCTTTACAGGATGCCAACCTTACTCGAGGACGAAGAACAGGATGACACGTTCATTCCTTCATTTCCACGCAGTTATAGACACGAGATGCCAGAGTTACATGACGACACTGGTCCTACAATCAACCCAACCGCACTCTCTTTTCGTATGCCTAGTCATAGTACAGTTGAACCTTCCACTACGTTTGGTAGGCACGCTGGCACTAGTCATGGTGTTAGCCATACTATACCCACTGGGGGCACTACCCTCACTGGGGACACTACGTTGTCCACCCACACACATAGTATGGGGACTGGTCATGTTCCTCCTAACAATGCTAATGTTGGAAGAAGACCACCTCCCAGGATTTCCCAACCTAATAGGAACATTGTTCGAAACATGACTCACCATCCACCACCTAATACACATGCCGCTACTCGTCAACCCAGGACAACTTTTACGGATGTTAATGCTCCTCCCAACCACGGGGGTGGACATATACCACATACTTTTGCGTCCACTACCGCTACTAGTAATGCCAATGTAGGGGGTGGGAATATATCCCATCCACATGGACATAACACCACCATCCCTGCTACTAGTAACACCAACATTGGGGCTGGGAATACATCTTATGCTTCTGGTCACCACACGACTGCTCAAGCTAATCCTAATGCTGGGGGTGGGAACATACCATACCATTATGGTCATTAGAACACGGTTCCCGCTATGAATAGTACATATATGCCCCATACTCATGGTGGAAACCCTTACTATAACACAGTCGGTGCTGGCCACCAGTACAACCCACCACCCCAATATGGTGCCCAAAACACGCACATACCTGCTTACTCTCAAATGGGCAGGAAGGAGGAGGTTATCAATCCTATGGCCATGGGAAAGCTTATGGTCCGTCAGGTCCTTATTATCAGCAGTTTAATCCCCATGGTCAAGATTTTGGTCCATCTTATAATATGGTTCCGTTTAACCAACCTTTTATGGGGGGTTATAATCAAGCTTTCCAGCCTCAGTTCCCATTCCTTGCATGCTTGAATCTTCCAGATCTTTTGAAGCTCACGAATGATCTGGTGTGTCACGACCCTACTTGGCCCCTGGTCCCTACCAAGCTCCCTTCGGACATTCCTAAGTTTGAGGGGAAAGGTGGTGAGGACCTGGGAGATCATGTCACGACATTTCACCTTTGGTGCTCCTCCAACTCATTGAATCATGATTCCGTTAGATTGCGACTATTTCAACGCACCCTCATGGGGGTAGTCGCGAAGTGGTACATCAAGTTGCCTGGAAACACTTAGAGGGGTTTTAACGAGATCGCTTTGTTTTTCTTAGATCATTTCCAGTTGCCGGTTTGCTATGATACTGGCACCGAACTTTTATCTACCTTCCGTCAGAACAAGGCCACGCATATTTTTGACCACATTCAAGAGTGGCGTCGGTGAAAGAGGTTAGTGAAAGCCAACATTCCTCTAGAGTTCCTGTTGGAATGGTTCCTCAAGTCTCTACTCCCATACATTGCTAAGGATGTTTCGATGTCCGGCATTGTGACTGAGGAATAGGCTATCTTGAATGTCCAGCAGTTAGACTTATTATACTCTTAGTCTGGCATTTTGTATGACATCATCCTTGACGCACCACACACACGTCATGAGCCCACATCAGTTCCTAGACCACATGCCGATGGCATCGTTGGATCTGCAAGCACTCACCCCGTAGATTTGGTAGCTAATCAAATGCAGAATTTGTTGCTAAACCAGTATACTCCCAGACAGGTTCACACCTTGTCCACTTCCACCCCTTCGTCCGATGTACACAGTGTGCAAACGACGAACCAATTAGGTAACCAACAACCTGGTGGTAAGAAAAAGGGGAGAAATAATCGTAAGGGTGGAAACAATGGGAATAACAATAGCAATCGCAATACCCCCTGTAAGAATAATGCCAACCCTCCACGAGAAGGTGAAAATGCTGGTGAGGACCGTAAACCTAGGCGTAAGGTGAAGTTTCCTTTAAAGCTTTGTGGGGAAGACCATCTTACTCACTTATGTCCTCGTATTGAAGAAGCATCGAAGCATTTGGCACAGAGCCCAGCTGTGTTGAAGGATCCCCTGCCTCATCACCAAAACATGGCTTCGCATGCTCCCACCACTGGTTATGGACCTACTGAGATGACAACGTCTGCTTCCAATACTAGTGGTTATGGATGTGTGAACATGGTTCAGTCAGAGGTTAGTGTTGCCACTTGTTAGTGCGATTATGATGCACCACAACCCAATTTGAGGAGTGAGCCTCCCCCTCCTCCTAACAATTCCTTGCATATCGAGAAGCCCTCTATTATGCCGTGGATACCGAAAGGTGTTCTTAAGTGCTCTACGCATAATCCTAATGCTCACCCACAACTACTCCATCGCAGAAGATTTGGGCCAAACTACGTGTGCCATGTCGGCTCTTGAAGTTTTGCAAGCCTGTCCTTCTCAGAAGCATGCTCTTTTGAGTGCGTTAGGAATTCAGGATGGGGGAAGTCCCACTATTATCAAGTTCGATACTACTGATGTCCAACCTCACTTACCCTACCACGTGGCTTTTCAAATCCAGGTGGTGTGCCTTAAGAGTTTTGTCAAACTTACTATGGTTGACGAAGGTGCCTTTGCATCAGTAATGTCATTAGCTTGTTGGAAAGCTCTTGGCTCTCCTCCCCTACTCACGTCTAGAACCACGCTCACTGCATTCGACGGTCATTCATTTAAGCCGCATGGAATTATCCCTTCCCTTGTTGTCCCCTTGGGAGGTAAGTCTATGCCTATTGAAGTCGAGGTGGTTGATGCGCCCATTGACTACAACCTTCTACTGGGTCGAAATTGGATGTATGCCATGAAAGCTGTCGCGTCCACTGTATTCAGAGTTATCTGCTTTCCCCATGAAGGCAAGATTGTGACCATCAATCAGCTGGATTACGTTAACTCCTCTTCCACAGCATCCACGGGATCCATAGTCCCGCAGGTTTCTCATTCTCAGCCGACAACTGGGAACATGGGTGTTGGCATGTACCCTTCATTGATGGGAACTTATGATTTTGCCGCACCTGTGAATTTTATTGGAACCATTACTGACGATGCGTATCCTCCTTCGCATAATATGTCATTCCAGACTTCCTATTTTGACGATCCGTGGACTTTACCGTCCATGAGTTCCACGTCTAGAAACATTTCACATGTTGGGATCTCTATGCCACTGTTTGTACTGAGCTTGCTTATCAACATATTCAACAAGCCACTGCAGAACCGGATCTCTCTTCTTCCCAGACAGTCGAGGAAGATCCTGTTACGCTGACGGTTTGGGAAGCCAACTCGTCTTGTTCCCATGATTGCCTCGATGATACTTTACCTTCTGATGAAGCTATTATGGAGGCCATGTGTGGTAGTGAGAGACCTTGGGAAGATATGCACCATCGTTCTTATTTCCTTCCCAAACTCGCTGAACGAGAAGAGTTTAGGATGACTGTAGTAGAGATGGTTGGTCACCCTGTGGCTCTTTTGGAGTTGCATGATGTTTTTGCGGAAGGGAATATGGCTAACATTTCCCCAACTACGTTGATCAATATCTCTCGTACTCCCGGAATAGTTGAGAATGTCTACATCGGTGATGATTGCACTCCTGAGGAGATTGCTATTTACACTAAATTGTTTTCAGAACTACGGGAAGATTTCGCCTGGTCATATGAGGAGATGCCAGGAATAGACCCCCGCATTGTTGAACATGAGATTAGAACGTATCCCAATGCTAAACCGGTTCGACAACACTTACGTGCTGTGAACCCTAGAAAAACAGCTGCTATCAAGGCAGAGGTGGAGAAACTGCTCAAGGCTGGTTTCATCTACCCTGTTCCTGTGGATAAGAAGCAGGGAACGATCCGTGTATGCACCGACTTTAGAGATTTGAACCGTGCATGTCCGAAAGACAACTTCCCCACACCATTCATAGATCAAATCTTAGATGCTTGCATCGGGAGTGAGATTTTTTCCTTCATGGACGGATTTTCCGGATATAACCAAATTCAAATCAAACCCGAGGATCAACATAAGACAACTTTTATTTGTCCTTGGGGAATGTTTGCATATCGAAAAATGCCCTTCGGCCTTAAAAACGCCGGAGCTACATTTCAGCACGCCATGACCTACGCCTTTCACGATCTTAAAAAGATTATGGAGGTTTTCTTGGATGATCTTGCCGGCCATTCCCGCAAGAGGATGGACCACCCCAAGCACCTCCGCATGATTCTTGAACGATGTATACGATACAAGATTCGATTGAATCCTAACAAATGCATCTTTGCTGTAAGGACATGTCGCCTTTTGGGCTTCATAGTTTCGAAAGAGGGTATTAGAGTCGATCCTCTCAAAGTTGAGGCAATACTTCAGTTGCCTCCTCCGCGCAATTTGTTACAGCTTCAGAGCCTCCAAGGGAGAGCCACTTTTCTACGCCGTTTCGTAGTCAATTATGCTAATCTTACCAAAGGTTTCGCACGCTTATTGAAGAAGGACACACCTTTTATCTGGGATGAGCGAGCCCAGCAGTCTTTCGACGCCCTCAAGAAAGATTTGGTATCGGCCCCTATGCTTAGTCCACCTGACTTTGCATGAGATTTTATCCTTTATGTGGCTGAGTCTCAAGAGACGATTGGCATGGTTTTGGTTCAGGTTGATGATGTGCTTATCGAGCATGTCATCTATTATCTTAGTCGAAATCTAGTAGACGCTGAGCTAAGATATGCTCATGTGGAAAAGCTGGCGCTTGCGACTGTTCATTCAGTCTAGCAGTTACGACATTACATTTTGCTTAGAACAACCACAGTTGTCGCGCATATCAATCCATTTCAGTTCGTGCTATCACGATGCCTTATTGGGGGGAAGTATAATAAATGGATTGTTATCCTTCAGGAATTTGATCTCGATTTTGCTTCGGCGAAGTCGGTGAAATCATTGGTGTTTGCCGAGCTTATGTCGGACCTTCTGAGACTTGATGAGGATGTCATTCATAAAGATTCCTTTGTGGATGAGCACTTATTTCTTATCTCGTCCGAGGACCCTTGGTATGGGGATGTCATTGTATATCTCCAAAGTTTGAAGTTTCCTCCGCACTATTCACGAGATGAGTGACGACGTGTGAAACATCACACTAAAGATTATACTATCGTCGATGACACTTTGTATCGCCAAGGAAAGGATTCTATTCTCCGTCGTTGCTTAACTCACGAAGAAGCGGAGCGGGTGCTTAATTATTGCCATGCTGGGGTGTGTGGCGGTCACTTATCTGGGCTTGCTACAACCCAACGTATTATGCGAGCTGGTTATTTTTGGCCTTCCATCTTTAAGGATTGTGTTAATGCTGTGAAGAGATGTCACCCTTTCCAGGTGTTTTCTCAGAACATATGCTCACATCCAGCGCCCCTTCATCCGGTTGTCACCATCGGTCCCTTCACCAAGTGGGGGGTGGATTTCATGGATTTCAAACCAGCTTCGGCTGGGGGGCATCACCATATCATAGTGGCCGTGGACTATTTTTCCAAGTGGGCTGAGGCCATGCCTACCTTTAAAGCCGATGGTGCTACAGTAGCCCACTTCGTATTCAATCAAATTATCACTCGGTTCGGTATTTCGAAAGAGATTGTCACTAACCATGGAAGTCACTTTCAGAACAAGATGATGGAGGATTTGTCTCTCAACCTTGGATTTCGTCAAGAAAAATCATCTTCTTATTATCCCCAAGCGAATGGTCAAGTAGAAGCAGTCAATAAGTCTTTGAAGACCATTCTCCAACGTACCATCCAAAAAAGCAAGACCAATTGGCACATCATGTTATATCCTGCTTTGTGGGCGTATCGAACCGCAGTCAAGACTGCCACCGGGTTCTCACCGTTTCAGCTAGTTCATGGTGTGGAGTCATTTTTACCGATTAAATGCGAGATCCCTTTTCTTAAACTGGCCATAGAGCTCCTCCCTGATACGACAGGTCTTGAGCAACGTTTAATCCACCTTGAGCAACTTGACGAGCAACGTTGAGATGCCATTGTGGCCATAGATGCCAACAAATGTCGTGTTAAGGTTCAGTATGATAGGTCTGTCCATCCCTGACAGTATGCTGAAGGTGACTTGGTCCTCTTATATGACCAAGCTAAAGAACCCCTGGGGGCAGGCAAGTTCAACCCCATGTAGCACGGTCCTTACATTGTGAGGCGTGTCCTGGAAAAAGGAGCCTATGAATTAGAAGACTATGAGGGGACTGTCTTGAAGGAGCCTAGAAATGGGCTCTACCTCAAGCGGTATTACGCTTGAACCTTTGGTTCAGGCTGATACTTTTGTATTCTATTGTATAGTTGCTTTTGTACATAGTTTAGATTTCTTTTGGTTTTCGAGTCTGCTGATTAGCTTCCGTTTGATTGACAGATGTCAGTAGAGTTTCCTACATTCTTAGGGTTCGCGGATGGTGCTAGCCGTCATACGCAGCAGCTTGCTTCTGCTGCCTGGGATATTTTCTCACCTGACCACCTAGTTGTGTCCTCAGGAGGTGCTTGTCTTGGTCCTACATCTAACAATGTGGCTGAGTATAGTGCCATCATTGAGATACTTCGGGATGCCATTTCCCATGGCGTACAGTCTTTAGAAGTCCTCCTGGATTCACAACTAGTTGTGTCAGCTGAATGGGCAGTACCGTGTGCGAGATCCTATGCTACTACGGAAATTTCTAAGGGTAAGACTCTTGGAATGAAATTTTGTTTCAATTACATACATACATGTTTCGAGAAGTGTTAATCATATATCTGATCCATACGCTAACTATGTATTAGATTGGCATTTGTCACATTCACCATGAAACACATGAATTTAAGAAGACATTCATACATTTGTACACACACACACATAGTAGAACCAGAGAACCAAAGTTTTATATATATATATATATATATGTCCAAAATGGTAGTGTCATACAAAATTGGAGCCCGTAGCCCTAAAAAATATACATATCAATACAAAAATGAGATCCTGAGATATCTACTCCCTACGAGGAGGTCTAGCTGCCGCCCTGACAAGATGTGTCTCGTAGAAGTACTGAATTGCATTGGCTACCCACTGCAGTAGCCGCACCCAGTCACCCGGAACCCCCACTACTTGGCACTGCATGGCCTCAGGTAGTCTCGTCACCTCTATCTGTGGAACCCTAGCAACCATCCGTGTGAGGTTGCGCCGCAAGGTCTGTAGAGTGCGTCCTGTTGCAGCATCACATGCCTCCTCACCCCTGCCCCGACGACCATGTCTCGGGAAGCCATCAGGTCTCACTGGGCCTTTGTCTGCGAGCAAACAGTCAACCATTAGCATATGATACTACCACCAAAAAAAATTTTGCATTTACATTTATAATAAAAAATCCATACAAATTTAATACACAAAAAACCTAAAAAGAGTACTCACCAGTGTCTCCGAACGCTGCGTCTGGTGGGAGTGGCATGTCCCTATCCTAGCAGAAGTCTATCCCTGCATAGGGGTAGTCCTCTATGGTAATGACCTGTCGGTCCCACCAGTGGAAGAAATCCTCGGTATATGGTGATGCCAAACGGCCACCACCCTGTCGTGTCAAGACCTCAGCCCATCGGGTCAGGGATGGATCTTGGAGATTATGAGGAGGGAGATCCACCCTCGGACTAAGCCCTGGAACCATCTCAAAGAAGAAGCTACATAGGATACTCCCATACCCGAAGTTTTTGGCCTTCCCTTCTTTGCATCCTGTCAATTGGGTCTTCATAGACCCCAGCAGTGTGGTACACTAGTCAAATACTATAGGCTGCATGCATTGTGATGCATAGAACATCACTGGCCTGGATGCCTGGTGCAGAGCTTTGGATCCCGTGATCCGCACTAAGGTAGCCACAATGATATTCATGCTAAGATTTACTATGGCATTGATGGGAACCTGACTTCCCACCGTGAGTGTGTTTGTGGGGCAATACCGCGCTATGTAGTCAAGGACAGTGATCCCACCACCCATAGTACGAGACCGAAGACTATCCTCCTCACCTCGACGGGACAAACCGGTAATGGACAAACTTATATCATGTTGTGATTGCATTGCATCATCCTTCTTGCTGCTTGGGCCTTGTGCTGGCTCCCGCTTACTCAGTTGTTAGCCTGGTGCCTGAGCACTTTTCCCTGTTGAGCCCTGCAGAGCTTATATTTTCCCTTCACAATTTGATCACCTTTTGACCCTGAGGGAACATCCCCCCGAGTGTCCACATCCTGCATGCACTTCCTTGCATTGATCATAGGTATGTTCCACTGCTTGGAACTAGTCTGCTCGCTATTTGACACTCGTTCCCTCACTTGTTGTACAATAAGCAATTTTATTCTTTTTCAAGATTTTCCCAAATATGAAAAAGACAAAAAAAAATCAAATATTCCAAAAATCCAGACGGGATTATGGTTACTACTTCTTGTTGGCAGTTGTTGTGTCGCCTTTGAACAAAGCATTCATTCCACTCCGTACATTATGAGTTGGGACTATAGTTGGACCTTAGGTGCTGTACTTGTTTCTCAGTTGTATCCACCGATTGGTTAAGCTTCCAGTCATTATGGAGCCCTTTGTAATGCCTCTTGCATTGCACAGTTTATGTGAAGTCTATGCTGCCTGAGTTTATCCATCTGCTCATGCTCTTGTTCAAAGGAAGTCCTGAAACCAGTGCTGGCCACTCCTCGGATCTCTTGACTATTGCATGTCGGCCATCCTTATTGAGTCAGTCCATTTCACCTGAGTTCTTCCAAATCTTTCAGCATAGCTGGTCCCTTCTGCTGGTTGATGGGGGATGCCTTAATGCCCTCCTTCCAACGATTCTCGTTCCGTCGACGTCAACCCATTTATTCCAGGACTTGAGGCTTAGAGTTCGGTTGAGTACCTTGAGGCTTGCAGTCATTAGTGGTAGGTTCTCTCACCATCGACAGTTTTGGGAATACATCAATGTCCCTTGATCGATGGATTCATCCTAGTGTTCGACTTCAGCTCATTTATTCACACTCTGATGATTGTGCTCTATGCCTTGATGCCCATTTTCATTATTGGTGGGTTATCTTGCGTCTGTTAACGGTATACATCATTGACCGGTAATCAGACGATGTCACATCAGATTCAACCCCAATTCCTTTATTCACTTGATGGGACTTGCACCGTCGAAGACTTGTGTAGAAGACCCCAGGCGATAGTGGCATTCAGTATGCTACTTATGACTTTGACTTTACATCTGAGATATCACCTATCAGATATCAGCAGTTTGTACCTCCAGTTTGCACCAGTTGTTTCCTTTTCAGCAGGAGACCATATCTTACTGTAGAGGGATCATGGCTATGATCACTTATGACATGTATTCACTATATACTGCCTATTCATGGCCATTGTATCAGATTGTTGTACTACCGACATGTATTCAAGGATACTATTTTATTATGACGAGTGAGCTGCTCTTTCCACTTGTGTCTCCATCACTCCACTTTTGAATTTTATAATGTATTTCGGCCATCGTAGCATCAGTCTCTGACCTCACACATTAGGGGGCATCTGTTACAACGTAATCTTCCACCTTGTGAGCATCAACATTATTTGTCATGTAGGATCCATTTCACTGACTTAGATTCACTTTATATCCTTCAGACACATTTTTTCCTCATTTTTCATCTGACGCGCTTGTTGCATCATTATAGCAAGCGTACTCGCGAATTGCATCACTATAGCCCGCGGGTATCAAGTAAAATGGTAAAAATCACTAGTTTATTAGTTTTTACTACCAAAAAGCGTTCATTGGGTGACCTTTGGCTCTCCATCTACCCAAGTAACATCTCGATGTGTCCTTTCACTTACCTTTGAGAGGACTATATATTGAGCACATATGTCTTATGGACGGGAGGAAAGAGAAGAGCAAGAGAACTCTAGTGGATTTTTTCCCTATCTTGAGTCTACACTCATTGATCCTTGTAGTTGTGAACCCTTTATGTTCACCTTCCAAACTCCTATATAGTTTGAGTTTTCCATTCATGGAGGATTGAAGTGGTGGAGGCACAAGTGGATTGATCCAGATCTTGGTTCAGATTGGTTGCTGGCAAGAGGTCGTATCACTTTGTACTTCTTCTTGTTTATTAATAGAAATACTCATATTCTCGTCCATTAATGTTGTAAATGTTGTTTATCTTACATTGGGTTGCATTTACTTGTTATATCATGGACCATTGCTATTGATGATGTTAATACCGTTTATATATTATATGTACTTGTTGTATATTGGCTGTCAAGACTAATTTGCAGATTCAAGTGCACGGATTGGAAAGCTCCAATGGGGATCTACATAAAATGTTTGGATCGAGGTTGGTTATCTTCTTCATTATCTTAGCATTTCCATTTATATAGCATAGTTCTAAGAATTGAGTTGGTTTCTGGTAGTCATCTGTCTGTTGTGGTATACCCCAAGCCATAGTGAGTTTTCTCCAACACACAGACACCTTTTTTTGATGAGAAAAAAAGTGTTTCCTATTGGAAACAATGCTATGGATGCAATGGAACAAGTCTAAACATCCATAAATGATTAGAAAGGTCGAAACCAGAACCTCCATTTCATCCCTCCAACATTGTTCCTACTAAATGAAGGAGTTGAACCACACAACGAGAACACCAACCAATGGATCAGACTTCAAGACCTGCAATAGACTCAGTGATGAAGACTGGATGTCATCAACCTTTCAATAGAAGCATGGGGCACATATCCCAGCTAGGACTAGGGGCACATCTCCTGGGTTAATGAGGCAAAATTGCACTCAATTCAAATCACAAATGATCAAAAGATGTGAAATGGAGTTGGAATACTTATTTTATAAATTGAGGTGACTTGTTGAGAAAGTAAGATAGGATAAGGTTCCCTCACATAGTGTATAAGGTTTCTTTGCTCTCTTCTTTAGCCTTTGCCTTGATTTCTACTTTGATTTTCTTTTTGCTTTAGCTTTTGCCTTGATTTTTGATTTGCTTTGGCTTTTTCTTTTGCTTTTGATTTTGATTTATCCTACTTTTTCTTTTCTATCCTGTTTTTTCCTGCTTGTCTACCTTATCCTACTTTTTCCCTACTTTTCTGCCTTACCCTGCTTTTCTGCTTTGTCCTGCTTTTTTTTTTCTCTTTTGCTTTAGCCTAATTTTCTGCCTTTGTCCTGCTTTTATGCTTTGTCCTACTTTTCTCCTTTGTCCTGCTTTTGTGCTTTATTATGCTTTCTTCTCCTTTTCCTACTTTCCTTTCTTTGACTGCTTTATCTTTTCTTGTCTTGCAAGTTACCTCTTAGTCAACCTTATCCTCCAAGGCACACTTGTGGAGCATTATCCACTTTATTCCAAAATAAAAATATCTATTTAATAAAAGTTACTTCTACCAAGTGCATTTCAAACTTAGGATAAAAATAAAAATAAACTTCCTAACTAATTAATGCCTTAACTTCAGAATTAACCCCAAGTGCATGAATTTTCATCCTCGACCCAAGGGATTGGTTGGGATAGGAACTCATTCCACTAATCATCAATGCAGGAACATGAAAGTTGGTCATCATGCTCTTTTGCTGCAATCATATACATATTTTGGTTCTGGTTCTGGTTCTGATTCTGATTTTGGTTATGGTTTTGGTTCTGATTCTGATTCTGGTTATGGTTATGGTTCTGGATCTGGTTCCTTTTCTCGTACCATTTCACAACCAACAATGAACAATATTTCATTGCATGGTCCAAATGTCTACATTATGTGCATCTTGTACACGGGTTTTGACAATCCCACGCAAAATGTCCTTGTTGTCCACAGTTGTAATAGATAATGGGTCCTCTACCCCTACCAAATCCTCCTCTTCCTCAACCTCCTTGATTGTAGTCTCTTGGGGTGTTATTTTGTTGTGTTGCACCTTCAGGTCTATCCTCCCTTGGACCCCATATGCATCTTAGGTGCACTCTCTCATGAGTTCTAGTATGTGAAAATCCTTCTCATCATGTCCCACAGATTTACAAAAATTGCAAAACAAACTTCTAGGAGTGCTTACATACTTCTGTAGCAAAGGACAAGTAACATGGAGATGAGTCCCTCTACATATCTCACACCATATGCCTCCTCCCGTGGGAAAGGGATTTGGAGCTCCCATATCCAAATACTCTCTATATGTTGGGAACTCATTCTTATTATGGCCTAACTTTTGGCAGGTTGTGCACCATATTTCTTCATGTTTTCCCTTCCCTTTAGTAATTTCTTTCAATTGAATCATCAGTGCTACTAGTTGCGACTAAAATTGATCCATCCATATGTCATTCTATCTTACAGGGGATGCTTCTAATTTCATGGCAAGCTCTAGTGCGTCTGACTACAACATAATTTCTGTTGCGTCAAGGGGAAACTAATATGTGGTAACATCCCCCCAATGAACCACTCCTTATGTTGCTCATATGGAATATTGAATGTCATCATGTTCATCAACAGTTTGAATCTCATGTCAAAGTCCCATACTGATTTGTTCTGTGACTGCCTAATCTCTTTCAACTCTGTAATGCACTGCAACTTAGACTTCAGTTTCTTGAATTCTTTTACTAAGGCTTGCTTGACGTTATCCATTGTTCTGGCTTGTGTATTGGTTTGATACTTCATATACCAGGTCAACATGTGATATCTGAATTTTGTTACCAGTTGCACAATCTATGTAGCCTCATCTTGGACTTGCTTCACTTGCCATATTTCCTCACAAACAAACAAATGTTGGCCTAGATCATCTTTCTCTGCTCCATGGAAGATAAGAATCCACAAGGTGGGGTCTATCCTTGCCATTATGCTCTGTACGGTACTCCTATTTGGTACTACTAACTTACTCTGAGTTGCTGCACTACCTCCACTACTATGGCTACCTTTACTACTATTACTAACTACAAGTGACAAATTTTCAGTTCTTACCTCATATCTTGGAGATGCACACAAGGTCATGGGTTTGAAATAGATCCTGGCCTAATAAGGGATAAATTTTTCTATCATACAGAGTTGATGATAATTTTCCTTTTTTATGCGTGGTAGTCCTTCGATCTGGAATCCTACATAGATGTCTCTTTCCTCCCACTCACTAAGTTTTTCCTCTATCTCAGTCGCAGTCCTCTTCCTACTCTCTTTTCATAATCTTTTTACACTGTGCATTAATCTAGTCTATTCTACTGTCACATCATCTTCTTCTCTTAGCATTCTTAATTCATCCACTCTTCATTCAATATTTCCTCCTTTTACTCAGACCCTCTTCTGGTTAGTACCCAATTCCCCTATGCACGTAGAGATGCTTAGCTACTAAGGTGATAAGATTCCAATATCATAGTCCCTTTTTTGAACAACAACATCTTGACCCAAGTATACAATGACTTCAAGGATATTCTGTTGGAATCTTTTTAATACTGAGAGGGGGGGTGAATCAATACTACACAGTTACGAATAATTTTTACTTCATATCATATTTAACTTGAACTTAAATTATGCATTCACATAAGCAATATCATTCATCCACACATATGCGCAATACAAAAAAAACATATTTTTACATGGAAAACCAAACGAGAGAAAACCATAGAATTCTCTCTTATATGAAAAGATTACATTCAAGGAAGCACCAACTTCCTAAGTTCTCCAGCACCAACTGGAAGGAGGAACTGACCCCTTATTTTGTAGGCTATGAATTGAATGAAGCATCAACCCCTTGATTACTAGCTTCAACTAGAAGGGGGCACCAACCCTCTACTCCTTACCCTGTACTGTTTCCCTGATATGAAAGAGGAAGATGTTAATTTGTTGTTCTTCTCATCCACACACTCTTTATATTGACTGTTGTTCTTTCTGCTGTGCACACCTTCTGTATGCTGTAATATTGCTCTCACTGTACTACATACTTCACTTGACTTCACAGTTGACTTATTACTTCACAACATTACAATTGAATTCATACATCACAAAGTGTGTATTGATTCATTAGATTATGCATTCTGCACTCTGGTTCAATATGTCATTCTATTTCTACGCATATGCAAATTCAATTGATACTACACATCTTCTATTGTGTTGTTGTTCTGAATTTGCACATCAATATCCTATTTGACTGCACACCTTCTGTGATATTATTGTTACGTCTTGGTGCATCAGTATTTAGATAATCTATGAACTTTTGTGCATCGTCTATGATTCTTCCTTTTTGTTCTTCGCACTCGTCTCATATCATCCTTATCATAATGCACATACTTTTACTATGCAACAACTCTGTCTTAGCGCATCAGTTAAACTACTTTACTTCGTGCATCACAAGATATATTTCAAGTCAGTCTTCGTGCACTTGTCTTAAATCATCTATGACTTTCTGCATATTGTTTGCGATAGCATCATTCTATTCTCATGCACTTGCACCATCCTTGTAGTTATGCATTTCTATCTTTGTGCAACTATCACAGATAAACTACATCATTCTGCGCACCATCAACAATTTTTTTCTTCTTTTCATGCACACTTGGCTCTTTACTAGATCATGATGCTCTAGTTCCATGAGCCCTTGATGCCCCAAAATAAGAAGCTTTCTAAATATGTATCTTCCAGTCTCAAGCTCACAAGCTTACTTCAATTCTCCAACTTGGATTCTTATTTATACTTGTCCTGTGCGGATGACATGTCCACAAGTTGGTTGTGGCTTCCCTTCTTCCTTGCTTCACAGTTCATGCTTCCACCACTTGTCATGTTCTGCACTACTGAGGTGTCATATCTTGTGGGTCTTGTGCATACTTGGTCCTTTGCTTAGTGGGACTTGCGCCATTGTGGTGTGGTCTTGCACCCTTGATGTGCCATCGCTTGTGGGACTTATGCACTTGACTTCTCCAACCACTACATTCTTTTGGTACTCTTGCTTGCTTTAACAACTTGAATGCTTCTTCTGATTGGCGAGTCTTTCACACTTTCGGGACTTGCTTACATGTTTAACCACTTCTTGTTCCAAGCCGCTTGTGCACTCCCGAACCTTGTCCAACCATGTCTTTGGCATGCATACCTTTGAAGTAGTATGACTAGGTGGAATTGAGACCTGGACTTGTACCATATGTACTGAATGTATTCCTTTTGTACTTCTTCAAACTGGATACACTTGATATTCTTCTGTATATAATTCTGCAAAGTGGCTTTCACATATTTCTTCAAACTGGCACAGGAATACTGAATCCTCTTTGACATTAGTTAACATCAATGGAAACCAAAGTTCAACAATATCCTCCTTTGGCATTGATGTCAACACCTCATGAAGCTGTGCATAATCATCTCATGAATTTGTGTGCTTCACCTGTGCTGATCGCAGTACTCCCCCTATGTGTACTCTCCCTCTGTTCTTTTCCAGTTTGAGCCTTTGGTCATATACGCATATTGTTGTTAGTGCTCTCCTTTGGTTAGAAATGAAAACCAGCTTAAAACTTGCATTGATGTCGTTTCCAAATTTTTTTCCATGTTCCAATTGAATGCTAATATTTTGTAATTCTTCTTTTATGAAAGTGACCTCAGATTCTAGCTTCTCACACTTTTCTTATCTTAATTTCATCTGTTTAGTTGTATCAACTTCTAATTTCAATAGCGATTCCTACAACTATTTTTTTTTCTTCCTTGATTTCTTTATTTCATCTAGAGCACTGATAAGTTCTCCTTCAAAATCTACTGCAGCCGTTTCTTCATATTTTGTACCCATATTTATTAGATCCTCTTTGTTATCCATGAAGATTTTTTCCTGCATGTTCATCTCTGCACAAGAATATATCTTCCAGATGTTAAGATTTTATTGAAGACACCTGCTCTAATACCAATTGTTGGAATCTTATTAATACTGAGAGGGGGGGTGAATTAATATTAGAAAAATTATGAACAATTTTTACTTCATATCATATTTAACTTGAAATTTAATTACACATTCACATAAGCAATGACATTCATCCACACATATTTTCAATACACATAATACACAAATTTTTACGTGGAAACCAAAATGGGAGAAAACCACATAATTCTCTCTTATATGGAAAGATTGCATTCAAGGAAGCACCAAATTCCTAATTTCTCCAGCACCAACTCGAAGGAGGCACCGACCCCTTGGTTTTACAAGCTACAACCTGAAGGAAGCATCAACCCACTAATTTACCAGCTTCAAATGGAAGGAGGCACCAATCCCCTACTCCTTGCCCTGTCTTGTCGCCCTGATATGAAAGAGGAAGATATTACTTTGATATTCTTATGATCCATGCACTCTTCAAATTGATTGTTGTTCGTTCTATTGTGCACACCTTCTGTATGCTATAATATTTCTATCACTCTATTGCATAATTCACTTGCTTCACACTTGGCTTATTAATTCACAACATTACAATTGACTTCATACATCACAAACTGTATATTGCTTCATCATATTCTACAGTCTGCGCTCTGGTTCGATATTGAATTATGTTTCTGCGCGTATGCAACTTCAACTGACACTACACATCTTGTATTGTGCTGTTTTTATGACTTCACGCATCAATATCAGATTTTTCTGTGCACCTTCTGTGATATTACCATTTTGTCTTGGTGCATTAGTCTTCAGATAATATGCGACCTTCTGTGTATCATATTTGATTCACCCTTTCTGTTCTTTGCACTCATCTCAGATCATCTTTATCATAATGCGCATCCTTTTACTGTGGATCAACTTTGTCTTAGTGCATAAGATAAACTAATTTACTTCGTGCATCAGAAGATATATTTCAAGTTAGTCTTCGCGCAGTTGTCTTAGATCATGTGTGTATTGTCTACGATACTTTCATTCTGTTCTCACGCACTTGTGCAACCCCTGCAGTTCTACATTTCTATCTTTGTTCAACTATCATAGATAAAATACATCATTTTGTGCACCATCAACAGTTCTATTCTTTTGTTCGTGTGCACTTGGTTCTCTGTTAGATCATGTTGTTTTGGTTCCACTATAATTTGATTCCCCAAAATAAGAAGCTTTCTAAATCTGTATCTTCCATTCTCGAGCTCACAAGCTTACTTCAATTCTCCAAATTGGTTGCTTATTTATACTTGTCCTGCGCAGATGGTATGTCTACAAGTTGGTTGTGGCTTCCATTCTTCCTTGGTTCATGGTTCATGCTTTGGCCACTTGTCATGTTCTGTGCTGCTGAGGTATCATCTCTTGTGGGTATTGCGCATACTTGGTCCTTTGCTTAGTGGGACTTATGCCTTTGCAGTGGGGTCTTGTGCCCTTGATGTACCATCTTTTGTGGGACTTGCAAACTTGACATCTCCAACCACTACTTTTGTTTGGTACTCTTGTGTGCTTTAAAAACTTGAATGCTTCTTCTGATTGGTGACTCTTTCACACTTTTGGGACTTGCTTACATGTTTAACCAATTCTAGTTCCAAGCCGCTTGCGTGTCACGTCCCCTCCCATCATACTAGCGATATGGAGAGAACATGATGGTAAAACTGGGCATCTAGCCCCAAGTGAATTCAATAAACTTATTGATAATAAAGAAAATATACATGTGCATATTGTAAGAAACACAACGGAATTAAAATCATCTACATATCTAACATACATTCAACATTTTCATGACAGATTAAATAAAGACATTGCATAATTTATACAAGAGAGTACTTATCTTGAAACGAAGTAATCCCGAGCTACTGGCTATGCAATTGCAACGTTCCACCCAACCATAGGCCAGTTGTGCTCATCAATTTCACAACACAATGGCCATCCCCGAGCTGGGCATGATTTCTACAAGGAAAAAGGGAACAACAGACTCACACATAGCCAAAATACACCAAAATCAGCCAAGCCAATCCAGAATTGGGTTTATCAGGCTACTAAGGCAAAGGGGAGGGATTGAATTGCTGAGCTAGTGAGCTCAAACACAGAGCCATGGATACCTCTACAAGATCTATCTAGCTTGGCACCCACAATGCCTACACACCCCACACAAGGAATTATTCCCTTCATTACTACACATTCCCTCAGGCCATACCTTCCATTCTAGTGTTGTTCAAGGTGTGCATAGAAGAGTAGCTAGCCCTTTTGATATTTCTGAGAGGTTACTCTCCTCACTAGGTTTATCAAGCCAATTTTGATCCTCTTCCACTCCCAATTTCTTGCTCATTGGTTCAAACGAAAACAAGGATGCACATAAAAGCAAAATCACAAGTGTTTGGTATGAAGAAAAACATGGGCAACCAAAAATGAAATGATAAATGGAGAATCACCGCTGGGAAGGAAAATTCATTTTCAAAAAATGTTCATGGACATTCCAGGAGCAAAAACAGCCTCCATCACACCTCCAAATCGTGGTTCTCCTCTCCGAGTCACTATACCAACCAAAAACGAGTTCCCGGCCATGCAAAACGTGAAGGAGGAAGCCCCAGCTAGCTCAGACTGCGTGAGAGAGCAAAGGCCATGGGTGAAGAATGGATTTGGGAACAATTTCGTGGGTGTTTTCTTTCCCAAGAAGCAGAATACGATTTCCCAGATTGATGGCTTGCCCATACACGAAATTGGCTGCCATACCTTTCCATTCCCAAGGCATTAACTACCTCAACCAACTCTTGGAAGAATTAAATGTATGGGTGCATAAGTCAAAATGGGTAGTTGAGGGTTTATGGGTTCCTTCATTAACATTTGGATTAACACCATTGGCTCAAGGATTTGAATAATTTCCCTCCCTATTCCTTGTAAAATCATGCCCTCATCTCTTGTTGCATTGCATAGCCAGTTGTGGGCATTTCATTAAAATTCGTATTTACATGATGTCTTAATTTACATTGTGCCTGTCTAGCACAAGAACCATAGGAATCTATTTTTAATTGCCGATACATAAAACAATAAATTGATAACGATATTTACATCATTTACAATTTTACTGCAATAGGGTCAAATCAAGATATTACATTGCGCACTCCCAAACCTTGTCCAACCATGTATTTGGCATATACCTTTGAAGTAGTATGATTGGGTGGAATTGAGATTTTCACCTGTACCATATGTACTAAATGTATTCCTTTTTTACTTCTTCAAACTGGATACACTTGATATTCTTCTGGATATACTTATGCAAAGTTTCTTTCACATATTTCTTCAAACTAGCACATGAATACTGAATCCTCTTTGACATTAGTTCACATTAATGACAAACAAAGTTAAAAATATTCCCCGTGGACCCTTAAAGAAATCCCTCTTAGTCATGATGTATGATTGGGTACAATTTATAACAAACTCCGTAACATAAACCCTCAATACCCTATCCAACCAGAAACCTAGTGCATGTAAGATTAGGTTACTTACAATATTGATTTGCTGGACCAATTCAGAGGTCTAGTTCCTTGGTATCACAATGCAAAATTTTGGGTTCTGTTCGACTAACCTTAACAACCACTCATCCAATATCATAGGGAACTCGCCAAAGAAAATATCGTGCAAATCTATGTATATGTACTTTTGTAACCATCATTTTGTGTTGATCCAAGGGTTCTTGTTCTAATATTTGGAAAATTCATAATCCTTTGTTAAATTTTCAGAATTTACTTCAATCTGATCTAGGATCTTAACTGAGAGAACAACATGTACAGCATATCTACAGTATATCAATCATGGAGACAATAATGCAAGCACACAAGAGACACAAAGATTTACTTGGGGAAAACCATAAAGGTGAAAAACCCCAATAACTTCCTCAGAGATAGATAGAGCAATGATACAACCAACCAAGAGAGATAGCCATAACCTAGCAGCAGATCCTCCTCCTCCATAAGTGCGCTACTCCTCCTTGAGTGTATGTGTGAGAAGTGAGTGAGCAAATAGAGTGCCTCCCGCACTCTATTTATACTTGACTTGACTTGCCTTTTTACCTAACTCATGTAGGCTCGAACTTAACCACATAACATAATGCTGACTGGGCCGACCCCCAATAGGGTGGTCTAATAACCCTTTGACCCACATGGCCGACCCCCAATAGGGTAGTCTAATAACCCTTTGACCCACATGACTTATACAGGGCCGACCCCAAACAAGGTGGTCTAATAACCCATCAAGTATAAGTTACGACACTTCCATATAGAGGAATAATAACATCTCTATAGGAATACAATATACATATATGTGAAATACATTCTGAAGTTACATATACATCAACACTCCCTCTTAACTAGGAAGGTATTTCTCAGCACAGTTCTTCTAGCACAAGTCATCTTCTCTGGATCATCGTCACTGGATAATCGTCATCGAGTCATCATCATCGTCACTGCTGCTGCTATCTCAATCAATCTCTGAATCTACTCGTCATAGGAAGTTCTACAGAGCCAGTCCTTTTTCATACTGGATGTAGGCCCACCACCTGCAGGTCTTCATCATCACTGGCCATACTGTGGAATCCTCAGGACTTATTACGTGCGTCACAAAACCTCGAAAGAGCATCCCAGGATGTTACGGGTACACAACTCCGACCTGTAGGATCTCCCAGGGCACTATTACATGTGACCCCACCACAAAACCTCGAAAGAGCATCTCAGGATGTTACGAGTACACAACTCCGACCTGAAATCTCCCAGGGCACAAATTACATGTGGTCCACCACAAAACCTAGCAAGAGCATCTCAGGATGTTACAGGTACACAACTCCGACCTGAAATCTCCCAGGGCACAAATTACATGTGGTCATGGCAAAACCTCGAAAGAGCATCTCAGGATGTTACGGGTACACAACTCCAACCTGAAATCTCCCAGGGCCCAAATTACATGCCATAGGACAAAACCTCGCAAGAGCATCTCAGGATGTTACGGGTACACAACTCCGACCTGAGATCTCCCAGGGCACAAATTACATGTCCTCCCAGAGCAATGTCTCGAAAGAGCATCCCAGGATGTTACGGGTACACAACTCCGACCTATAGGATCTCCCAGACATGCTCATCTGCACAACCTGATCCACGGCCACAGAGTATCAACCTGATACTCACCATACATCATCCTGATGTACTCATGATCATCCTGATCATCATCACTGCAACGTCCTGCTGCATGTCATCTGGAGCAACATCCTGAAGCTCATCATCCATGATCATCCTGATCATCACTGCAACATCCTGCTGCATGTCATCTAGAGCAACATCCTGAAGCTCATCATCCATGATCATCCTGATCATCAATGCATCCACCTGATGCATACCAAGTATCTACCTGATACATATCATCATACATGATCCACCTGATCATCAATGCATCCACCTGATGCATACCAAGTATCTACCTGATACATGATACATATCACCATACATGATCCACCTGATCATACAATGTATCCACCTGATACATATACAAATACATGGTCCAAGCATCCAACATGATGCACATACATAAATGATCCACCTGATCATATCCAGCATCCAACATGATGCATACATACATAAATGATCCAACTGATCATATCCAAGTAGAAACCAGAACATCATCCTGATGCCCATTATCCAGCGCTTACATCCAAAGCCATGTGAAGGACCCCCCTTCCAACATGCTTGGAATGGCTTCAGCAAATGTGTCCATCACTTCTTCCTCGAAGTGTCCTCGATCTGAAGAACGCCAAGCCTCTCTCTGAAGTACTCGAACTTCACTCTGGATAGTGGCTTCGTCAGCACATCTGCAATCTGCTCGTCCGTCGCAACATACAGAAGCTTCACAGCTCCTCTCTGCACCATATCCCTGATATAGTGATATTTGATCTCTATGTGTTTCGACCTATCATGAAACACTGGGTTCTCGGACAGCTTCACAGAACTCTAGTTATCACAGAAGATACTAGTAGCATCCAACGGGAGATCAAATAGCTCAGACAGTAGCTTCCGTAGCCATACTGCCTCACAACTAGCTGAACAGGCTGCAACATACTCTGCCTCAGTTGTACTCAGTGCTACGCAGGACTGCTTCCTGCTAAACCAAGAGATCACACCTGATCCCATACTGAAGCAACACCCAGATGTGCTCTTCCTATCTGCAACACTGCAAGCCCAATCTGAATCAACATAACCCTGCAGGTTAAACTTTTGATTCGCTTCATACTTGAGCCCAAAATCCACTGTACCATTTAGGTACCTCAGAACATGCTTTACAACAACCAGGTGAACACTCCTCGGATCCTTCAGGAACTGGCTCAATGTGTTCACAGCAAAGCAAATATCCAGTCTCGTGTTCGTCAGGTACATCAAGGACCCAATCATCTGACGATACATAGAGACATCAACTGGCTCAGATGAAGCATCACATAGAAGCTTCAGATTCGATGCCATAGGTGTGGCCATGGCCTTGCAATCCATCATCCCAAATCTCTTCAGGATATCAACTGTGTACTTCCCTTGACCAAGGAAGATTCCATCTACACTTTGCCACACCTCCATGCCAAAAACAAATAGTGCATCATCCCCAAGTTCTTCATCTCGAACTCGGTAGTAAGCTTCCGCTGCGTGTCGGCAATCAATCTATCTTCACCATACCAAGTTCTGCACACACATATATGACTACACCATGCTGTCTTGAAATCCATCTGGTGTATCTTCTATTTCATCACTTTTATATTTCTCTATGCTGTCATCTGCAGCATGCTTGATCTGATAGTTCCATTTGGAAGTCATAACAAAATTCCCTTCAGGTCTTGGGACTACATCCCAAACATCATTCTTCATGATCAACGGATCATGGCATTCCATTTCTTCATCCCAGATCCTGGGAACTTCGATATCTTCAATAGATATCTTTGTTGTTGGAACAAATGTTGTAGTCCTTTTGTAGGTGAAGATATACGGTCTTTCCTACAAAACAGGTTAAATTGCATGATTAGAAACATCTCATAATTTTCAGAACAAATTCTTACACATAAAGAAATATGTCATACAGTCATGCAATTATCTTAGCCAATGCTTCAATACAACATTTATCCATATCCCGTAACTTTCTAGATGCCTTCCAATCTCTACCAGAACATTGTTAAGAGTGTGCACAACTCCCAACATGTCAGCAAAGAGGTTTCATTCTAGATAAGTAGCAATGGAATGTTGTACAGTGCCATAGGCCACTTACCCATGTATATTAGTAGTATATTGTTCATCAATGCAACTATTCTAATATGCACAATACATATCCTAAGTCTAGGAACATGAGCATATACATCATTGAACAATTTTATTTAAACAAACACATATGCAAGAAATGATAATTAAAATACTTATCTTTGTTTGTTCGTTGGGTGGACTCCCTCCGAGTCTTCGCTTTCTTGCAGGAGTTGATGGAGTCCTAATCTGCAGTAGCTTCTTCTACAACTTTCTGTTGTGGAATGTAGAGAGATGGTCAAATCCCTCTGAATATCTGCATCCTTTCATAAACCACTGGAGTGTACTCCCTCTTGATCTTTGCTTCCTGGATTACATGTTCTTGAACTTATATACATTCTCGATCCCTATGCATGCTTGTTAGTATCATCATTGTGTTATCCTCATACTATTAAAACACAATAATCTCAAGCATGTATAGTCATGATCATTTCAAATAGAAATAATAAGCATTATCATTCAAGGTTTATGTAGGATTCTTATGGTTAGTCAAATCATAAGAAGCATAACATGTCTAAACCTGTAATTACTCAAACCTATGACTCTTCAGGTTAGTTGAATCATCAATCAAGATAAGAGATATAATATGCATAACACCTGTGATTATTCGAACCTATACCTTCATGATTCTTCTGGTTAGTCATATCATCAATTATGGTAAGAAATATAATATGCATACAACCATGACTTATTCAAACCTATGACTTCATGAATAATCATTATCAAACAACACGACAGTATAAGATCCTAACACAAGGTAGGATTCTATATTGATATAGGAAAAACATACCTGGATTAGCATGCTAGCTATTTATGTCTAACATACTCAAATGATGTCTTCTTGTTCTTCTTCAATGACTTGTGCTAGTAACCTGCATATCTCATAGGTTAGCCATTATAAAACCAAGTTATACATACCTCGTAAATGGATCTTCTATGAGATCTATGACAATGGATGAGTCTTTATCCTTATGTCATCATGATCATATGTTCTTGAACTGGAACATGATTTGTCTTTCTTGGTGTACCTTTCATGTTAGTAGACAACATAAACCTCATACAACACCATAATGCATTAGTACAATCATAAGTGTCAACACCCTAACCAATGAATATCTTCTATCATGCATTCATAATTTTGTTAAGGTGATACAACAAATCTAAAATCAAAATTGTACTAACCGTAATAACATGAAGACAAACATACCATAAACTTAATCATGGACAAATATCGAAACATACCTCGATGAGTCATACCTGTCGAGATCGCTTGTAATCTTCTTATGTAAGGCCTTATCCTCATCTCCCTCTGAGACAGGAACTTCTTTCACTTATGCAGGTGATCAATCCATCTTCTTCTAGGATTAACCCAATCCACTTGATTTGCAAGAACTGGACCTTGAGCTGGATATGGGTTTTTCAGAGAAACCCCAAAAATTCAAACTTTGAATTTCAACCTTCCGATAGGATAGGAATATGCTCCTTGATGAACTGATCAAACTGGTATATTCAGAATTTGAAAACTGCAAAGTTTCACTCCTCAATTTTGCCTTTGAAACTTCCGGATTCACTAGACGTGACCCTGAACTGGGGTTTGATGAAGCCCACTCTTTTTCCCCATCAAAATGTTTGATCCAAATCTCTAAGCTTCTATTTTTCTGAGGAGCTTCCAGCCGTGGTCACAGATTTCAAAAATTCCCATTTTTACAGAAGCCCTAATTTTCCACTTTTCTGATCAAAGTCCCGAACTAGGGTCTAATCAAGCCCGGCCTTCTGCCCAACCAAAAATTCTGATCTTGGTCTCTAAATTTTTATTTTGATGAGTAGCATCCAGCCGTGGTCTCCGATTACAAAAATTCCAACTTTCTCCAAATCCCTAAATTCCGGAAGCCATGAATGAAGGTACCAAAAAATAATTCTGTTTTGACAGAAATATGTACCTGATTGTTTCTGGTGTAACTCTGAAATTTTTGATCCACAGGGTCTGAAAAAGTTTCCTGAGATAGAATGACCTGTTATATTTCCATCCTGACAGGTCTGACCTCAATTAGATTCTCTGAGAGAGAGTTATGCCAAATGTCGCAACGTGACCTGTTTTGGGATAAAACAGGAGAGCGAACTTGTACGGCGTGCCACGTGTCACTGTTTTAACTTCGGCCTCTGAAAAAGTTTTTTGAGATAGATCGGCCTGTTACCTTTCCATACTGACAGGTATGACCTCAATTGGACTCTCTGAGAGAGAGTTATGCCAAATGTTGCAACGTGACCTGTTTATGGGATAATACAGGAGAGCGCACTTGTACGGCGTGCCACGTGTCACTGGTTCAACTTCGGCCTCTGAAAAAGTTTTCTGAGATAGTACAGACTGTGTACTACCTGTCACTTTTTACTAAATTTCATTTGGAGCTTCCCAGCCCAAGATATGACCTTTTTCCCAAGGTCACCTGATTTTGACTCAGATCTGGAAGAGGCAGAAACCCTATATTGTACAGATCATAAATCACAAAGTAAAACGAATTAGAGGTTGTCCTTTGGACACAAGATACCTGGAGATCTTAGCTTCGGCTTGTAACAATTTCAGATCCGAAAACTTCGCCAAAACGGATTTATAGCGAAAGTGCTACGATGACTGGTTTTTGCTATATCACGCCCTAGCATCGTAAGTGCAACAAGTGTCATACATGCCATATCATGCCTTCTTTCAGGCTAGCTCTGATACCATGTTAAATTTTCAGAATTTACTTCAATCTGATCTAGGATCTTAACTGAGAGAACAACATGTACAGCATATCTACAGTATATCAATCATGGAGACAATAATGCAAGCACACAAGAGACACAAAGATTTACTTGGGGAAAACCATAAAGGTGAAAAACCCCAATAACTTCCTCAGAGATAGATAGAGCAATGATACAACCAACCAAGAGAGATAGCCATAACCTAGCAGCAGATCCTCCTCCTCCATAAGTGCGCTACTCCTCCTTGAGTGTATGTGTGAGAAGTGAGTGAGCAAATAGAGTGCCTCCCGCACTCTATTTATACTTGACTTGACTTGCCTTTTTACCTAACTCATGTAGGCTCGAACTTAACCACATAACATAATGCTGACTGGGCCGACCCCCAATAGGGTGGTCTAATAACCCTTTGACCCACATGGCCGACCCCCAATAGGGTAGTCTAATAACCCTTTGACCCACATGACTTATACAGGGCCGACCCCAAACAAGGTGGTCTAATAACCCATCAAGTATAAGTTACGACACTTCCATATAGAGGAATAATAACATCTCTATAGGAATACAATATACATATATGTGAAATACATTCTGAAGTTACATATACATCAACATCCTTCACTTGTAACCACTCTTCTATATATTCCTTGGTCGGCCTCCATGGTGTGAAATTATATGTCACAACAGATCTAAAGAGTCGAGGATACCTCACAAAGAAATAATGAGCAGAAAATTTGAAGAAGAGTGAAAACTGCAGTAAAAAAGAGCAGAAGAATAATAATACAACATAACTCAGATAAGAGAAAAATAATGTCACTTGTTCCAATAATCAATATAATAAACAATGATGTTACAATGGAGAGAATTCGAATCATGCAGGAGAATTCGAACCTCAGTTGGTCTAGCATAGGGGTTAGCACCACTGGAGTGCTCCAGAAGACTCAAAGTCAACTGAACTGAACCTAAACTCAGCTAACTGAAGTCACAATCAGTTAACTAACTAAGGAGGGTGCAATAGTGAGTCTGTCATGCATGTCAGTCAGAAAAGGGTGCATGAGGCCACGATCAGTGGCATTCGAATCTTTGACCCCCCACAAGAGTCAGATAAATTATGTGGACTGCACTGGAACACTTAGTAGGTTCCTATAAAATAGGGAACTGACTGAAGGGGTCCTAAAATGATGCATGCAGGGCTCAAAAGGTGGTAGATGGATCTTGGATGACATTTGCACACCACTAGGGGGAAAATGACATCATTAAAAAGTAGGAAAAATAAATAATGCTAGGTAGGACAAGGATGGAGTATTTAAATATCCTAACACATGGAATCATTAGTTAAACTCCACCTTCCCTTCAATCATAGATCTTGGTCTCTGAAACATAACCATTTGTTTACGTGCAGTGGGAAGACCTAGATTACAATGTAAATTCAGCAAAAAACCCTAGATATCGGCCCTTTCGGCATCACCTGCAAGCAGATGAAGTATCACTTAAGGAATCTATGGGAACTGTAGGAACTAAGCTTCCATAGTATTGAAGGGATAGAAGGAATTCATTCTATTAAACTACCATACATTCATCTTACTACACAAAAGTAGATAGCATATTCAAAGGGACTGATGACATATTCAAAGTAAGAATAGGAACAGAGCATACATGTGTGTATTAAATAAACCATTCATCACATCAAACACATAAGAGATTTTCTCCAAAATAGGTTCACTCCTATATTATTATCATTTGGAATAGCTTACAAAACATGTGCGCTGCGCATCAGATCTTTGTCACAAACCCAAAACTATCCCAACATTACACAACATAAGCACAATTAATAAAGAAGCAACTAACGAGCCACCAAAAGAGCAAACCTTAATTCAAATATCCCTTACATATTTATGGATTTCAGAATGGACTGATCCCATTACAATGTGGACATAAGCGCCCAACTACTCCTAACTAACTTTCTCCTTTTGCACGCGCTGGTCCTTAAGCAGAATAGCTTGCGGTCCATCTCCTTGTATTGAGTTCCCAGTGACTAGTCCAAAAACCCGCTACAACAATTATTACGAGCATATTTTAATCATTGGAGCATTGATCTGGAAGCACTTTTTCATACCTTGATTTTTGCAATTTATCATCAAAACAAACAAAGTCCTAGTGCTAGCATTACTCTTTCTGATTAGTTAATCTTCTGGGAATGGAAAATGGATTATTCCTAGTAGAAAAGATCTCTTATTTTGATGGAAACGGGGATTCCTTCAGTGCCAATGGATCGATTTTCTCATGGAAAATTGTTTTGCTCGATCCAAACCATGAACAGGGAAAAGGTTCCTGGTCATAGAATTGAATGTATTTATGCCTTTTCTGTTCATAAAATTGAATGTATTTATCCCTTTTCCCATAGATTCCTTAGGTGATACTTCATCTGACTGCAGGTGATGCCGAAAGGGCCGATATCTAAGGTTTTTTGGTGAATTTACATTGTAATCTAGGTCTTCCCACTGCATGTAAACAAATGGATATGTTTCAGATACCGAGATCTATGACTGAAGGGAAGGTGGAGGTTAACTAATGGTTCCGTGTTTTAGGATATTTAAATACTCCATCCTTGTCCTACCTAGCATTATTTATTTTTCCTAGTTGTTAATGATGCCATTTCCCCCCTAGTGGTGTGAAGATGTCATCCAAGATCTATCTACCAACTTTTGATCCCTGTATGCATCATTTTATGACCACTTCAGTCAGTTCCCTATTTTATAGGAACCTACTAAGTATTCCAATGCAATCCACCTAAGTTATCTGACTCTTGTGGGGGGTAAGAGATTCAAATGCCATTGATTGTGGCCTCATGCACCCTTTTCTATCTAACATGCATGGCAGACTCACTACTGCGCCCTCCTTAGTTAGTTAATTGACTGTGACTTCAGTTAGCTGAGTTTAGGTTCAGTTCAGTTTACTTTGAGTCTTTCGGAGCACTCCAATGGTGATAACCCCTATGCTAGACCAACTGAGGTTCGAATTCTCCTGCATGATTCAAATTCTCTCCATTTTAACATCATTGTTTATTATACTGATTATTGGAACAAGTGACATTATTCTGCTCTTATCTGAGTTCTGTTGCATTATTATTCTTCTGCTCTTATTTACTGCAGTTTTCACTCTTCTTCAAATTTTCTGCTCATTCTTTCTTTATGAGGTATCCTCAACTCTTTAGATCTATTGTGACATAGAATTTCACATGGTATCAGAGCCATAGAGCGAATAGGTTGAGTAGCTTATTTTAGTAGTACACTAGAAGCCTCTGGATTTCCACAGCAAATCCTGGTGCCATTGCATTGAATTCATTGGAGAAATCCAATGAGGTCTAGCCAGGTGTGAAGGATCAGAATAAAAGTGCCTACTGTCCTAAAGCAGTGCTTAGTAGTATTCTACCTCCATTATTGAGAGTTTTTTGCAGGTTATTCAATTTTTTGAGTGCAACAGCAGTTACAGTAGTTTTCAGCAGTTGCAACATTTTTTTCTGCAGTAGCAACAATTTCACCTTGTATTCACTCCAGCAGTTGTAATGGACAATTCGAACTCTCCTCTCTCTCCTAGGATCTTGACACCCTTCAATTATCTTGATTGGAGGTTGATACGCAGATGGTATTGCGCTACAAATCATTGTACATGGTGACAATGGGAAAGGATCCCAGACCACATTCAACTATGGAGAAAACCAAGTATCTGAATAGATTGGATAAAGTATTTGGTTTCATGTGTATTCATATTTACAGAGATCTATTCTTTCACATTGAAGGATTGAAGACTCCAAGGGAGTTATGGTTGAATTTAGAGATTCTCTTCGGCAAACAAGAAGTGCTAAGAGGCCATATTGTGGAAAATGAGTTGATTGCTCTACAACCGAGCATTTTCGAGACCATTCAACAATTCTTTTCAAAATTCAAATGTTTGGTTATGCAATGCAAGCAGTGTGGCATTGAGAAGAAGGATGAGCAGCTGGTGCTATCCATTTTGAGCAATCTAGGTCCTGAGTTCTCCATATTTGTATCTACCTTCCATTATGGGTGAATGTCAATCCTTGGTTGGAAGATTCCCTCCTTAGATGTTTTCACTGAATCTCTCATCCAAGAACAAGATAATTTGATCCAGATGGGCGCCTTGAAGGCCTCCAAAGATCAATCTCTTATGGATGGAGAAGCAAAAAGTGAGAATGGGAAGGGAAGCACAAGGGAAAGGATAAGAAGCCATCTGAACCCAAGTTGAATGCCAATTCAAGTCTATCAGAAGGATCCTCCAGCTCTAAGAAGGACAAACATAAGGGATTTGAGAAATCCAAGTGTTCCTATTGCAATAAAGGAAACCACCCAAAGAGATATTGCATGTAGAATAAAGTAGATCACTTGAACAAGCTTCTTGAACATCACAACATTTCCCTCCCAAAAGGTGCAAGAGAGACTGATTCTGGAAGTGATTCTAATGGTCATGAGAGATCCCATGCACTAAAGGCTGTATTTTCAAATTCACAAGCCTTCCTCATAGATTCAGGATCCTCCAACCACATGGTTTCCTCGAGAGAATCATTTTCTTCTTTATATCTCAAAGATGGTTTGATTATTCACATGGGAGACAACTCTCAGATCTCTGCAGAAGGGAAGGGAACAATACATATGGAGCATGGTAAGTTCAAGAATGTTCTATTTGTGCCTTCTTTATCGGAAAATCTGTTGTCTGTATATCAGATGACTCACACAGGTTCACCGAAGAAAGTGGTATTTGGTCCTGACACAAGCCTTCTTTATAGAATTAAAATATTTTAACTAAAATATATTAATAATCAAATTAAAAACCTTAATCTAAACTAAATTAAACTAATCTAAAATACTAGCAATTATTATCTAAGCATTTTCATAACATGAAGAAATTTTAAAATAAAATTAATTGAATAAATTAATTCATTAATGAATTAGGATTTATAATTTGAAGTATTATACAAATATAGTAAAATATTAATAAAATCATGATTAAACTAAACCCTAATAAAAATTTGATTCAAACCAACTACGAATACAAATTAACTCAACCATGTAGCATTTGATAAGTTAGAAATAATAATTAATCAATCTAACCAAACCCTAAAAAATAAGCCGACACCTCTAACCTATTTCCACCTACCAAATCACCACTACATATAGAAAACGTTTCTTGGGAAATCAAGACATTTTATTCCCCGATTTCACTGTCTCCTGATGATGATCCCATCGTAGGGATTGAAACGTCGAGAACCTATCATCGAATAAACGCAAATCCTCTCTTCTCTTAATTCTATCTCTGCATATGGCACTCTATAAACAATTGAGATTGCAGAGATCTCCACTGGAAATATTATAGCGAAAGGGTTTGCAAACCGTTCCTCTAAGGCATATGAATTCTCACATTTTTTTCCATACTCTCTGCCTATCCCATCGGAATATGATGAAGATCAGAGTGATACCTCTTCTAATGAAGATGGAGATCAAGATCTTGATGTTGAGAATAAAGTTCAAGGAGATTCAGATTCATATCCAGATCCAACACATCCTCCCAATCCATGGCGAAGGCCAATATGGGCTCACAAAGTCCTTGTAGTTGTTGGGAACACAGTTGGGAATCCATTTGACTATAGAACCACTATATCTCAGCATCATGCAAAACTTGCACTATGTCATGCAGATCCACTTCTCTCATAGAGGTGATACATGATGGTGGGGTTTGATGCATAATCTCTTGGAGAGACTTTCCATGGGGGATCTACAACCAGGCAACAATCTTGGTTTTATGACAAAAAGTACTTAAAGGTTCATGATTTGGACCACAATGAGCCATTCGCTCTAGTAGCAAGAAGGGTTCCTAAAAGACTTGTTTTGGAAAATACAACTTCTACATAGTGGGAGGCACATAAGAGGAGCCGATCCAGATCTAGAACGCATTGCTATCCTACATATGAGTAGCTTGCCAATATTTTTGAAAAGGCTTTCATTGAGGAATTTTTTTTCCTTCTCTACTTAGCATGAAGGTTCTTTGAGTTCCCTACTGTTGTTGGTTTTGAGGGGGGGTATTTTTCCCATGAGGTTTTTAACCATTTCCTTGGTTCATGGACAATTCTTTATTTTTTTTATCATATATTTGATTGTATTGGTGACCTTTGGTCTTAGTAATCGGGGCCTAGGATGCAAAGTATGGATTAACGGGGGGTGTTAGGATATTTCAATACTCCATCCTTGACCTAGCATTATTTATTTTTCCTAGTTGTTGATGATGTCATTTCCCCCCTAGTGGTGTGCAGATGTAATCCAATCTCCATCTACCATCTTATGAACCATGCATGCATCATTTTAGGACCACTTCAGTCAGTTCCCTATTTTATAGGAACCTATTGAGTGTTCCAGTGCTCTCCACCTGAGTTATTTGACTCTTGTGGGGGGTTAGAGATCCGAATTCTACTAATTGTGGCATCATGCACCCTTTTCTAACTGGCATGCATGACAGCCTCACTATTGCACCCTCCTTAGTCATTTAACTGATTGTTACTTCAGTTAGCTGAGATTAGGTTCAGTTCAGTTGACTTTGAGTCTTCCAGAGCACTCCAATTGTGATAATCCCTATGCTAGAACAACTTAGGTTCTAATTATCCTGCATGATTCGAATTCTCTCCATTGTATTATAATTGTTCATTATACGGATAATTTAGTAGTGTGACATTATTCTGCTCCTATCTGAGTTCTACTGCATATTATTCTGCTGCTCTTTTTTATTGCAGTTTTCACTCTTATTCTAATTTTCTTCTCATTCTTTCTTTGTGAGGTATCCTTAGATCTTTAGATCTGTTGTGACATAGAATTTCACATGGTATCAGAGAAATAGAGGGAATAGGTTGAGCAATTGATTTTGGTAGTGCACCAGAAACCTCTGGATTTCCACAACAAATCCTGGTGCCATTGCATTGAATTCATTGGAGAATTCCAATGAGGTCTATCCAGGTGTGAAGGATCTAGATAAAAGTTCCTACTATCCTAAAGCAGTGATAAATATCAGTATACCTCCATTATTGAGAGTTTTTTGCAGGTTATTCGAAGTTTTTGAGTGCAACAACAGTTGCCCAGTTGCAGCAGTTTTCTGTAGTTGCAGTAGTTTCTGCAGTTGCAGTAGTTTTCTGTAGTTGCAACAGTTTCTGCAGTTGCAGTAGTTTTTTACAGTTGTAACAGTTTTGCAGTAGTAGCAATAGCAGGTATTTTCCATTTTTTTGCAGGTATTCTACAACAGCTTCCATGTATCTGAAAGGAATTCCTCCTCTCTCTCCATTCAACTATGATGAGTGGAAACCAAAGATGATAGCATATCTGAAGAGACAAAGTCTTTTTGATATGTGTATTGGTGATATGAGAGATTTTGCTTCCTATGAAGAAAAGAATGATTGGCTAAATGAACGTGACAAAGCCTTTGGAGCAATATGTATTTCTATGTCTCCTAGTATGCAGTATCACATGGAAACTGCTGCATATCCAAGTGATATATGGGCCCAACTGGACAAAACATTTGGCAATCAGAATGGAGGGATTGGTACAAATTATTTTGAGAACAAGCCCACTGATACCTCCTTATGTTTTCTCTCTAATTATGTCTCGGCCTCAATCATATCTGATGATGAATTTGTTCAAGATGAAGAAAAAGCTACAGATTCAACACTCATGTTCTCAATTTCTTCTATTTCGAATTCTAAGCAAGATAAGCTAGTTCATACTCTAGAATCTGAAGAGGTTCTTAAATCCTCTCTTTCACATGAGTTTGCTGGTGTGCATAATGATGATCTATTGAATGTTTTGGAGGTTAAATCAGAGTTTGGAGGTGATACAGTTGCCCTCCTTGATCACATGTTTCCTATGAAATTCTATTTGATCATTGGAACATGCTGTCAGAGTTTCTCTGAAGATGGAGGACACTACCATTCGCTTGGGTTCAAGTCTTATGCATATTTTGGTTATTTTGGTTTTTATCTCACCCCTACTGGTTCAAAGGAGATCACAAGAAACCATCTATCAATTCTTGGAGCTGATTTGAATCCCAATCCACCACCACCGTGTCATAGTTCATTTGGTTATGATCTCACCTATGTTGGTTCAAAGGAGATATAAAATAACTATCTACACATTCATGGAGTTGATCCTACCTTAGCTAGTTTGAATCACAGGTTCTAGGATGATCTTCATATCTTTGTATTTTTTCTCACCATGTTCGGTCTGAAGAGCAAGTTTAGAAAGCCTCCATATTCACTTGCATCCACTGAAGGAGAATACAAGCACATGTTTTTGGAGCATGATCCACTTCTTCCCAAGAGGGAGATACCTCTAGAAATATGATCAAGCACCACACCTACTTGAGTTTGGAGTAATTAATCTTTTGGTGTGTTTCAGTCCAATTTGAGGGGGGGGGGGTTTTCCCATGAGGTTTTCCCCATTTCCTTGCTTCATGGACAATTCTTTTTATCATTTATTTGATTGTATGGGTGAACTTTGTTCTTAGAAACCAGGGCCCAAGATGAAAAAGTATGGATTAAGGGGGGTGTTAGGATATTTTAATACTCCATCCTTGTCCTACCTAGCATTATTTATTTTTCCTAGTTGTTGATGATGTCATTTCCCCCCTAGTGGTGTGTAGATATCATCCATAATCCATCTACCACCTTCTGAGCCTTGCATGCATCATTTTAGTACCACTTCAATCAGTTCCCTATTTTATAGGAACATACTGAGTGTTCCAATGCATCCACCTAAGTTATCTAACTCTTGTGGGGGGTTAGAGCTCCGTATGACACTGATTGTGGCCTCATGCACCCTTTTCTGACTGGCATGCATGATAGACTCACTATTGTGCCCTCCTTAGTCATTTAACTAACTGTGACTTTAGTTAGCCGAGTTTAGGTTCAATTCAGTTGACTTTGAGTCTTCTGGAGCACTCTAGTGGTGATAATCCCTATGCTGGACCAACTTAGGTTTGAATTCTCTTGCATGATTCGAATTCTCTCCATTGTATTATAATTGTTCATTATACTTATAATTTAGTAGTGTTACATTATTCTGCTCCTATCTGAGTTCTGCTGCATATTATTTTTTTGCTCTTTTTTACTGCAGTTTTCACTCTTATTGTAATTTTCTGCTCATTCTTTCTTTGTGAGGTATCCTCAGCTCTTTAGATATGCTGTGACATAGAATTTCACACTTCCCACCCTTTCTTCTATGAATTAGAAATCGTATCGGTCGTAGTTCCTTAAAACCAATATATCATTCCCATGCAACGACGCTAGTTCACACTATTTTCCCCCATGATATACCCAACCATAATTGTGATTTCCCTCAGTAGTATTCCCAACTACATATATGAATGTCACAAAATAGGCTTCAGTTAAGATGAAAATGCCAAGGAGGGTTATGCAGGTAGCACCATCTCTGCACCACTTTAATTCAATAATCTAGTCCTATGACCAAGGGACAAAACCCTCAAAATAAGGAGGTATGAATCCTAGTCTGTCACCCTCGGTACCTTTTAGGTATGCATGAAAAACTTGATTGGGTTGAGAGATGAAAGCTAAGGTGCTGATGGGAAAATATCAACCATAAAAAAATGAAAATGAGTTTTGTATTTGAAAGGGAGGCCCAAATATCCCACAAAAAATTAAAAGTCAAAATGAGTGCAACTCATAGGCACCTTAATCATAACCAACTCTTAGAAAAGGAAATAAAAACAACATAAAACACATTCAATTGGAGAAGTGTGCTTTAACTTCCCATTGATATGCATATTACCTACTATTAGAAAATTACACAGGCGGGTAAATTTCATATATGTGTAAAGTATAGGACATCGGGCAAAGACTTGAAATAATGTCTCAAAAGTCGAGCATGTGAGAAACAACCACTCGGAGAGGCAATGATGACTCCTCTCAAAATGGTCCGTAGGCACTCACCACAGATGGTGATGGGTCCAAGGCACAGGGACCTCTGGGTCTATCCTCTGGAATAGAGGGGTTGTTGTCGACAGAGGGAGACCTGCAACTAGCAAGGAAATGATGTTTCCTTGATAGGAGCGCGAGGTGGAGAACCGAAGTGTGAGAGTATTGATGGTAGGACTGTCATATTGTGGGGGATAACTAGGAAAGTAGAGTGAGTGGACTCAAACTTCCTTTGTTCAGAGTAGGATGGTGGGGATGATCGAGCAGCATATGAAACTGACTAGTGGGAAAAGGATCATAGTTGTAATGGATCAAGGATAGTGACTGGGCTAAGTGCTACTCAAGTTGGTGTAAAATGGCAGGAGACTGCAGAATACTCTGAACAAAGGCGACCTGATTGGGGGTGCTGCCGAGATGATCGATCATAGTGCCAAGAGGAATGGGGGGAATTCTTCATGGGTTAAGGAACTAGAAGAAGTGTGTTTAAAATGGTACTGTCGTGTGGATTTATATGAGCCCAGGACAGTTCATGCTCGTGAGTGCTTTCAATTTTAAGGATTCTGAAAGCGATAAGAAGACTCTGAAATAATGGAAAGGTACTGTCGTGTGGATTTGTACAAGCCCAGGACAGTTCATGCTCGTGGAGGCTTTCAATTTTAGAGAGTCTGAAAGCAATAAGAAGACTCTAGGGGGTTTCTTTTTCGTGTGTTAGTCTCCAAGGCCCGAATTAGCATAAAAGGATGCAATGAAGAACTCTTCTAGCCAGTGTGACTAGAGTATTCCTTTTTCGTAATTAGTCTACCAGGTCCGGAAAAGGGTTAAACTTATACCAGATAGATGCCTTTTCAAGTACTTTAATGAGCATGAAAGGAAGCAAGATTGCTCGGCGATCTTTTCATTGTCTTAGGAGTCAGAAAATAACTTAACAGAAACTCCCTAAGTGCCTTTTTCATAAAGGACTTGTCTGGACCGAAAAAGGGATAAAATTATACCGAACAAAAGGAATAGCTAGGCAAGGAGGAAGTGCTCAATCAAGGAACATTGACGATGACCAAGAACGAGGGTAGGGGGGAACACTGGTGGGACTCCTTGCGGGATAATGAATGGTGGAAAAATAACAAAATAACTGCAGTATGAAAGGAGTGAATGGCTCATGGAAAAATATGGAACAATCCGATGGCGGCCGATGTGGTGCGCAAACCGAGGCAGCAAGGTGTCGGGACACAATGTTGAAATTGTACCTGGTGTGAGCGAGAAATGATCTCAAGCGTCATCACGAGCTCAGAAAACTGAATTCGACGATATAAAAGTGTCAAAAATGGAGAACGATCGAGGTGGCACGCAAACCGAGGCGATGGGGGGCGTTTTGGAAAAAATACCCAAAAAATATGGGGGTGAGAGCGAGAAATGATCTCAAGCATCATCACAGGCTCGGAAAAATGAATCCGATGATATAAAATATATCAAAAACGGAGAGCAGCTGAAGTGGCATGCAAATCGAGGCGACTAGTGGTGTCTAGAAAAATGCTCAAAAAGTTTTTGGTGAGAGCGAGAAATGATCTCAAGCATCATCATGGGCACGGAAATATGAATCCGGTGGTGCAAATGGTGCAAAAAATAGAGGTCATAAGGAATCCGGAATGGTCAAAGGAAATAACTAGGTTAAAAAATGGTTGCAAATAAAGGTGAGCCCACCAAGCCAAGGATGCAGTGGTGGGGAGAAATGATGACCCGCGGGGGAAGAATACTAGGTGTATCAAATCAAATCAAATCAAATCTACAAGTGATATGTGACCTCAAAAATGGTTGAGATCACAAAGGTGAAAAAGTGAGCAGGGTTAATGACCTGCCCCCATGCTATGTGCATGGGGTTTGTGATTGTGGATCACATATGTGTTGGTTTGAACGATGGGTTCATTGACGTGATGAGCTAGATGTGATCGGGTAGGTTCAAAATGATTGATCATGCCCCCTATCCCAGGGTCGAGGTAATCTATTATGCCCCCTAACTCAGAGGTGTCAATGTGGTGCTCGATGATAGCGGGGTCAAGACCAGGCATTTCGGTGTAGGACCAGGCAAAGACATCACGGAACGCTTGGAAAAGTTTCTTGTACTCTCCGATCTCATATTCACTGCAGGAGGCTCCTAATGTAATGATTTCAAGAGCACTAGGTGGGTCAGAGATATCGATGTGGATGATGGGTGAGATGTTGGCCATGTTACCTTCCTCAAAGGCATCAGGAGCGGGAATGGGATCCTTAAACCAGCCGACTTTGGTGGGAAGGAAATCTTTGGACTCAACCGCAAATTGGGTGGCTATGGTGGAGAAGGACTCTTCTGGGAGGAAATAGGAATGATGGTGCATGTCTTCCCAGGGATAATCCGGGGCAGTGAGAGCCTCTAGAATCTCCTCATCATTGCGGAAACTTTGAGTTGTCAAATTGGTTGACGAGGGAGTGGTAGTCGAAGAGATCATATAGATGGTGTTAATCTCTCTAGATGAGGGTGATACTGGGGGGTGGATCTCCTCAATTGTGGGGGGTGCCGTCTCAAGGTCCAAATTATTCATCTCGTAGAGAGCTGCTCTGTAATTTGGGAGATCAGGACAGTGATGTGAGTAATGGCCATAAATACCGCATATTGCACAAGGGTGGTTGGCACGCAGTGATTTATCACGAGGCTTAGGGGTTGGATCGAGTTCGACAACCGGGATGTTGGGGTCATCGTCAAGCATTTGCATGTGTTCTTGTAATGCAGGTAATTGTGGACATTGATGAGTCGGATGGCCTAACTCATCACACAACGAGCATTTGGGAGGAGCATGAAACACGGGGGGGTTTTTAACTGTTTTGGGCGGGGGTACGAAAGTGTATGGTTGCGGGACTCTTCCCCCAGTGTTCTTGACAAGAGGGGGGGGATTCGTAGATGACGAAGGGGTAGTGACATCGGGAGGTGGTTGACTAGTAGTGGCAATGGGTTGCATTGGTTCCAGGATGACATTTGGTGTCGACGGGGGAACGGGAGGCGAAATATACTACATGGGTAATCCTAAGGTTAACCCGGGGAGGCTGAGAGTAGCCATAACCGGGGCACTTACGACTCCCGAGGGAGGGAATAGGAAGGGGATTGTGTGGATGGGTGTAACACCAATGTGACTAGGTACCAATGGTGGTTTGGGTAACAAGGGAGGTTGATTGTTGGGTGTTTGTGTATTGTGGGAAAGGGTACATAGGTCAGATACTTCAGTCGCGGGTGACGGGGGTGGAATGGATTGGAATGTTGAGGTCATCGGTGTATCTGAGTAAACTCCGGGGCCCACGGAGGAAACAAACAAGGTAGTTGCACCACAAACAGGTTGTTCAACCATGGGGAGAACATTTTCGGGTGCAGCGGGGGCATTGGGATCGTAATAGGTGAGTTGATCGACCTTGACTACGCATCTGTCATGGGGGAACATCATGGTACGAAAAATAGATGAGGCAACTGCCCGCATGGCATACATGCAGCTGCGGCCAAGTAAGAGGTTATAATCAAGTTGGGCATTGATGACCTCTATGTCAATGAGCACGGTTTCACCAGCCAACTAGATGGGGACATTAGCTAAGAGACCTTGGGGTTGAGCTGAACGACCGTCGTAGGCTCGCAACGCAGTGGTGGACTACTAGAGTGTAGGGGATCCCAACTTCCGCCAAACGAATGTGGACATAACGCATGTAGAGGCACCTTCATCGATAATGCACCGATGGATGACAAGATTCCGAATGGAAACAAAAACTTGGAACGCTAAAGTGGAAGGCATGCATGGTTCGGATTGGTCCAAATCGAAGGCCATCAGTCGTGAATCATTTGGGTCAATAGCACCAATGGCGAAGAGAAAAGTCTTGCGCTGCGAAGGACAGTTTTTTAAGACTTCTAATGCAGACATGGCTGCGAGGGACTGGGCTAAGTCATCTACAATGTTGTAATTAGACGCAGCACGAGCATTGGTATTATTGTTGATGCGACGAAGTGGGAAGCGAGGTGCTTTGGAGGTGCCATCTAGTGGAGTCGGAGGTATACGTAACGTATGATCAATGGGATGAGCGTTAGTGTTTCTGTCGACGGGAGGGGCTTCAGGGGTGGAGCCATATTGGTTTCGACTGGTTTGGAGGTTGACATCGGTGGATGACATCATTAACAAGTGGTGGGTACCTGAGTCTATCATGGGTTGATCAGGAGCAGCATAAGTGATTTGCTGTTGTGGTGGCGCGTTGCCTTGAGGGGGAGCCAACAGCTGAGTTTTCACTACGCCTTGGGTTGGTGAGGGGTTTTGTAGCACCAATGGTTGATGCTGAGGTGGTGGGGGGTTGGGTGGCACCTGAGGAGCTGTGCGCCCTTGGCGATGGGCATCATTAGTCTAGAGTTGCCAAGCTCGCTCCAAATGTGGGCAAGCATGTGTGTAGTGGCCATAGACCCCGCAAATAGAACAAGGATGGTTTGTTCACAAAATTAGGATTTTTGGCCTGCTTGGGCGGTCGATTAGGGTTCTGGTTGGCAGGTGCCGCGTTATTGTTGTTTGGGAGATTGGGAGGTTGACCGGCTTGGTCTGGAGGGGGGTTGTTCCCACGGTTACAGCCTTTGCCATGGTTTTCCTGGCCATGTTGGTGCTGGTTATTTTGGTTCTGCTGTGGATTCTATTGGGCGTACACTTGCCCTTGGGCAGCAGGTGGGTTCTGGGGTTGTGCAGGTGCGGGAGCAGGTTGCGGTGGATAATAAGTAGGTGGAGGCAGCGCAGGTGCTGAATCTTGTGGGGGTTGTTGATATGTCTGTGGAACGGGTTGTGAGTTTGCTGCAGGAGCTGCCTGTGGCGGGTAATAAGCAGGTTGGGCTTGAGAGGAAACAGGAGCTGGTGCAGCTTGTGGGTGGTAATATGGCTGAGGTGTGATTGGTGCATAAGCGGGGGTGGCATGGCCAAAGCACTGAGGTGGACACGAGGGTCCGTGGGAATGATGGTGGTGTGCCATGGGAGCATACGAATTGGTTGCTCCAGACTGTGATGTAGTTCGTGAAAGGTCGGGGCCATGGCTAGGACGTGCTATGGAAAAGGGTTGGGGATCCGAGGCAACACGGCCAATGATTCCATCTGCGGCATGGGATGCCCCTGGCGCATCGTGTCAGGAGGAATCGCCGTGAGGGGCGTCAGGTATGATGGAATACAGATAACCCGATTGGGTGTAAATAAGGTCAAATTGCAGGGCTTTGAGGATGGCCTCTTCTTCGGACTGGGGTCATTCGGATGCCACATCCTTGGCAATGACAGGAAGGAGAGATTTTATAAACCAATCTCAGAAGATACAGTCATCTAACTTGATTTTGCAGAGGCTGCGGCGTCAACGCCACTCATGAACGTGGTTAGTGATGTGGGTAGCCGTATTCTGTCTACAAGACAGTAGGAGCTCAACTCCCGCATCATAGCGGACATGTAACTGAAAGAACTGCAGGAAAGTCGAGGCAAGGGAAGTAAAGGTGGAATGGGTCCCATGGGGCTTCTCGATGTACCACTTAGCTGCAGAGCCAGTGAGAGTGCGTTGTAACAGACGGAGGCGAACATAGTCATCCACTATGGAGTTGGAGGAACACCATAGATGGAAGGACATAATATGGTTCTGGGGGTCCTCACCTACCTTGCCCTCAAACTTAGGGATGTCGGAGGGGAGTTTGGTGGGCATGTGAGGCCACACAGGGTCATGTCTGATGGGATCATTGGTCAGTCTAGCTAGGTCAGGAAGGTTGAGACTAGCCATGAATGGAAAACTAGTAGAAGGATGTGACATACTAGTGGGTGTGACCATGTTGGGGCCAATGCCCCCAAGTGGAGGGGTAGGGTTTTGGATGTTGCCCCCAAGTGGAGGAACGGAAGTGATATGGGACAGTCCTTCATCGCTAAGGGTAGTGTGAGTCACTGATGGTGTGGAGATAGGTATGCCAACTACTAGAATGGGTACAGTGATCGGAATGGTAGATGTGGTCCCCATCGAGGGCATACCCAAAGCAGGTGTGGTAGCTGGTGTGGTGGTGGATGCTCCACTAATGGTCCTTACAAAGAAAGGGGTGGAAGTCATGCCAGCCATGGGGCTGGTTGGTGCAGTGTAAGTGGGGTTCTCGGACTCTGCCTTAGAATCAGAGGTAAAATAAGGGACATCTAGATCGGGTGACGGAGTTCTACGCTGTTGACGAGTGGAGTCAAGTGACAAAGCTCGAGATATATGATGAGTGGTATCAAGTGATGAATATCTATGTCTATGACGGGTGATGTCAAGTGAACTGTGCTGTGGGGGATCGCCCCAGAGGCGCCGAGAATGTCTCGGGGACTCAATGGTGACAGATGGTGTCAAGTATCTGGGGGTTGTGTTGAGTGAAAAACAACTCAAAAACCCAAATGCAACCGAGTGTGCAGAAGGAGAGCTCAAAAAATATGGCACTCAGGCCAACAACCAACTCAAAACACTTACTATAACAGTTGTGCTACAATAAGTGGAGTATCAACATAAATGGTCAGAATACCAACAAGTAGCAGGTTTCCTAGAAAATAAAATAAAAATGGTGGACTCGCTAGACCAAAAGGAGGTAAGGGAGCATGCAAACACCTAGCTAAATAGTATTCTGACTCAACTAGACATATCCTCTTCAAGGTGATGAAATCCAAGTCAGACAATATGGATAGTAGAGCCAAGTGGCTAAAGATATCCCCCTACCGGGAGGGACACCGAGTAGTCAATCCTAGAAGAAAAGCAACTAAGATACCCCGTTCATGACATGTTCGATTGGGTGAATCTGCTGTTTGGTTCTATCGCCGCTGTATCCCCATACGGGTGATACACCAAGAACTGCGAAAGGTATCCTTCGGTTACTGAATGGATTGCGGTATTCCACTCAGGTTTCCAGAACCAGTCTGGCGACTTCAACCCTCCTAGGGGAGAGGCCTTCCCGATAAATTGATTTTAAACCATGTCAAAAAATACTAGGGGATTTTGGTTCCCTAATGGACAACAACTATGTCTCAAGTGTAAGCAATCGAGGGGTGTTATTTGGATGCTTATCCCCCCGATCCTACCTAACTACAAGATTCTTATGTGTTCCCCAAGTGGGGTTAGAATGTTGGTTGTGTTAAGTGGTATTTTAGGGCTCACTTGAATTAGGTGACAGAGTGTGTGCGTGTGAGATGATGAACCCAAGTAAAAGTGCCACGGGGTGGTTAACTTTCTAACTAAAAATAACAATACAGAAATTAAACTTTGAAATGCAAAATTTTCTTTTTTCAATTAAAATGTTGAAATGTTAAAAAATATATTTTGTAAATGGAACAGAAATAATACTGCAGAAAAAAGCCTGTAGGGAAGGATGGCTGCAGATAGGACAGATGGCTGTGCAGGTGCAAAAAATATTGCAGCAAAGTGCCGGGTTCAAAACAGTGAAAAAAGTGTAGAAAACAGACCGCGGGTCTGTGGCAAATCTGAGCGGTCGGACCGCAAGAAACAGGTCGACAGTCACAGATAGGTTGCGGGAATTTGGCCGAAAGACGCAGGCGGACTGCGGTAAAAGGGTTGAAAGCCGTAGGTGGGACGCAGGAAAAAGTCCGAAAGACGCAGGTGGGTTGTAGGAAAATGGCTAAAAGCAGTAGGCGGGAAGCGAGAAAAAGGCCGAAATGTGCAGGCGGGTTGCAGGAAAATGGGTTAACAGCCGCGGTCGGTCCGCACAAAACAAGCCGATAGCCGCGGTCAGATCGCAGGTAACAAACTGGAAACCGCCAGTAGATCGCCGGAAACAGTCTGAGAGCCGCGGTCGGATCGCAGGTAAATGCCTAAAAGACGCGGTCGGAACGCAACTGCGGGGGGCAAAAGACGCGGTTTACGGCAGCCGAAAGGAAAAAACAGAAAACTATTGCAGAAAATTAAAAATGTTTAAAACTTTAAAACTATAACCAAAAATTCAAAGGAACACAAGCGGAGTCGCCAAAACTGTATCTAGGGTTTTCACCCTAGCTTGTGCAAATGAGCACCTACTAAGGAGAAGGGCCTCCTTAGTAGCAGTTCAGAAAATACAGTAAATAATAGACAGTACAGTAAAACAATAAACTACTCTAAGCATGTGCATAAAATAACAGAAAGGTAATAAAATGGTTTTTTTTATTAAAGATTATACCTCCAATGTGAAGGTTGATGAAGCCTTTGCAATAGTCCAAGAGGGTTGCTCCAAGCTCCAGTGTTGTTCCTTTCTCTTTCTCCAAAGGGTTTTGGAAATGGGCCAAAGGGGCACTCAAATGTGAAAGTAGCTCAAGGGTGAGCTAGGGTTTCAGGAGTGATTTTGGTAGAGTAAGGGTGTGGTTGACTGTGGATATCAAATGAGGGGCCTCCATCACCTATTTATAGGTTTTTAGTGGTGGAGTGCTGGCCCATGGTTTTGGGCACCATATGGTTTAGGTCAGCTGTATAGGGTTTTTGCTTCCCTTTTCCCTCTTTTTCCCCTTTTTTGTATTTTTTATTCCCTTTTTAGAGGGTTTTTGCTATTTTGGAGGAATTTTGGATTATTTTGGGGGGAAAAGGGGTTTTTTGGCCTTTTGGAGGCTTTTTAATGGGTTTTTAAGGTTTTGGAGGCAAATATGGTAGGAAATATGGACAAATGAGTCATGTAATGGGGTAGATGAGGTAGTGAGCACTTTTTGGGTGTTAACAGAAAGCTAAGGTGCGGATGGGAAAATATCAACCATAAAAAAATGAAAATGAGTTTTGTATTTGAAAGGGACGCCCAAATATTCCACAAAAAATTAAAAGTCAAAATGAGTGCAACTCATAGGCACCTTAATCATAACCAACTCTCAGAAAAGGAAATAACAACAACATAAAACACATTCAATTGGAGAAGTATGCTTTAACTTCCCATTGATATGCATATTCCCTACTGTTAGAAAATTACACAGGTGGGTAAATTTCATATCTGTGTAGAGTCTAGGCCATCGGGCAAAGACTTGAAATAATGTCTCAAAAGTACATTAAGCATGTATAAAACACCATTAATTCAATAACCAGTGGTAGTCTCACCTCTGTCCTGGTTTCCCAAACAATAGAATCTCATGCATTTTCATAGTAAAGACATTTTTAATTCAAAAACCCTAATGTAAGTCTTCCCTCAGACTTGGGTATTTCCAAAGCACAACATCCCATTCATTTAAAATAAAAAACTTTACATCCAAAAACCCCAGTGGCAGTCTCGCCTCGGCCCTGGGTACTCCCAAAATACAATATATCTATTTATTTTATACAATAGAATACAGATGAGGGGATTAATTCATCTCTTCCCCACTCTTGTTTTATTTTAGATCAATAGCAAACTTTCAATGGTTTGAAACTATTAATAATGAGAAAAGAAAGAGGCGAGAAATTTGATGTGATAGATCTGAGCGACTATCTTTAGCTCCAAAAATCATAAGAAAATATCTTATGATTTTTGGAGGTTCAACTTATTAGATTCAATAACCTCATGGCTAGGGTTGCTGTGAGTTTCACCTTTTTAGGCTGTACCTCCTATGAGTAATCATTATTCTGTTGGGAATTAATTATTTCTTCATTTTGCTCCTTTTCTCCTTCTTGATCCACCACTGCTCCAACTGCTTTATTCCTCTTATTTTCTAGCTCGTCCCAAAGGATTTCTTCAACTTTCATTTTTCCAACATTGGGTGTTTTTTCTACTTTCTAGACCTCAGGTTCCATGATTTTATCTCCTTTTTCTTCTAGAATCATTTCTATGAATGAGAGAATAGGGTTGTCTGGCTTTGTGACTTTCTCCATTGTTTTATCTCCTCTTCCTTTATGGGGCAATTCAAAATTAGTTATGGATGTTTCACTTGGTTCTTAAATTGGTTCACTATTTGTTGCACTTATTGGATCATTTGACTTGCTTTAATTGGAGCCAATTTATGTTTCTTTATATTTCTCAACATCCTTTAGCTAATGCTCTCTACTTGACTTTGGGTGCCCCTGTTAAGAATTACCTCTAGTCTCCTCCCGTTGCAACATTTATTTTGACTAGCTATGCTCCCATCCTGGTTATATCTCAACTTCTTGGATTTCATTTTGACTGCATCCAAGTGGTATTCCCTTAGGGATCTCTCCATGATCTATTTTCATTAAAACCGGTTGTTCTTGTTTTGACTAGCTTGAATCTACTCCCAATCCTAGTCCTTTGGGTATCTACTCGATTTGGATGAAATCTTTACTTCCTTGTACCTCTTTTCCTATTCCTTGTTCTGGGTCAAATCCCATGGAGAGATTAATTGGTAGACCTTTATATATATTTCCACTTCTTTAGTGGGTGAGGGGATGTGAGGTTCCATCATTGAAGATTCCCCTTCCTCTCCACTTTTTCCTTGAGTTTTCTATACTGATAAGGATTCTATTGTTTCTTCTTGGACACATGACCACATTCTAGAACCTTCCACTTCATCATCATCATCAGCGTGATACTCTTCATATATTCATCAAACACATTTCCTTCAGGGATAGATAAATAATTATCTTGGTCCTTTTTCAAGTATACCCTTATCCTCCACCAAGCTCCCCTTCTTTTTCTGTAAATGAGACTATTTACTGCTGCATACTTGTCACATATTTTTTCCATGGTGCTATAAACTTCATTCTTCTTTAGGAACTTGGGTTCCCTTTGGCTTGTAGAAAGTATAACAAGGTGACGATTTGGAAGTATATGGAGTGGGTTCAGGGAAGGATTGGGCCATCACTTCAATGGGGTTTTCATTCTCTTGGATTATCTTCGGCACCTCCTTGAAGGTGTATTTGTTGGCGAGTATTTCTAGCTCTCTCCTAGACTGGTGATCTTTAGGTTTTTTAGCTTCCTTCCCTTCTCTATTCCAATTAAGAAATGTGGGTCGTGTTTCCAAGGGATATCCAATTCCATATCCAACTCTTTTAATACAACTACAAATTTCCCAATTTATTTCTTATTATTGATGGCATGTCACTCCAATAACTATGGGAAAAGGGGATCCCTATCTTCTTAGCTTTCAGAAAATGGATCTGGTCCACTTCTTCCAATTGCTTGGTATATTCTAGGGAAAATTTCTTGGGACTGAGTAATTTAGGAAGTCTAAGAGGAGGGATTTTAGTGTTGTATAGCCTAACCACAGTATATTCAGATAGGAACTAGTCTTATTTTCTAAAAGAATCACCTAAATGTAAGCATGATCTGAGCTCATGAGGTATAGGTGTAGGTTCTGTTCTAGTAATGATAGTAAAATCCTTATACATAAACTGAGAAACAAAATGAGTCCAGGAAACCCGTTCTTCTTTTCCTTTGTTTATCCAAGGTAAATAATCATATATTCTATTTGGGGAAGAGTACCCATATTTATGGACACTAAGGTATTCAAAATACTGAGATAATGAAACAATAACAAATATACAAGATACAAATAGTAACTGAAAATCCATGTCTCATTGAACGCTACTAATTGAGCCTTGATTGCTCTGGATACTGCCGATGATGATAGTAAATTTTAATACTATTTAAATTATCTATACAATTTATTCTTCTCCTAGATTCACTTTTATGCTTGGGTATCATCTTTGTGTGCAGGTCCTCATTGCGACAAATTCCATGAATTTCCACCAACAGTTGTCCTCTACAGGTATAAATACTTAACCGGCATATAGGTGCACTCCCTCTACAAAAAATATGATGCATCAAGCCTCCATGAAATATTTTCAACTGTACGATGACCCTCTATAAGAGTAAGTGGCCCAACCCAACCACCTTTTCATTTCCCTTAATTAGTAGTAGAGCCTCCTAAACATGGGTGTCATCATAGAGCCCCTTTCCATTTGACACCCGTGCTGTTCTTTCTTCCCGTAGGAATGGGAGTCCTTTTAGTCTTTGATCTTGTGCACTTAACCACATATTACTCTATTCACATCATTCATTGGATGACCCCACATAATCCCAGACTTATGAACATTTTGGAACATTAATGTTTTGCATTGCATATTCATAATCCCACCACTTCATCCATGTTGCAAAATGTCATGTTATTTTTCCATCATTCACCAACCTACAAGGAGATTACCATTAGTGTCCCACCCTGCCATTGAAAATATCCATATGTTATCACTGCCTTCATTTGTCCATATAAAACCATTGCGATTATACACTTATATCCTTATCAATCTTTCCTACCTTGCTCAAAGCGACCATTACGCTTCAACAACCATTTTTTATAAACAATGATTTTAAGGACCCCCTTTTCCCAAATGCTAACACATTTTGGGAAGCCACAATTTTTTGGAGTAATCATTAGTATTATTCATTCAATGTCCATACATCAAAGAAACCATTCAAAAAAGTGCTTCATAGCACTCCCACAGATCATACACTATCCCTTTTTATGGAAGCATCCCTAGTCACCTTTGTTCAGAGTATTTTGCAATGAGTCACCCTTGGAGTCATACTTAATCAATATCTCTATCCCTAAGAGTAATGATTCCCTCCCCCATTAAAATCCATTGAAATTAATGTCCCCTGGTGACCCAATTATGTCCTTTCCTTGATCCTGTCAAGAAGTCTCACATGTGCTGCTAGGTCAACCTTTCCTTCATACTCTGAACAAAGGAAGTGTGATTCCCTTACTCAGTTACCCTCATATCCACAAATAGTGTCTCAGTTACTTGTCTAGTGTTCCTTTTATCTTTGTGGTATCCCTCACTCTTTTATTAAGGAAACACCATTTCCTTAGTAGTTTTAGGTCTCCTTCTGTCGATGTCAACACATCTATTCCAGAAAATATACCCAGAGGAATCTTGTACCTTGGCCTCATAACCATCATCGATGAGTCCCTTAAACCAATTGAGGGGAGAAATCAGTTCCACTTAGCTTGATTGTTTCTCATGTTCTCGATTCCAGATCAATCATCGCTCTATTGAGATTCATGAAGGATAATGATCCATTCATTATTTGGTCAAAGACCCTGGATATCCATGACTCCAATCCTTGGTGGAGTCTTTTTCAATTATGTATCTATTGAGATATCCAGGTTTCATTAGAAACTTTGTTGCGGAAGCTCCAGTTATAGGATTCCTTTGGTATACAATGACATATGCACTTCCCAGAGCTTGATGGATCCATACTTATAGTTATGGGACTTGTCCCATATTGTTGGACCCTCTTCAGTCTCAACAGAGCATCAGTTATTATGATTGAGCATTCCTTTAGAATTCCATTTTTCCACTATTAGTTCTTCAAATAAGCTAGGATTGTGTTGAATATTGTAAGTTCTAAGAATATTATATTTGTACATTATTTATTCCGGAGATGTTCCATCCCTCCAATGTGATTTTATTATGTATTCGGAGATGTTTATTCCTCCGAAGAATTGTGGTAACTAGGGTTGTTAGACCCACCATGTGGGGGTCGGCCCTAAAGTTGGGTTTTAGGGGTTATTAGACTTCTCCAGGAGAGGTCGGACCCATTAGGTATTTTTGGTGGTCAGGAGTGTGTATAAATAGAGGAGGTGAACTCCTCATTAGATCACTCACTCACTTGTGGAAAGTGGCGCACTTGTCTGGGAGATCTGCTAAGGAGGATTAGAAGGAGGGAGCACATCTTGTATTTTGGTTAATCATCTTATTGAGGAAAGCTTTGCTGGGTTTTCTACCCCATGAGGGTTTCCCAGGGTAAATATTGTGTCTATCTTGTGATTATGCTTCTTTCAGTGATCCTGCTAGTCTATTTGGTTTAAACTTAACATGGTATCAGAGCCATACTGAATAGGACATCTTTCAAAAGGTAAGAATACCTCTCTCTCTCTCTCCAAGTGAAGTTAGGGTTTCAGCCCAAAGTTGGTATTATTGAATTTTGGTTGCATGGCTGGAAAGCCCTTTTCAATACCTTTCTTTTAAGCTATAGATCGAACTTTTTGGTGGAGTAGAACTCCGGGAAAGTCAAACCCTAATTCTACCAAAAGTGTGATAAAATTATGTTCCAGATTCCAGAAAAGTGAAAAGTAACTTTTCAGGTAAGTCTACTCTGTCTCTTGGACTCCCCCAAGAGAAGATGGCTCCAAACACTAAGCTTGAAGACAAGCTAGAAGGTATAGAAAATTTCCGGGCATGGAAATACAGAATTGGTCTCATTCTTGAGGAGAATGATCTTGCTCAGTATATCAAGGAAGAAGTTGCAGAACCAGAAGGAGATGAAGCCAAAGAAAAGCATAGGAAGGATTTGATTAGGGCAAAGAGAATCATAGCTGATTCCATTAAAGACCACTTGATTCCCCAAGTGGCCTCCAAGAAGACTCCAAAGGAAATGTATGATGCCCTAGGAAGAATGTATGAAGGAAAGAACATTAATAGAAAGATGAACCTGAGGACTCAATTGAAGAGTACCAAGATGCACAAAGGAGAATCCATTCAAGACTACTTCTCAAGGGTTTCACAAATCAAGGAACAACTAGATGCAATTGGTGATACCCTTGATGAGGATGAACTTGTGATGACTGCTCTCAATGGTCTCACTAGATCTTGGGAGTCATTTATACAAACCATGTGTGCCAGGAAAGAAAGCATGAAGTTTGACATAGTATGGGAGGATTGTGTTCAAGAAGAAGCTAGGGTTGCAAACAGAGAAGCTCTTCTCAAAGAGGATGACCAAGCTTTGGCCACTCATACCAAAAGAAGAAGAATGAGTCATCTCAAGAGAGTTGACCACAAAGGATCTCAACACTTCTCTAGATCTAACAAGAGAAGAGGACCCAATTCAACAAGAGATCTTTCCACAGTAGAATGCTACAATTGTCATAAATTAGGACACATCTCCAGATTCTGTCCTTCTCAAAAGAAGAAGTCTTTCCACAAAAGACATCATGCACATATGGCAGAAAATGATAGTGAAGAAGAAGAAGAGGAAGAAGATGAAGAAGAAGAAGAGGTAGAGGTAAAGCCTAAAAGGAAAAGAAGTAACGTGAAGAAAGAAGATCCAGAAGAATATGTTCTATTCTCTGCACTCTTTGGATCTGTATCTCCTGGAGAAGATACATGGCTCATTGACAGTGGTGCTTCCAAGCACATGACAGGTCAAAGGAAGACATTCTCAAATCTTGAAGAAAAGACTTCTTCACAGAAAGTATCTCTAGGAGATGACTACCAATATCCCATCAAAGGAATTGGTGAAGCTAGCTATAAGCTAGATTCTGGAACACCCTTGAAGATGAAAGACATCTTATACGTACCAGGATTAAAGAAAAACCTTCTCTCTATTTCAGCACTAGATAAGAAAGGCTTTAGAGTAGCCTTCATAGATGGACAAGTACTCATGTGGTCTAAAGGAAAGACAATTAAAGATGCAGTTGTTATTGGTGAAGAAGAAGGAGGTCTCTATAAACTCAAGGGCCATCCAGAAGCTGCCCTTGCACATGAGATCTCTAGCCCCAGTGAGCTATGGCATAGAAGATTAGCTCACATCAACTTTAAAGCCTTACCCTATGTAAGCAAGGTAGTCATAGGATTACCAGATTTGAAAGCTGATCATGATGGCTCATGTAAAGGGTGTAAGAAAGGGAAAAATATCAAGAACCCCTTTCCAAAGAGTGAAACAAAGACTAAGAACATTTTAGAACTAATACACTCGGATGTATGTGGACCAATGCCCACCACCTCTCTAAGTGGGTTTGAATACTATCTTTCATTCATTGATGATTATTCAAGGAAAACTTGGATATACTTCCTGAAAGGTAAGAATGAAGTCTTTGGAAAATTTAAAGAGTTCAAGGATCTAATAGAAAATCTATCAGAAAAGAGAATCAAGATTCTCAGAACAGATAATGGCGGAGAATTTACCTCAAAGGAATTTGAGGACTTTTGCAAAGAAGCTGGAATCAAAAGGGAACTAACTACTCCTTATAATCCCCAACAAAATGGGGTGGCTGAAAGGAAAAATAGAACAATCATGGAAGCTGTGAAGACCATGATACATGATCAAGATCTTCCCATGTATCTATGGGCTGAGGCAGCCAAGACAGCAGTTTATGTGCAAAATAGATTATCTCATAGTGCTCTTGAGTTCAAAACTCCAGAAGAAGTGTTTACAGGTAAGAAGCCTGAGGTAAGTCATCTTAAAATATTTGGGTGTCCTGTGTACATCCACATTCCAAAAGAAAAGAGAACCAAGTTGGACCCTTCTGGTAAGAAGGGAATATTTGTTGGTTATTGTGAATCATCCAAAGCCTTCAGAATTTACATTCCAGGCTTTCATCACATAGAAATAAGTAGAGATGTAACATTTGATGAAGAAGCAGCTCTCAAGAAATCCAAGAAGTGCCAACTTGATGAAATCTATGAAGAAGATACTTCTCCCAGAATCACAGAGGATGTTCCCATGCCTGAAGATGATTCTCCAGAGGATCATGACATGTTGGAACCACAAGAGCCTCCTATTACAGACTTATCCAAGAAAAGAAGGCCAGCATGGGCTAGAGATATTATTCAAGGGGCTGAAAGATATGGAGCTCCTGAAGGTTCCACTAGAGAAAGAAAGAAACCAAAACTAGTGTCCAACTATATGGCCTTGATGTGTGATCTTGTGGATCAACTACCCACTAGCTATGAAGAGGCAGCTCAGAAGAAAGAATGGGTAGAAGCAATGACAGAAGAATATCAGTCAATAATGAAAAATGATGTTTGGGATATAGTTCCCAAACCGAAAGATAAGAGTGTGGTTTCTTCCAAATGGATTTTTAAAATAAAACATGCCGCGGATGGAAGCATCGAAAAATATAAAGCAAGATTTGTAGCCAGAGGATTCTCTCAGAAGGAGGGAATTGACTATGAAGAAACATTTGCACCAGTTGCTAGGTATACTTCAATCAGAACTATCATGGCACTTGCATCCATGATGAAGTGGAAATTACACCAAATGGATGTTAAGACAGCTTTTCTGAATGGTGTAATTGAAGAAGAAGTATACATAGAGCAACCTCAAGGGTTTGAGGTTAATGATGGAAGAACTCATGTATGAAAATTGAAGAAGGCATTATATGGGTTGAAACAAGCTCCCAGGGCTTGGTACGGAAGGATTGACAATTTCCTAACCAGCATGGGCTTTACCAAAAGCAAAGCTGACCCAAATCTTTATCTCAAAGTGATGGATGATGAACCAGTTATATTGCTGTTATACGTAGATGATCTATTTCTAACTGGAGATGAGAAACAAATTATTGAAAGCAAGAAGAAGCTTTCTTCAGAATTCGAGATGAAAGATCTCGGATTAATGCATTACTTCTTAGGCTTAGAAGTATGGCAAGAACCAAAAGGGATCTTTCTAAATCAAGGTAAGTATACTGTGGAGATTCTCAAAAGATTTGATATGTTGGAGTGTAAAGCCAAGGCCACTCCCATGGACTCCAACTTAAAGTTATTAGTTAATGATTCATCAGAATTAGTGGACATAACTCTATATAGACAAATCATTGGATCATTAATGTACTTAACCAATACTAGGCCTGATATATGCTTTGCTGTAAATACCCTAAGTCAATTTCTAGTAGAACCCAGAAAGGTTCACCTAATAGCTGCAAAGCATATAATGAGGTACCTAAAAGGTACATTAGATTTTGGTCTATTTTATCTTGGAGGTCATGAACTCAAACTACATGGTTACTCAGATTCTGATTGGGTAGGTAATGTCTCAGATAGAAAAAGTACTTCAGGCAGATGTTATGGTCTTGGATCTGCCATGATCTCATGGTTCAGCAAGAAACAATCTAGTGTGGCCCTCAGCACTGCTGAAGCAGAATATATAGCTGCCTGCTCTGCCAGCTGTGAAGCAGTGTGGCTTCGGAAACTTTTATCTGGAGTGTTTGACTTAGAAATGGACCCCACTGTGATCATGTGTGATAATCAAAGCTGCATCAAGATGACTGAAAATTCTGTATTTCACGATAAGTCAAAACACATAGAGATCCGATATTTTTACATACGAGATATGGTGCAGAGAGGAGCTATCAAGCTCGAGTATATAAGCACTGAGGATCAAATTGCTGATATCCTGACGAAACCTCTATCTCGAGTAAAGTTTGAACACTTCCGAGACAAGCTTGGTGTAGTTCAGAAGGACCTTCCTCGAAAGGGGGAGTAGCACAGTATCTGACAACAAGTCTATATCATCAATGATGAGATTACTTATTTACTGCACTTAGTTACCTAGAATTATTTAGATTTAGGACTCTTATATTCTTTCTTTTGATGATAGATGTATACATACTTTTGATGTTAGTTTTGATGATAGATGTATACATGCTTTTGATGTTAGTTTTGATGATAGATGTATACATACTTTTGATGATTTTGATGATAGATGTATACATGCTTTTGATGTTAGTTTTGATGATAGATGTATACATACTTTTGATGATTTTGATGATAGATGTATACATGTTTTGATGATGATGATACATGTTGTGGTTATACATGTTTTGATGATGATGATACATGTTGTGGTTATACATGTTTTGATGATGATGATACATGTCGTGGTTATACATGTTTTGATGATGAGGATACATGTTTTTGGTATACAACATGTGAAGGGATTGGATCATTCCTGGACTTCAGTCCGAAAGAAGAGCCGTAGACGTATGTCTTCGAAAATGAAGTTCTTGGTGAACATGTGAAGGGATTGGATCATTCCTGGACTTCAGTCCGAAAGAAGAGCCGTAGACGTATGTCTTCGAAAATGAAGTTCTTGGTGAACATGTGAAGGGATTGGATCATTCCTGGACTTCAGTCCGAAAGAAGAGCCGTAGACGTATGTCTTCGAAAATGAAGTTCTTGGTGAACATGTGAAGGGATTGGATCATTCCTGGACTTCAGTCCGAAAGAAGAGCCGTAGACGTATGTCTTCGAAAATGAAGTTCTTGGTGAACATGTGAAGGGATTGGATCATTCCTGGACTTCAGTTCGAAAGAAGAGCCGTAGACGTATGTCTTCGAAAATGAAGTTCTTGGTGAACATGTGAAGGGATTGGATCATTCCTGGACTTCAGTCCGAAAGAAGAGCCGTAGACGTATGTCTTCGAAAATGAAGTTCTTGGTGAACATGTGAAGGGATTGGATCATTCCTGGACTTCAGTCCGAAAGAAGAGCCGTAGACGTATGTCTTCGAAAATGAAGTTCTTGGTGAACATGTGAAGGGATTGGATCATTCCTGGACTTCAGTCCGAAAGAAGAGCCGTAGACGTATGTCTTCGAGAATGAAGTCCTAGATGGACGATGGAGGATTAAGTCATCCTTGGACGTAGTCCTAAATGAACGGTTGAAGGATTAAGTCATCCTTGGACGTAGGTCCTAAATGCACGGATGGAGGATTAAGTCATCCTTGGACGTAGGTCCTAAATGCACGGTGGAGGATTAAGTCATCCTTGGACGTAGGTCCTAAATGCACGGTTGGAGGATTAAGTCATCCTTGGACGTAGGTCCTAAATGCACGGTTGGAGGATTAAGTCATCCTTGGACGTAGGTCCTAAATGCATGGTTGGAGGATTAAGTCATCCTTGGACGTAGGTCCTAAATGCACGGTTGAAGGATTAAGTCATCCTTGGACGTAGGTCCTAAATGCACGGTGGAGGATTAAGTCATCCTTGGACGTAGGTCCTAAATGCACGGTTGAAGGATTAAGTCATCCTTGGACGTAGGTCCTAAATGCACGGTGGAGGATTAAGTCATCCTTGGACGTGGTCCTAAATGCACGGTGGAGGATTAAGTCATCCTTGGACGTGGTCCTAAATGTACGGTATAGGATTAAGTCATCCTTGGACGTAGTCCTAAATGAACGGTTGAGGATTAAGTCATCCTTGGACGCTGTCCTAAATGTACGGTAAGGATTGGATCATCCTTGGACTTTGGTCCTGTAAACTGAGCCGTAGACATGTGGTCTCCGAGAACATGATAGGACTGGATCGTCCCTAAACTTCGGTTCAAAAGGTACATGACTGGACATAGAGAACTGCTGATGATCGTGCAATGACGATGCTGATGATCGTACGATGACGATGACGATGACGATGCTGATGATCGTGTGATGGTGATGCTGATGATCTTGCGATGATGATGCTGATGATCGTGCGATGACGATGCTGATAATCGTACGATGACGATGACGATGCTGATAATCGTACGATGACGATGACGATGCTGATGACCGTATGATGGCAATGCTGATGATCGTGTGATGGCGATACTGATGATCGTGCGATGACGATGTTGATGATCGTATGATGACGATGTTGTTGATCGCGTATTATGACGATGCTGATGATTGAGTGCTATCAACTCTGATGATGATGATGTTCCAGTAACTGATCAAGTTACTGATGATGATGAATTGAAGAAACCTTCCGATGATATATAGATGATGTAGTAAATGACTCCTTGCTCCTGCAGATGTTGTTATAATATCCTTCTCATTAAGGGGGAGTGTTGAATATTGTAAGTTCTAAGAATATTATATTTGTACATTATTTATTCCGAAGATGTTCCATCCCTCCGATGTGATTTTATTATGTATCCGGAGATGTTTATTCCTCCGAAGAATTGTGGTAACTAGGTTTGTTAGACCCACCATGTGGGGGTCGGCCCTAAAGTTGGGTTTTAGGGGTTATTAGACTTCTCCAGGAGAGGTCAGCCCCATTAGGTATTTTTGGTGGTCAGGAGTGTGTATAAATAGAGGAGGTGAACTCCTCATTAGATCACTCACTCACTTGTGGAAAGTGGCGCACTTGTCTGGGAGATCTGCTAAGGAGGATTAGAAGGAGGGAGCACATCTTGTATTTTGGTTAATCATCTTATTGAGGAAAGCTTTGCTGGGTTTTCTACCCCATGAGGGTTTCCCAGGGTAAATATTGTGTCTATCTTGTGATTATGCTTCTTTCAGTGATCCTGCTAGTCTATTTGGTTTAAACTTAACAGATTGTACCATACTTATGTACTTTTTTTAGTCCCTCCTGGACACTTATGATGTACACAATGATTATTCATGCATTGATATGACCCCGACTTGGTCTAGATCTCCTTATTTTTGAGACATTGATACGAGCATGGGTATACCTACCTCATCCATATATATTTGAGATTATATGAACCATTATATCTATAGGTAAGGGCCCTTTTATACCTGTATGAAGGTGAGTTCTCCTTAAAGAAGAATCCATTCTTGGAACCACCGCCACACTTATCTCCTGCTATGAAAATTCTATGATGTATGTAGGCCATACAATGAGATCTTGACCTCACACATTAGGGGAGAATCTATTAACAACTATTTTTTTCTCACCTGACATGTCATCAATGCAGTCACCTTTATATGTGATCATGCCACTTCATTCATATCAATTTAACCTTGGAAAATGAGTAAAAAATCCCAAAAAATGAAATGCAAGCTTCAACAAGCACTTATAAATTAGGTTTCTCTTAATCACTCGATAAGAGTGACCTAGTCTCTCATATTAATTCTATTTGAGTGAAATAAGTGTTAATTTTTGAGCATTAATTCAATATACTCTAGGATCTTTACTGAGAGAATAACATGTACAACATATCAAGCATATCAATCACAACAAGCAATCACATGAGACAATAGACACACAGAGTTTCACTGAGGAAAACCATAAAGGTGAAAAACCCCACAACTTCCTCAGAGATAGAAAGAGCAATGATACAACCCAAGTACAAGAGATAGTCCTCCTAGAAGCTACTCCTCCTTCCTCACTTGTGCGCCACTTTCTGGAGAGTGTAGAAGTGAATAATGAAGTGATCAAATAGAGTGCCTCCCGTACTCTATTCATACATGACCTGCCCTGCCTAATAAACTAGCAGGGCCGACTTGTCTAACTCAGTCTAATAACCCGTGGTAATACTAATCAGGTCCGAACCCACACTTGGTGGTCTAATAACCCATCACATGCAAGTTGAGACACTTGTGACACTTGTCAGTACAAATGACAACACTTCCGTATAGAGGAATAATAACATCTCTATAGGAGTACAATATACATAGGTGAAATACATTCCAAAGTTACAATTACATCAACACTCCCTTTTAACTAGGAAGGTATTTCTCGACACAGATCTGCTATCACAAGTCTTCTTCTCTAGATCATCATCACTGGATCATTGTCATCGAATCATCGTCATCGAATCATCATCATCATCACTACTGATGCTATCTCAATCAATCTCTGATCTACTCGTCATATGAAGTTCTATAGAGCCAGTCCTTTTTCATACTGGATGTATGCCCACCACCTGTAAGTCTTCATCATCAGTGGGCATACTGTGGAACCTAGGACTAATTACGTGCTTCAAGAAAACCTAGCGCAGACTATAGGTTCTTTTACATGTTGACCTTCAAAAAACCTACTCAGATCATCCCAGGATGTTACGAGCACACCGTTCTACCTGTCTGGATTTTGATAGATCATCCTAGGCTGTTACGAGCACACCACTCTACTTGTCCGTATTTTAAAGGGTATTTCTATGTTAACTTTCACAAAACCTACTCAAAGCATCCCAGGATGTTACGAGCACACTGCTCTACCTGTATGGATCTCGATAGAGCATCCCAGGCTGCTACGAGCACACCGCTCTACCTGTCCATATTTTAAAGGATCTTTTCTATGCGAAACTGTAGCAAAACCTACTCAGAGCATCCAAGGATTTTACGAGCACACCGCTCTACCTGTCCGGATATCGATAGAGCATCCCAGGCTATTACAAGCACACCGCTCTACCTGTTCGAATTTTAAAGGGTCTTTTCTATGCTACCTGCACAAACTTTCCACGGCCACAGAGTATCAACCTGATACTCACCATACATCATCCTAATGTACATCATCACATGATCAACCTGATCATCATCACAGCATCATCCTGATGCATATCATTTAGAGCAACATCCTAAAGCTCGTCATCTGTGATCATCCTGATCACCATCATAGCATCATCCTGATGCATATCATCTAGAGCAACATCCTGAAGCTTGTCATCTGTGATCATCCTGATCAACATCATAGCATCATCCTGATGCATATCATCTGGAGCAACATCCTGAAGCTCGTCATCTATGATCATCCTGATCAAACAATATATCCATCTGATGCATACAAAGTATCTACCTGATACATATCACCATACATGATCCACTTGATCATACAATGCATCCACCTGATATATATAATGCATCCACCTGATACATACATCAATACATGATCTACCTAATCATACAATGCATCCACCTGATACATACATACGTACATGATCTACCTGATCATACAATGCATCCACCTGATACATACATACGTACATGATCTACCTGATCATACAATGCATCCACCTGATACATACATAAGTACATGATCTACCTGATCATACAATGCATCCACCTAATACATACATAAGTACATGATCTACCTGATCATACAATGCATCCACCTGATACATATAAAAGTACATGATCTACCTAATCATACAATGCATCTACCTGATACATATACAAACACATGATCCAACTGATCACATCAAGCATCCAACATGATGCATATATAAATACATGATCAAACTGATCAAAGCATCCAACATGATGCATATACAAATACATGATCAAACTGATCAAAGCATCCAACATGATGCATATACAAATACATGATCAAACTCATCAAAGCATCCAACTGATGCATATACAAAGCAGTAACTGGAGCATCGTCCTGATGCTCATCATCCAACTGATGCATATACAAAGCAGTAACTGGAGCATCATCATGATGCTCATCATCCAACACTTACATCCACAGCCATGGGAAAGATCCTCCTCTCACCATGCTTGGAATGGCTCCTGCAAATGTGTCCATCACTTCTTTCTTGAAGTGTCGTCAATCTGAAGAACACCAAGCCTCTCTCTGAATTACTCGAACTTCACTATGGCTAGTGGTTTCGTCAACACATCTGCAATCTGCTCATCCATCGCAACATATAGGAGCTTCACTCAGACAGTAGCTTCCGAAGCCATACTACCTCACAACTAGCCGAACAAGCTGCAACATACTCTGCCTCGGCTGTACTCAGTGCTACGCAGGACTGCTTCCTGCTAAACCAAGAGATCACACCTGATCCTATACTGAAGCAACACCCAGATGTGCTCTTCTTATCTATAGCACTACCTGCCCATTCTGAATCAACATAACCCTACAGGTTAAACCTTTGATTCGCATCATACTTGAGCCCATAATCAATTGTACCCTTGAGGTACCTCAGAATATGCTTTACAACAACCAGGGGAACACCTCTGGGATCTGTCAGGAACTGGCTCAATGTGTTCACCGCAAATCAAATATATGGTCTAGTGTTCGTCAAGTACATCAAGGACCCAATCATCTGACGATACACAGTGACATCAACTAGCTCAGATGAAGCATCACACAGAAGCTTCAGGTTTGATGCCATAGGTGTGGCCATGGCCTTGTAGTCCATCATCCCGAACCTCTTCAGGATCTCTACTGCATACTTCCCTTGTCCAAGGAAGATTCCATCTGCACTCTGCCACACCTCCATGCCTAGGAAATAGTGCATCATCCCCAAGTCCTTCATCTTGAACTCGGCAGCAAGCTTCCTCTTGGTATCGACAATCAAACCATCCTCACCTGTTACAAACAGGTCATCCGCATACAATAGTAGTATCACTGGATTTCCTTCCTCAACCTTGTAGTAAAGGTTGGAATCTGCTTTACTCTTGGTAAAGCCCAAACTGGATAGAAAGCTGTCTATCCTACCATACCAAGTCCTAGGAGCTTGCTTCAAGCCATACAAGGATTTCTTCAATCTACACACATATGACTCCCTGTCATGTGTCTCAAAACCAAGTGGCTGCTCCACATACACTTCCTCCTCGACTACACCATTCAAGAAAGTTGTCTTGACATCCATCTGGTGTATCTTCCATTTCATCACTGCATCCAGGGCAAGTACTGATATGATGGAAGTGTACTTGGCTACAGGAGAAAGAGTCTCTTCATAGTCTATCCCCTCTTTCTGGGAGAAGCCATGAGCTACAAATCTTGCTTTGTATTTTTCTATGCTACCATCTGCAGCATGCTTGATCTTGTAGATCCATTTGGAAGTCACAACAGACTTCCCTTCAAGTCTTGGGACTACATCCCAAACATCATTTTTCATGATCGATTGGTATTCCTCAACCATAGCATCCTTCCATTCTTTCTTTTCCGCTGCTTCTTCATAATTGGAAGGTTCTTTGTTCATAATATCACAGAGTAGGGCAACATAACTGGTATGTGATCTAGGCCTCTTCCTATCTCTGTGTTCTTCTTCTGGAATGCCATATCTTTCTGCATCTTGAATGAGCTCTCTAGCCCATGCAGATTTCCTCTTGTGAGAGTTCTTCTCACGAGGTGGATCTACAAGTTCTTGCGGATCTTCCATTTCACGATCTGTATCTGGAATTGTTTCAGTCATGGTGGTGTCTTGAAATTTGGTTTCCTTTGGTTCTTCATGATCTTCAACAGGTGTTTTCCTTGACTTGATGAAGGCTGATTTTTCATCAAATGTCACATCCCTGCTGACATCAATCTTCTTGAACCCTGGAAAGTATATTCTGTAAACCTTCGAGCTTTCACTGTACCCCACAAAGATGCCCTTCTTTCCTGAAGGATCTAGCTTTGTCCTCTTTTCCTTTGGGACATGAGTATATATTGGACAACCAAATATTCTGAGATGGACGACTTCAGGTTTCTTACCAGAGAAGACCTCTTCTGGTGTCTTGTTGTCCAATATCTTGTGAGGTGTTCTGTTATGCACATATACAGCTATCCTAGCTGCTTCTGCCCAAAGATGCATAGGAAAATCCTGGTCATGCAACATTTCCCATGCTACTTCCATGATTGTTCTATTCTTCCTTTCTACAACTCCATTCTGTTGTGGATTGTAGGGAGCAGTCAACTCCCTCTTAATCCCTAAATCACTGCATAACTTCTTGAAATCACCTGAAGTGAATTATCCGCCATTGTCGAATCTGAATGTCTTGATCTTCTTATCAGTTTGATTTTCCATCAAGGCTTTGAATTCCTTGAACTTATCAAATACTTCATCTTTGTTCTTCAAGAAATAAACCCAAGTCTTCCTACAAAAATCATCAATGAAAGAGACATAGTATACATACCCACTCAGAGAACTAGATGACATCGGACCGCATACATCGGAGTGGATAATTTCCAAGATTCCTTTGGCTTTGCTTTCACTGCTTGGAAATGCCTTCTTAATGTTATTTCCTTTTGCACATCCTTTGCAAACACCTTCATGCTTTGTCTTGATTTCAGGAAGACCCTCTACAGCTTTACTTGCAATTGGTAGTGCCCTATAGTGCACATGTGAAATCCTTCTATGCCAAAGTTCACTTGGCTTCATGGATTCATGTACCATGGCATGTTCAGGTTGTCCCTTCAATTTGTACAATCCTCCCTCTTGCCTTCCAATCACTACTGCATCATCTATAGTTTTAACCTTTGGCCACATTAGGACTTGGCCATCTACAAATGCAACCCTCATGCCTTTTGCATCTAATGCAGAAATGGAGAGCAGGTTCTTTTTGAGCCCAGGTTCTTTTTGAGCCCAGGTACATATAGAACATCTTTCATCTTCAAGGACTTCCCAGAGTCTAGGTTGTAGGAGGCTTCACCACTTCCCTTGATAGGATATTGATAGTCATCCCCAAGTTTCACTTTATGGGGTGACTCATGTTCAGATAGATTTACAAAAGATTCTTTAAACCCAGTCATGTGTTTGGAAGCCCCACTATCAATAAGCCAATCATTACATCCATGAGAGATAGTACCTGTGAGAGTAGAGATTAGAACATATTCATCTTCACTTGATGAAGCATCACTTTCTGCCCTAGCCTTCTTCTTGGGAGGTTCATCATCCTCAGCAGCATGAGCATGAAATCTCTTCTTGTTGTACCTCTTCTTCTTGTTGAATTTGTTGTTGTTGTCTTTCTTCTTCTTGGGACAATTTGAAGCAAAGTGTCCTATTTCATTACAATCGAAACATCGAACATGAGATAGATCTTTCTTCTTGTGATGAGGGTGAGAATGTTTCTTGTTATGAGATCTCTCCCTCTTAAACTTGCTTCCCTTGGTGTGTGCTGTGAGAGCTTGATCTTCATTCCCCATCTTCTCTTCTCTAGCCACAACCCTTGCTTATTCTTGTGAGCATTCCTCCCATAGTCTACTGAATGAGATCAACTTCCTTCTTGCACAGATTCCTTGGATGAAGGAGTCCCATGACCTAGGTAGGCCATTCAATGTGGTCATGACAACTTCACCATTATCCACTACTTCATCCACAGCTTCAAGTTGTTCCTTGATCTGAGAGACCTTAGAGAAATAAGATTGAATCGTCTCTCCATTCTGAAGCTTTACCCCTTTCAATTGGTTTTGCAGAGTCATCTTCTAATTTATGTTCTTCCCTTCAAATAGCTTGGTTAGGGAATCAAACATATCCTTGGGTGTCTTTAGATATGACACATGTGGTATGAGATGGTCTTTGATAGAATCAACAATGATCCTCTTTTCCTTGACCAAGTTCTTCTTATGTAAGGCCTGTTGATGCCTCAGAGGTGCAGGGTGAGTGCGGAGTGCTGGAATGGGTTCCAAGGCACACAACAGGGGATGAAAACCTAGCCAAAGGCTTCGAAAGACCCTTCGCAAGGGCCATTCTATCCTCGACCTGTTTGTTGTGGTAATCACCCACGGATATTTGGCCTCCACTGGCACTCTATGAGTAAAAGATTTGATATTGGGAGATTAGTTCTCCTATAATGGAAAAAAAGTATGAAAGCTGGCTAACGAACCCATCTTAACCTACCTAAGGAAAGAACCTATTCTAAGTCAGTTCTAACCTAAAGGGAAAATTGATGTTGTGCAGATCAGAGTTGAAGTGTGATGAACAAGTAGTAAGTTCCTTGAACAGAAATGTCTTCGGGTTCTTCACTTGTTAATTTAAAGGTTTATCAATTAATAAAAATTAAGTGACAATTCTTCAAAATGTTTAAGTCTATTCAAACACCTGATCTATAATCATTGTGTTAATTGAAAAATTAACATTTGATTATACATGTTTATTTGTATCGAATCATTTGCACAAATATAAAAGGAAAACGTTCAATTAAAGAAATTTAATAGAACAGTTTTGAGCATAATCCAAACATACAGAGAAATCAATACGAGAGATCTTATGCATTAAAGAACGTCCTGCAAAGGATTAAACACATAACCGATGACGAATTTGAAACATTAACTCAACAATTCCCAAAGAAATTTGAAGAACAATAGGAGGTGAATTAAAAGATAACTTTCCTGAATAGAGAAGTCTTGTACAAAAATTACAATAACTTTGATAAACAGAGCATCTTCAGTCCAAACTCCTGCTGAATTGCAATTCCAAAATTCCCAACCCCTTCCTAAGAGAAACTTTCCTCCTTTTATATTAAATTTACATCAGAGTTCCAAAAGGAGAGATTCTACAAAATAGGGATTACAAAATCGGGTCTAACCATCGATCGAAGAAATTTTGCTATTTTTAAGCTCAAAATATTTTCCGCCACCTTTCACAAAAAGAAAGACTTGTTCTTCAATCTGATAAGGTCTCGTGGCACCATAAAAATTTAATCATAGATCGTTCACTAGCATCGACAGGTGGTGTGGCTTGCAGAGCATCCGCTATAGGAAATTCGGGGTTGGAGAACCCACTATAAAAAACAGAGAAATCCATTAGAGGATTTACTTCAGGAATGGTAGCCAGCACGTCAGGTTCTTCATTGATTATAAAGTCCTGTATAACATCAGTATCAGGATCAGTTGATCCCTCCATAATTTCCTTTCTTTACCTTTTGGGGTCGTGAATGCAGGAAGACAAAGTTTCGAAGTCTTCTTCACTGCTACCGCTGCTAAGATCAGGAACACCTGCATCAAACGGTGGTGACAACATTTCTTGATATAACAAGGGGTAGAGCTCTTCATTTTCAATATGAACTCTAGAAAATTCACCACCTGCATGGATATTTCTCATTCTGAATGAGTCTCGGATAGAAGGATGTAAGAAGAATGCTAAACAGAGTGTTTCTTATTTTAGAAGGCAATGGATGAACTGGAACTTTCATGTTAATTTCTATTTAAAGGCCAACAAGCAGGTCGATGATAATTGGGCGGGGCAATCTGCAATGATTAAAGTTATCGAATCAATTCATTGTAATTACTTCAATTGTAATGACAAAAGCCGAGGTATGTGCCAGTCGGATCAAAGCCTGTGCGAAGTACGAGTTCAATTACTACTTGCATGATTTTGAACTGCTTTTACGATCACATCGTTATAAGCCATCTCCTATCAATAATTATGACTGGTGATTAATAACGGGGACGAAGGTTATGGTGACAAAGTTGATGTGAAAAACGGTCTCGACTAAGAGTTCCAGTACACAGGCTATCAACTCTTCGCACGTAACAAATCCAATCATAAAGATGTAGAACAAAAACGACAAGATTGTCAAAGCTCGAGTTCGGACACGGTGGACTTAAGGCGGAAAAATGGCGTCCATCCAACATGAATTAACTGATAGACTGGTATTAGTGTCTACTGTCATGGATTGCACGAAAATGATAATTTGGCAGAACCAGCTTTCAAAAGACAAAATGGAAGGCGTAACTTAACTGACTGCCCAAAATTGCCATGACCGTGAGATCATAACAGACGGACGATGGATATTAACCAGAGCAAAACGCGGAATCGGGCACAAAATATTCCAGGAAGTTCTTATTCAAAGATCCCGCAAGCCGAAACCCGAAAGTACGGATTTGCGGGTTGCAGGTCTGCAAACGGAAGTAAAAAGGATTTCTGAAAGCTGAAAACTGACTGTGCGGGTGGCGGGCTTCGAAGCATTAAACTGTGACGTTAAATAACCATCCCGACAGCCGTATTCCGAAATTAAGGAATTGCGGGTTTCGGGAGCACACACCAAATAAACGAAAAAATACAATCTCGAAAGCCGAATGCCGCCATTGCGGGGTTCGGGTTTCAGGGTAATTATTTTCAATCTTATTAAAGAATGATTCCACAACCTGCAGCCATCGGGTTGCGGGTTTCGGAATCAGCAAAATCAAAACATAAAATAACAGTCCCGCAACCTGCATCTGTCGGGTTGAGGGTTTCGGGTTCTCCAAATGTTGGGTTTCGGGATGATGATAACAGTCAACAAAATACTCAAAATTTTGGCTCTTTTCAGACCAAAACACTTTGGAAGAAATAATCAAACCCTTAAAGACAAGCAGACCAAAAGCATGGGTGAAGAATTTTAGAGGTAAAATCAAAATCCAAAATTTTCAAGATGACTCACCCAAATACCTTTGCGTTTATTAAAATTGGGGGGGCTCCCATGCTTGGCTAAGAATGGGATCTGTTGTAGCCACAACAAGGCCTTAGCCTCTTCTCCCTCTGGGACAAGGACCTCTTCACTTATGTAAGTGTCCAGTTCATTTTCTTCCAGGATTAACCCAATCCTATACTTCCATGCTCGGATGTTATCATCCCCTTCAAGCTTATCCTCAAGCTTAGTGTGGTGAGACATCTTAAAGAGTACTTCAAATGGAAATAGAAAAGATTTAGGTCTTACCACTTGATTTGCAGAAATTTGGATTTGGTGCTAGAGTAGGGTTTGTTAGAGAAACCCTAAAAATTCAAAATGTGAATTTAAAACTTCTGAAAGGATAGAAAGATGTGCCTTGATGAGCTGATCATCCTGGTATATTCAAAATTTGAAATCTGCAAAGTTTCACCCTTCAGAAATGCCTTTTTGTTTCCCGGATTCACTAAGGAGGACCCTGAATTAGGGTTTGAGTTTCCCGGAGCTTCACCCAACCAAAAAGTTCGATCCAAAGCTCTAAGCTTCGATTTTTCCAAGGAGCTTCCAGCTATGGTGTCAGAATTCAGAAATTCCTATTTTTGTGGAAACCCTAAATTTTAGGGCAAAAAATGAACGTGCCCAGAATTGAATTCTAATTGGACAGAAAGATGCGCCTTGATGAGGAGAGTCAAAATAACCTATTGCCTTTCAAGTTATGTGGAGAGAAACCCAATAAACAAGAATCCCTAGCTTCCGCAACTGCACAGTGTCTTCTTTTCAGGTTAGCTCTGATACCATGTTAATTTTTGAGCATTAATTCAATATACTCTAGGATCTTTACTGAGAGAATAACATGTACATCATATCAAGCAAATCAATCACAAAAAGCAATCACATGAAACAATAGACACACAGATTTTCACTGGGTAAAACCATAAAGGTGAAAAACCCCACAACTTCCTCAGAGATAGAAAGAGCAATGATACAACCCAAGTACAAGAGATAGTTCTCCTAGCAGCTACTCCTCCTTCCTCACTTGTGCGCCAATTTCTGGAGAGTGTAGAAGTGAATAATGAAGTAATCAAATAGAGTGCCTCCCACACTCGATTTATACATGACCTGACTTGCCTAATAAACTAGCAGGGCTGACTTGTCTAACTCAGTCTAATAACCCATGGTAATACTAATCAGGGCCGACCCCACACTTGGTGGTCTAATAACCCATCACATGCAAGTTGCAACACTTGCGACACTTGTCAATACACATGACGACACTTCCATATAGAGGAATAATAACATCTCTATAGGAGTACAATATAAATAGGGGAAATACATTTCGAAGTTACAATTACATCAACACTAAGTCACACAAAAACACCAAAAAAATGAGACTCAACCATCGTCTTATTTTTCAACTTCCTCTACTTTGTGTCTGACAAAAATAAGATGAAAATGACATGATTCTCTATGTGGTGATGAGTCTAGATCCAAAAAATCAACCCTAGACTCTCCTCTATTGGAATATTTAAAACCCATCCATGTCATTTAATACCTTAGGATAGAATTATTGATAATTTTTGATTAATTCCTAGGTGTTAGAATAGGTAGTTGGCTAAAATACCCATTGTGTGGACCACAAGCATCCTAGACTCACCTAGGAGCATTTATGAATATTCTGGATAATATTTGATTTGATTCTGGTTGATTTTATCTAATCCTAGAATAGAAATGCGCCTTACTACTTTTTACTGATTTTTACCACTTTTTGGTGAAAGGTGATAGCTAGTTGACTAGTCTTAACTATTTTTTGGCCAACTCATCCTCCATGATGTTTCCTCCTTCCAAATTATGGATTTATGATGATTTTCCATCATACATCACCATCTGATCACTACTTCACAAATTCGTGAGCTTTATAGGTGTCTTGGAAAGCACTCTTTCCACCTAGGGGGTTTTGCATAGAATTAATAAGCCTTCTTTTGTGAGGATTTGAATGGCATCTTTTTGATTTCGAATATATGATGCAATGTTTATATTTTCAGCCATTTTATTTACCAAGGTTGGTTGATGTAAATTTATTCAATAGAGATATTTTGTTTGCATCATACATGATTGTTTTTCAGTGTTCTTGACTAGTTTTGTGAGATAATGTGTGAGAGGATGAAATTTATTGATCAGATATTGGCGTGAAAAAAATTTCACCTGGTATCAGAGCTATCAAGCTATTCTTTTCTCCTTCTATTTTCTTGCAGGATCCAACCAGTATCAAAAAGGGCGCATTTAGTCATCCACAGGGCACATTTATTCACCCGGGGGGCGCAACTGAGCATCTAGGGGCGCACCCAAACCACTCCAAAAGATATTTCAGAGCTTCCATGGATATTCACATCAGATCATCCTCACTCCATTCAATTATTTTGATTGGGAAGCGCAAATGGAGATCTTGTTGAGGAGCAAATGCCTCTATAGAGTGACTATGGTAACTGCAACTGATCCTACCTCAACAATTGAGAAGGAAAATTGGCACAACAGAAGAGATTAAGCCTATGGTATCTTGTGTCTCAGCACATACATGGATCTTTTATTCCATATAGATGGTCTTACCACTCCAAGTGAAGTTTGGGAGAAGCTCAAAGACTTGTTTGGAAAGATAGATGAATTGAGAGGCCACCAACTGGATAATGAACTAGTTTCACTGAGTCCAAATAATTTTGAGAACCTTCAAGACTTATTCTCAAAGATCAAGTCACTTGTTATTTAATTGAAGCAATGTGGAATTGATAAAAATATGAGCAATTTATCTCTGCCATCCTCTCCAAGCTTGGCCCAGATTATTCAGTCTTTGTTTCGACCTTCCATGCTACAAGGAAGGCAGTTCGAAACTGGAAGAGTCCTACTGTGCCATAATTCATGGAATCTCTTACACAAGAACAAGACAAGTTGGTCTTGATGGGAGAAATAAAAAACCCATCAAAAGATCATTGTTTGGCTGTTGGAGATTAAAAGAGTTCGAAAGGCAAGAAGAAGGGCAATTTCAAGAAACCCACTGATCATAATAAAGACAAATAGAAAGTTAATGAAAACTCCCCCAAATTCAAAAGGAATCCAAATAAGAAGCAAGAGAAGTCTAAGTGAACCTATTGCAATAAGGGCTTTTATCCTAAGAGATCCTGCATGAAGAAGACCATTGATCAAATGGCTCAACTCCCGAAGAAAAAAAATATCCCTCTTCCTGATAGCGCAAGAAGGAAGGAATGAGGACATAATTCCGAAGACAAGGAGCGAGTGCATGCTTTGATGGAAAGCACATCCAAGCCTACCTCTTTCATCATAGATTTTGGAGCTTCAAGACATATGGTGTCTACAAGAGAGTTCTTCTCCTCTCTTGATTCTTCTAGTGGTCCAACCATTGTGTTGGGTGATGATTATGAAACTTCTTGAAAAGGTAAAGGTAGTATTGATCTAGATTTTGGTTCATTCACTAATGTGTTGTATGTTCCAGGACTTGCTGCAAACCTCTTGTCAGTTTACCATATGACTCACACCGGGTCTACCAAAAGGGTGATATTCACACCTAATGATGTTGAAATCTGTGAAATCTCAACAGGCCAAATTGTTGCCTTAGGAATTGCTGACCATAGCTCAAAAATCTATAGATTCTCTCATTTTGTGCCTTTCCCATCACCTTTTGCTCTACTTACCCATGCCAATGAATCAAGAAAGTTGTGGCATGAGATATTTGGTCACCTAAACTACAAATACTTCTCTCAACTCCATGAGAAGGATATGGTCATAGGGCTTCCCAATATCAAGTTTTCTAAAGGAGTCTGTCAAAGCTGCATCCTAGGAAAGCACCCTAAGCATAAGTTTGAAAGAGCCAAAACTGAGCGAGCCTTAGCACCCCTTGAGCTTATCCATAGTGACATATTAGGTCCATTCCCCCATGAGTCTTTACACCATGCCAAGTACATCCTAACATTCATAAATGACTTTTCGAGATATTGTTGGATCTTCTTCCTTAAGTTAAAGTCAGAAGTGTTCAATTTGTTCAAGTTCTTCAAAGCCTCAGTTGAGAATCAGTCTAGTAGACATATCAAGATCCTTAGATATGATAATGGCAGGGAATACATAAAATCTGTTTTCCAACAATTTTGTGCCTCTTCTGGCATACAGATGCAACACACTGTTCCCTACACACCTCAATAGAATGGTGTTGCTGAGAGGAAGAACATATCTCTCAAAGAGATGGCCACATGCATGCTTGAGGCTAAGTTGTTAACACCCAAAAAGTGCTCACTAGCTCATTCCCTTATTCACATGACCCATTTGTCCACTTTTTCCACCATTTGAGCCTCTATAACCAGCAAAAGGTCACCAAAAGACCATAATACACCCTTTTCCCCCCTCAAAAGATATATTTTTCCTCAAAAAACATAAAAAACCCTAAAAAAGGGTCCACAATTCCCAAAAAACATTAAAAGGGAATAAAATATTAAAAATATTCAAAAAAGGAAAAAAGAGGGAAAAATGTACCTAAACCATGTTGGTCAATACCATTGGTTTCCTGAAAACCACAATGGTATTCCCCATCACCAAAAACTATAAAAAGGTGATAGGGGCTCCTCACTTTCCATCCATCCATCATCGTATCCTCATGCTATCAAAATCTCTCTTGAGTTCTTGACCATTGTAGCAATCTTGGAGAAGAGACCATTGGAGCCTGGAGCATCTCAACCTTGGAGCTACTCAACACCACGAATCCTCACCATTTGAGGTATTATAATACAAAACATTCTTTCATTTCTTGTTCTTTCCATGAATTGTTTTAGATTTATTTGTTATGTGCACATGTTAGTTTAGATTTAGATTTAATTCATAATCGTTTTTACTTTCTATATTGAAACTGCTATCACATTGTTGATAGGTGCCCATTGCACAAGCTTGGTTGCAAAACCAAGTAACAGTTTTTGGTGACTCCGCTGGCTTCGAATTCTTAGATCATGGTTTTTTGCTTTAGATCTTAGTTTTTGTTAGTTTTAAATCATTTTAATTTACGGATCTACCATACTAGGCAGCAGATCCATTGCTGCTCTAGATCTTGGCCCTTTCTGTAGCCATTAACAGCCTGAAATTTCCATTTTCAGGTTCGTTTTTCGGCGTCCGTTTTTCGGCTTTCGTAACGTGGCTTTTCACCCGACAGTCGCGCGGCTCATCGCGGCTTCGCGACCTTTTTCCACACGGCGCGCCGCGGCTTCGCGGCCATTTTCCGTGCTGCACATCGCGACTTCGCGGCCATTTTCCGCGCTGCACATCGCGGCTTCGCGACTCAAACCCACGATGCACATCGCGACTTTTGCCCTAAAAACCCGCGATGCTGTTTTCTTGAATTCAACTCAATTTTTAGAAATTTTTTGTTGTATTTTTTGCCCATTTAGCTTATTTTCCAGCATTATTTTTTCTGCATTATTACAGACAGTGAACATTTTCTATTTTACATATGCTCCATTAAAAAGTCTTTTTAAAAATTTTCAGTAATTGAAAGAAAGATTTTCAGCACTCTATTTAGATCATAGGTTTCACTTTCAATTAGCTCAATAGTTTGTCCAAGCAACTCCTTAAGAAATCCATTTATTTCTTAAATTTTTTATGTATTTGGCTTTCCTTTAAAAATTATTTCAAAAAGTCCATTACCTTTTTGAATCGTTTTTATTAAAGCATTTACATTTCGAAAACGCCTTTATTTTTTGCAAACTGGAAGCGTCTTATTTTTCATTTGTAATCAATTGCCCAAGCGAGGCAAATCAATTTCAGCTAAATAATCACACTTGCACCCACTCTGCCACATTATTTAAACTGAGCCTTAAAATCTACCTTAAATCAACAAACTTTTTAACCCCACTTGGGGAGCACTTAAAAGAATCTTGTAGTTAGGTAGGATTGAGGGGATAGGTGTGCCAATAACACCCCTCAATTATTTACATCTGAGACATAGTGGTTGTCTTTTAGGGTCCCAAAAATCCCTTATAATTTTGACACGGTTATCAACCAATTTATCAGGAAGGCCTCTCCCTTAGGAGGGTTGAAGTAGCCAGACTGGTTCCGGAAGCCTAAGTGGAATACCGCAATCCATTCAGTAACCGAAGGATACCTTTCAAAGTTCTCGGTGTACACCCGTATGGGGGTACAGCAGCGATAGAACCAAACTGCAGATTCACCCAACCAAACGTGTCATTTACGGGGTATCCTAGTTGCCATTCTTTAGGATTGTCTACCCGGTGTCCCTCCCGGTAGGGGGATATCTAGCCGTTGATTCTACACTCTATATTGTCTGACTTGGATTTCATCACCTTGCAGAGGATATAGTTTGTCGACTCACAATACTTCTAGTTAGGTGTTTGCATGATACAATACCCACCTTTGGTCTAGTGAGCACCACTTTTTTCTAGGAATTGTTTGACTTTTGGTATTCTGACCACTTTTTTGGATCCCTCCACTTATTATAGCACAAATGTTATAATAAGTGCTTTTGAGGTTGGTTGTTGGCCTGAGAGCCATTATTTTTTCACTCCCCTCTTGCACTCATTGTTGCATTAGGGTTTCAAGTTTTTTACATCACCACCTTACACTGTATTTTTTATACATTTCTCACCATTGAGAATTTAAGACGATCCCTCCGTTTTCAGGGTGAACCCCCTCAGTTCGGTACACTTGACTCTACACATCATAGACGTAGAGTCTTATCCCTTGACTCGACATGTCATTGGCATAGAACACAGTCATCCGATTATGACGCCCCTCACTTCACATCTGATTCTGAGGCTGAATCCGAACACCCTACTGAAACATCACCAACCAACCCCATGGCTGGATCACAATACGACCCCCTTTTCACTGGTGCTATTGGAGATACATCGACAAACTCTACTACTACTATGCCACCCATGGTAACAACAACCCCTTTAGGCATGCCTAATATAGGGGCCATTCCCCCTTTAGGTATGCCTAACACAAGACCACCACCTATTATGGGTATGCCCAACATAGGGGTCACATCCCCTCTCATTACCACAACCCAGATCCCAGGAATTCCTGGCACTATTCCTAACCCCTCTGCCACCCATGTTGCACTTGGGAGCACTGGTCCTTCCCACATCACATTGGTTGGAGGACACATACCTTCCATACCTAGCATACCCTTAGGGGCCATTGGACAACTACATAATGCCACTATTAACAGTTATGTCCCAGTCACTACGCCACACCCATCTGCTAGTTTACCATACATGGCTAGTCTGAACTTAGCAGACCTAGTAAGTTTAACCAACGATCCTATCAGACACAACCCTACATGGCCACCCATGCCTACAAAGCTTCCCTCAGACATGCCGAAGTTTGAAGGAAAAGTTGGGGAAGATCCCCAAAACCACATAATGTCATTTCACCTATGGTGTTCCTCTAACTCCATAGTGGATGACTCCATTAGACTTAGACTGTTGCAACGAACGTTCACTGTCTCTGCAGCCAAGTGGTACATTGAGCAACCACATGGGACCCACCATACATTTACGTCCCTCGCCTCCACTTTCCTTCAGTTTTTTCAGCTACCTGTACACTATGATGCAGGAGTTAAAATACTGTTGTCTTGTAGACAAAACACGGCTACCCATATCACCGATCATATCCATGAGTGGCATAAGCGCTGTAGCCTCTGCAAGATAAAAATGGACGACCGTATATTTTTGGATTGGTTTCTCAAATCACTCCTACCCCTCATAGCCAAAGATGTAGCTTCTGAACGACCCTAGTCAGAAGAAGAAGCTATCTTAAAAGCCCAACAGTTCGACCTCATATATGCCCAGTCTGGATATCTATACACCATTTTACCGGATGCCCCGCGCGGTGATCCATCCCGCCATGACGCGCCAGGGGCATCCCATGCCGTCGACGGTATTATCGGCCAGGTTATGGTGCAAAACAAACCTTTTACCATGATGAGTACAAACAACGCCCCAAACCTTTCTAGGGCTTCATCTCATTCTGGAGCTACAACTTCGTATGCTCCAGTAACGCACACTCACCACACTCATGGAACCTCATGTCTGCCACAGTGTTATGGGAAAGCATCATCAGCTTATGCACCACCTTCATACTATAACCAGCAGGCCCACCAGACTCTGGTTCAACCACAAGCCCAAGTGGCTTATTACCATCAACAGGCCACACATGCTCCTATTCACTCACAAGCCCCAGTGGCTTATTACCCACCACAAGCAGCGCTTGCTGTACCACAACCTCCAGTCGCTTAGACTTATCCACCAAACAACAACAACGCTGCCCCTGCCAACCAAAACCCTGATCGACCACCGAAACAGGGTAAGAACCCCAATTTACGAACAAACCACCCATGTTCCATATGCAGAGTATACGGCCATTACACACACTCTTGCCCCCATTTGGAGCAAGCGCGCCAACTGTGGAATGATGACACCCAATGCCAAGGGCACGCAACACAACCAACGCCACCTACTCAACCACAACCCATGGTGCTGCAGAATCCTTTCCCCACACAAGGAGTGGCGAACACTCATCCATTGGATCCTCCTCAAGGAACCACAACACCACAACAAAAAATCACATATGCTGCACACACAAACCAATTGATGGATTCAAGTCGTCATCATATCCTTATGATGTCATCGTCCGACATGAATTTCCAAATGCGTCGAAACCAATACGCCCCCACTGCACCTAAAAATGTTCTCCCTATGATTGAACAACCAGTTCAGAATGCACCTACATCGTTCGTCTCCACAGTCAGACCCGGATTATACTCGGAATCACCTATGACTTCCACATTTTTATCGATCCCACCACCTTTACCGATAACAAAAACATCCGATTTGTGCACCCTGTCTCACACCACACAGCAGCCCTCGTCACTGCCACAAACACCCACAGTGCCTACTCATATCGGAACAACGCCAATTCATACCATCCCATTCTTGTTCCCATTTTCCGGAGTTGTCAGTTCACCAGTAATGGCTACACTCAACCTTCCTGGTTTAACATTAGGATTACCTGTATGGTACTTACCAGCTTTGAGCCCCCCGCCGACTCCAACTGTTATTTTACAACTGGTACAACCTATCGCTACTACCATCCGCCCACCCCCTCCTGTCACTCATCTGCAAAACATACCACCTCCAATAGTGACTATGGCATAAACATCTAGAAACGCCCCACCTCCATTACGAAACATAGGGGGAAGAGGCCCACAAAATTATAACACTGGACCCATAACTCGCACCCCCCCAGCAACCCCCAAGGTAGCCAAGAACCCCCCAACTATTCGCATTCCCCTAAGTGTTCGTTGTGTGACGACATAGGCCATGCCACTCATCAATGTCCACAATTACCTGCACTCCAAGAACACATGAATATGTTGGATGACGACACCAAAATCCCAGTGGTCAAACTCGAACTGTCCTCTCAACCTCACAATAATTCATTACGCACAAACCACCCTTGTGCAATATGCGGAATCTATGTCCATTATTCACATCACTGCCCCGATCTCCCAGATTATAGAGCAGCACTATACGAGTTGAATAATGTCGACCTATAGATATCCCCACCACTTATTGAGGAAATTCATCCCCCACCATCTTCCTCCTCGGAAGAAATTAACACCATTTACACAGTTTCCACTGGATACCCTTCTGTTCGGTCAGCCCCTTCCATTGATCCCTTTGACACACATGTTCAACCCTTTCAAATTGATGAGGAAACCACATGTCCACAACATGGGGGTAGGACCAAAACCTTGCCTACTCATCATCATCGTGATTCTCGTCGGAGATACTGGGGGCATCCACCTCGCAAGGGGAATCCCCCATCATCATATTATCACTTTAGTATGCCACCACGGCCCACAGCCTCATGGTATACCCCCCCGCCAGTAGTTTCTCAATGCCATATTGATCCCTCTTTGAGACAACATCTGCCCCACATTGACACCTATGAGTTAGGGGGTATAATAGATTACCTCGACCCTAGGATAGGGGGCATGATCAATCATTTTGAACCTTCCCCATCACATCTATCTTAGTATTTCAATGACCCCATTGTTCAAACCAACACATATGTGATCCACAATCATAAACCCCATGCACATAGCATGGGGGCAGGTCATTAACCCTGCTCACTTTTTCACATGCGTGATCTCAACCATTTTTGAGGTTACATATCACTTGTATAGTTGATTTGATTTGATACACCTAGTATTCTTCCCCCATGGGTCATCATTTCTCCCCACCATTGCATCCTTGGATTGGTGGGCTCACCTTTATTTGTAGCCATTTTTTAACCTAGTTATTTCCTTTGACTATTCCGGAGTCCTTATGACCTCCGTTTTTCACACCATTTGCACCACCGGATTCATATTTCCGTGCTCGTGATGATGCTTGAGATCATTTCTAGCTCTCACCACCAGTTTTTTTGGGCATTTCCCCATGCCCCTCGTCACCTTGATTTGCATGCCACATCGACCATGATCTATTTTTGACGAGTCTTATATCGCCGAATTCAGTTTTTTGTGCTCGTGATGATGCTTGAGATCATTTCTCGCTCTCACCTCTAGATTTTTTAGGCATTTTTACCATGCCCCTCGTCGCCTCGGTTTGCATACCACATCGGCCATCGCCCATTTTTGACGAGTCTTATATCGTTGGATTCAGTTTTTCATGCTTGTAATGATGCTTGAGATCATTTCTCGCTCTCACCTCCAGATTTTTCGGGCATTTTTTCCCATGCCCCTCGTCCCCTCAATTTGCATGCCGCATCGACCGTCGCCTATTTTTGACGAGTCTTATATCTTCGAATTCAGTTTTTCGCGCTCGTGATGATGCTTGAGATCATTTCTCGCCCTCACCTCTAGATTTTTTGGGCATTTTTTCCCGTGCCCCTCGCCGCCTCGGTTTGCATACCACATTGGCCGTTGCCCTTTTTTGACAATCTTTATGTCACCGGATTCAGTTTTTCACACTCATGACGATGCGTGAGACCATCTCTCGCTACCATTAAAACCTTTTTGTTCAGTATAATTTTATCCCTTTTTCGGGCCGAGCAATTCCTTTACGAAAAAGGCACTTAGGGAGTTTCTGTTAAGCTCTTTTCTGACTCCTAAAATAATGAAAAGATTGCCGAGAAACCTTACTTCCTTTCATGCTCGCTAAACGTATCTGAAAGGGAATCTACCTGGTATAAGTTTACCCCTTTTCCGGACCTTGTAGACTAATTACTAAAAAGGAATACTCTAGTCACATCGACCAGAAGAGTTCTCCATTTTCATCATTTTATGCTTTTTCGGGCCTTGGAGACTAACTTACGAAAAAGAACACCAATGGAATCCACTTACCACTTTCAGACTCTCTAAACATGAAAGCGACCATGAGCAATCACCATCCTGGCTCGTATAAATCCACAGGACGGTACTCCACCACCACTGCAGAGTCTTCTTATCATTTCAGACTCCTTAAAAATGAAAGCACTCATGAGCACGAATAGTCCTAGGCTCACAAAATCCACGGGACAGTACCATTTCAGAGCACACTTTTACCCCTTCTTGGAGCTCATTAAAACTACGAAGAAGAACCCAATGGTGCTTCTCGGTGCCACAACAGATCATGTCTACTCATATGGAAGCTCCCCCATTTTTGGTTTCCTTTGTTCATAGTATTCTGCAGTATGTCACCCTGAGAGTCCCTCTACAACATCCATCAGCTTGTCCCCCCCAGAGTCACTCCAATCTACAATACATACCCTTCAGTCCTTAAAGCTATGATCCCCGCACCTACAAGTCAGTTTCCTATGCTGCCAGGTCAACCATGTCATCATGCTCTGAACAAAGGAAGTTTGAGTCCACCCACTCTATGACCCCAGTTATTTCCCATCCCCACAGTATGTCAGTCCTACCATCAGTACTATACAATTTCGGTTGTACACCTCGCACTCCTATCAAGGAAACATCATTGCCTTGATAGTTGTCGGTCTCTCTCTGTTGACGCCAACCAAATTTATTCCAGAGGATAGACCTAGAGGTCCCTGTGCCTTGCACTCATCACCATTTCTGATGAGTTCCTATGAATCATTTCGAGAAGAGTCCTCAGTGCCTCTCCAAATGGTTGTTTCTCACATGCTCGACTTCAACACCTTGATCGCATCGTTGAGACTCGCACAGGGTATTGGTCCTTTCAGTTATTTGTTGAAGACCCCGGATACCACCTGACTCTTCCACATTTGAGAATCTACTTATGGAAACAACCAGTTACATTTTCCTATAGATATCCGGGTTGCGCATGGCGATAGTATTCAGATGTACCCCAGTTTTATACTCACTCGAATATACAGTTACATATACTCCTCAGAATTGACTCACAGTTGTTGAGTCCCTACAGATGTTGAACACCTTCAGTTTCAGCAGTTCATTAACCCTCATGGAACCTTATTCAGAACGGTTGTTGCATTTCCAGTATATCAGTTATTGAGATCAGTCATGTTATGATCATGAGTACATCCCAGAATAGTGTCCCCTTTGGACCATTATGATGTACCAGCAGATTTTTTATGTATTATTCAGTCCCCCCTTATTGGGACTAATTGTTATGTATATGTCTTTGATACGAGCATGGGTATGCCCGCCTCATCCATTATCGAAGATTATTCCTCATTCATATTGAGACCACGTAATATTTTTTGTTTTTGCAGCTTCTAAGGGGCTGTTGATCCAGTCTCCAACCGGTCTATTCTCTACTCCAAACCCCAGGAAAAACACAAAAGAACTATGATGTCTATCGGCCATACGATGAGCTCCTGCCCTCACACATCAGGGGGCAATCTTTTAACACCCAAAAAGTGCTCACTAGCTCATTCCCTTATTCACATGACCCATTTGTCCACTTTTTCCACCATTTGGGCCTCTATAACTAGCAAAAGGTCACCAAAAGACCATAATACACCCTTTTTCCCCCTCAAAAGATATATTTTTCCTCAAAAAACATAAAAAACCCTCAAAAAGGGTCCACAATTCCCCAAAAACATTAAAAGGGAATAAAATATTAAAAATATTCAAAAAAGGAAAAAAGAGGGAAAAAGGTACCTAAACCATGTTGGTCAATACCATTGGTTTCCTCAAAACCACAATGGTATTCCCCATCACCAAAAACTATAAAAAGGTGATAGGGGATCCTCACTTTCCATCCATCCATCATCCTATCCTCATGCCGTCAAAATCTCTCCTGAGTTCTTGACCATTGTAGCAATCTTGGAGAAGAGACCATTGGAGCCTGGAGCATCTCAACCTTGGAGCTGCTCAACACCACGAATCCTCACCATTTGAGGTATTATTGTTAGAACAGTAATCCATACTTAGTACCATAGTCCATAACCATAGTCAATTTTTATTGCTCATGTGCTTAATTTCACCATAGTTTGGACTAGGTTACTTTAGTTGGTCAAATACCCACTTTTGAGAGTGTTCACACCCACTTCCAAGAAAACCTGTTCACCCAACCTCCTATTTTGTCCACAAGTGCACCCTCATTAATTGCTGGAGCGCCCTCTCTCCTTGATTTGGGGAATTTCAGTTGACTAGGGGCGCTAGGGTGGATTTTGCCCAATTTTGGCTAGATTTGGAGCATTTATTGCTCCCTTGGTCCTCCAAAACTCCTCTACTTGCTCACCCACGCCTGCCTTGGCCTCATTAATGACCCAGCATGCTTCAGCCACCTTCACACCTGAATTCGTGACTGTTTGGGGTGATTGGGATTGAGTTGGACCCACCTAGGGGGGATTGAGGCCAATTTGGCAATTTTGACTTGTACACTCATCTTGAGCTCACTAATGCTCTTGAATTTCTCATGGATGTAATAAAAACCTGTTACTAACATTTTCACATGTTAGACAGTCAGTTAATGAAAAGATTAAGCTCACATTGTGTGTAAAATTATCTCTTTTTTCAAGTTTTTCCACTAGTTTTGCAAATTAATTCGATTTTGTGAGGTTATCCATAGCTCCTAGATCTTCTGTGATCAAAATACTCACATGGTATCAGATCCATCATGTATTTAGTGAGTTGCAGGTCAATATTGAGCATTGAACTGCATTCTAGAGAGGATTTCCAGATAAAAATTGAGTGTTTTTTGCAGGTGTTTCAGTAGTTTTCTCACCATTAACGTAGCAGTCATGGAAGCAAACCAAATGTTGCTCACACCCTTCAATTTTTTTGATTGGAAGGCTGAGATGGTTATCAAGCTGAGATCTAAGGGTCTTTATAGAGTAACCATGGGCACAGAAGTGGAGCCAAATTCTGCTGTGGAGAAAGCAAAGTACTACAATCGACTTGATGAAGCTTATGGATTGCTATGCCTGAGCATTTCGAGGGAACTCTTGTTTCATACAGACAGTTTGAAAACCCCCAACGAAGTATGGGTGAAGCTAGAATCACTCTTTGGGAAAACTGATGAACTGAGAGGCCACCAGCTTGAAAACGAGCTCATTAGCTTGAGCCCAGCGCATTTTGAAACCATCCAGGAGTTCTTCACGAAGTTCAAGTCACTAGTGCTTCAATTGCAACAATGTGGAATTGTTAAGAAGGAGGAACAACTGATTCTGTCCATCCTTTCGAAGCTAGGCCCAGAATTTTCTGTATTTGTTAGCACATTTCACTTAGCCAAGATGACCCTTCGAAATTGGCAAATGCCATCACTAGCTACCTTCATGGAGTGTCTTACTCAGGAGCAGGACAAACTAGTTCAGATGGGTACCATAAAATCAAAGGACCAAGCACTGGCAATGGGTGTTTCAAATGCCAACAAAAGTAAGCAGAAAGCCAAGAATTCGAAGCAACAAGAGAAGAGGAAGTTTGACAAGACCAAGTCTGCAGATGGAGGTTCGAATCTGTCAAAGGAGAAGGATAAGAAGGGAAAGGAAAAGACCAAATGCACCTATTGTCATAGGGGATGGCATCTAGAGAGCTCATGCATGAAGAAAACCATTGACTCAATGGCGCAACTGCTGGAGAAGAACAACATCCCAGTCCTTGAGGGCGCAAGGAAGAAAGAGAGCACCTCAAATCCTGACAATAAGGAGAAGTGTCATGCTTTGGTAGCAGGTATTTCGAATCCCTCATCCTTTATCATTGATTCAGGAGCTTCCAGACATATGGTTTCATCCAGAGAGCTCTTCTCCTCTATGCATTTGAATGGTGGCCCAACAGTTCGAATGGGATATGATTCAGAAATCCAGACCAAGGGGATTGGTAGGATTGACATGGAGCATGGCTATTTCAGTGATGTGCTCTATGTACCTTCATTGGCTGCAAATTTGCTATCAGTTTATCAAATGACCCATACAGGAGAAGCCAAGAGAGTAACATTTACTCCATATTTGGTAGAAATCTCAGAAATTTCTTCAAATCAAGTTGTGGCAGTGGGGTATGCTGATCATGAAGAGAGAATGTACTAATTCTCCAATTTCATTCCACACTCTAGTGACCATGCTCTTGTCTCTCATGCCAACGAGACCTCCAAGTTGTGGCATGAAAGATTTGGCCACATGAACTACAAATATCTCCAGACACTGCACAAGGACGAGATGGTGGAAGGGCTTCCAGAAATCAGATCTTCAAATGGTGCATGCATTGGTTGTGTAGTTGGAAAGCATCCTGAGCGCAGCTATGAGAAGGGAATGGCAAGGAAAGCCACTCAACCACTTGGATTGGTACATTCAGACCTCATTGGTCCTCTTCCCACTCCATCATATGGTGGATCAAGGTATGTAATCACATTCATAGATGACTACTGTCGATTCTGCTGGGTTTACTTCCTTAAATTGAAGTCAGAAGTGTTTGAGAAATTGAAGATTTGGAAGGCCTTAGTGGAGAATCATACTGGTCATAAGATAAAGATACTTAGGACTGATAATGGAAAGGAGTATGTGAATAACAACATTCAACATCTTTGTGATGAATGTGGCATTCAAATGCAACATTCAATCCCCTACACACCTCAGCAAAATGGTGTGGTAGAGAGGAAAAATAGATCTCTCAAAGAGATGGCCACTTGCATGATTGAAGCTAGGGATCTAAGCCCTAAGCTATGGGCTGAAGCCATCAATTGTGCTGCTCATATTCAGAACAGAGCCTTTCACAAATCAGTCAAAGGAAAAACCCCCTATGAGGCATGGTTTGGCCAAAAACCAAATGTGTCAAATTTCAGGATTTTTGGGTCTAGAGCATGGGCTCGAATTCCATCAGAAAAGAGGAAGGCTTTGGAGCCACAGAGCAGAGAATGTATCATGGTTGGATATGGTGAGGACACAAAGGGATACAAGCTCTTTGACACATCCACACTCAAAACTTTCATTGAGAGAAGTGTGCAATTCGAAGAAGAACCAATTCCAGATTTTGAGCTTGCACCGGGGGAAAGCTCTTCTCCTCCACAACTTAATGAAATTAGTGATGATTCCACTTCTGATTTTTCTGATATTGCTGAAGATAAAATGGCTGAAGATGACATGGCTGAATATGACATTGTTGTACATGAGTCACCATCAAGGCCCAAGTGGGCTGAAAAAATCATACAAGCTGCAGGTGAATTGGCAGGCAATCCCCAAGAGCCTAGGAAGACTAGATCTCAAACAATCAATGCTTCCTTTGCAAATGAAAGTGAACTTGCTGATCACTGTTATATGATTATTGGATCTGATCCAACATCATATTAGGAAGCTCATCATGATCCAAGGTGGAGAGCAGCAATGCAAGAAGAATTCCAATCTCTCCAAGAGAACAAAACATGGGATTTGGTGCCTCTTCCTCCCAAGAGGAAACTTGTGCAATGTAAGTGGATTTTTCGAACCAAACCTGTTGCTGATGGTTCTGATATGAAGTATAAGGCTAGGTTAGTGGCTAAGGTCTACTCACAAATCCATGGTGTGGATCATACAGAGACCTTTGCACCGGTTGCAAAGATGGACTCAATTAGACTAGCTCTAGCCATGGTAGCTAGTAAGGGTTGGGAAGTTCACCACATGGATGTTAAAAGTGCATTCTTTCATGGTGAGATACGGGAAGAGATATATATGCAGCAACCTGAATTATTCCAAGAGGATCCCACCCTTGTTTGCAGGTTGAAGAAGTCACTCTATGGACTCAAGCAAGCCCCAAGGGCTTGGTATGCCAAAATGGATGCTTTTTTGCTCTCAATTGGTTTCTGTCGATGCAAGTCTGATCCAAATGTTTATTTGCAGCAATGTGATGATAATTTGCAGGTCATTGTACTGTATGTTGATGATATTTTAATTACAGGGAGCTGCAACAAACAAATTGGCTCAATTAAAGCTTCTTTGCACAGTGAATTTGCCATGAGCGACCTAGGATTGCTAAGGCAATTTTTGGGTTTGGAAATTGAGCAATCTGAGAGAGGTATATTGCTGAGTCAACCTAAGTATGCTTCAGACCTGTTATTCAATTTTAAAATGGCTGAATGTAAGGCAGCCAAGTGCCCATTCCTTTCAGGCATAAAACTAGGTGAATTTGAAGACTCTCCATTGGTGGATTGCACTCTCTACAGGCAGCTAGTTGGAAGTTTGCTGTACCTTACACATACAAGACCTGATTTGTATTATGCTGTAAGTGCTGTAGCAACGTATATGCAGCAGCCACATGAGATCCATTGGAAGGCAGCCAAAAGGATCCTTCAATATGTTCAAGGAACAAAGAGCTTTGGGGTACACTATGCAGCTGGTTCATCAATACAACTAGCTGGATTTTCTGATTCCGATTGGGCTGGAGATCCCATCGATAGAAAGTCCACTTCAGGTTTTGTGTTTATGTTTTCTGAAGGTCCCATTTGCTGGTCAAGTAAGAAACAACATACCATTTCTCTTTCATCAGCAGAGGCCGAGTACAGGGCAGCAGTGAACGCAGCCACACAGTGTGTTTGGTTGCAAGGCATTCTTCGGGAGTTTGGTGTTGCTATTGATTCTCCAACCAATATTTGGGTGGATAATCAAAGTGCCATCAAGATATCTACTGATCCAGTACAGAGGAAAAGAACAAAGCACATTGAAATCCACATGCACTACATTCGGGGCTTGGTGCATGATAGGGTGATTTCATTGCAGTATTGCCCATCCACCAAGCAAACTGCAGATATTTTCACCAAGTGCTTTACTGAGAAGACCTTCACTCACTTGAGAGATTTTCTTGGAGTGAGTGATGGATGGTGATTGATGCAATTTAATTGCAGGTTCAGCCCCATGTCCATTTTAGAGGGAAGTTTTTATCCCATGTGGTTTTACTTCTTGTCCTCGGTTCATATGGACAAATAAATTTTTTTGTTTGTAATGAGGTGACTTGAGCCTTTGTTGCCAAGGCCTCCCACTTATCTTTCATGAGTTGTACTAAGTTCTGGTTAAGGCGGGGTGTTAGAACAGTAATCCATACTTAGTACCATAGTCCATAACCATAGTCAATTTTTATTGCTCATGTGCTTAATTTCACCATAGTTTGGACTAGGTGACTTTAGTTGGTCAAATACCCACTTTTGAGAGTGTTCACACCCACTTCCAAGCAAACCAGTTCACCCAACCTCCTATTTTGTCCACAAGTGCGCCCTCATTAATTGCTGGAGCGCACTCTCTCCTTGATTTGGGGAATTTCAGTTGACTAGGGGCGCTAGGGTGGATTTTGCCCAATTTTGGCTAGATTTGGAGCATTTATTGCTCCCTTGGTCCTCCCAAACTCCTCTACTTGCTCACCCATTCCTGCCTTGGCCTCATTAATGACCCAACATGCTTCAGCCACCTTCACACATGAATTTGTGACTGTTTGGGGTGATTGGGATTGAGTTGGACCCACCTAGGGGGGATTGAGGACAATTTGGCAATTTTGACTTGTACACTCATCGTGAGCTCACTAATGCTCTCGAATTTCTCATGGATGTAATAAAAACCTGTTACTAACATTTTCACATGTTAGACAGTCAGTTAATGAAAATATTAAGCTCACACTGTGTGTAAAATTATCTCTTTTTTCAAGTTTTTCCACTAGTTTTGCAAATTAATTCGATTTTGTGAGGTTCTCCATAGATCCTAGATCTTCTGTGATCAAAATACTCACAATTATAATACAAAACATTCTTTCATTTCTTGTTCTTTCTATGAATCATTTTAGATTTATTTGTTATATGCACATGTTAGTTTAGATTTAGATTTAATTCATAATCGTTTTTACTTTCTATATTGAAACTCCTATCACATTGTTGATAGGTGCCCATTGCACAAGCTTGGTTGCAAAACCAAGCAACACAAGTCCTTATCTCCAAGACTTTGGGATGAAGCAATAAATTGTGCAGCATACATACAAAATAGAGTGCTTCACAAATCATTAAAAGGAACCACTCCTTTTGAAGCTTGTACTGGGCACAAACTTGATGTTTCTCATTTCAAGATTTTTGGCTCAAAGTCTTGAGCTAGAATACCACTTGAGAAGAGGAGGGACATGGAGCCCCAAAGACAACCATGCATTTTTTTTGGCTATTCAGAAGACTCAAAGGGCTATAATTTCCTGAGCATGCCCTCTCAAAAATACTTCATTGAGAGGAGTATTCAATTTGAAGAAGAGCCCTCGCAATGTGTTGAAATTGGAGAACCCTCCACACCACCACCTGAGAGTGTAAGTGATGCTCCTTTTGAATTTTCTGATTCTGATATTTCTGATGATTAAGACTATCTTATTTCAGATCGAAGTTCACCTACAAGGCATAAGTGGGATTCCAAGAACTCTTCAAGCAGCTGGTGAACTTGTGGGAAATCCTCAGGATCCTAGGAGGACTAGATGACAATTTGAGAGTGCTCTCAATGTGAATGATCCTTATCTATATGAGAAATGTTTACTGATGGTTGATTCTAATCCTCAAACATATGATGAATCCTCACATGACCCAAGATGGAATTATTCCATGTATGAGGAGTTTCATTCACTGCAAAAGAATGAGAAATGGGAGCTAGTCAAGCCTCCCCCAGGCAGAAGATTGGTAAGGTGTAAGGGGATCTTCAAGACTAAATTTGCAGCTGATGGTGCAAAAGTGAAATATAAGGCTAGGATGGTGGAATATTTATTCTCCCAAGTCCATGGCCTTGACTAATATGATACTTTTTCACCAGTTTCACAGAAGGATTCAATAAGACTAGTTCTGGTAATTTCTGCATCCAAGCACTGGGAAGTGCATCACATGGATGTCAAAAGTGCCTTCCTCCATGGAGATATTGAGGAAGAGATATATATGAAACATCCATAAGGTTATAAATCAGATCCTAACTATGTGTGTAGGTTGAAGACGTCCTTATATGGGCTTAAGCAAGCCCCTAGGGCTTGGTATGCCAAAATGGACAACTTTCTCTTGTCACAATATTTTGCTAGATGCAAGTCTGATCCAAATGTGTACATGAAGCTGATTGATGACTCCATATTGATTATTCTGTTATATGTTGATGACTTACTAATCACAGGTATCTCTACTGATAAAATAGCTTCATTAAAGACCTCCTTGCATCAAGCTTTTTCCATGACTGACTTGGGAATTCTTAAGCAATTTTTGGAGCTTGAGATTTCACAATATGAGAATGGAACTAAGGTATCTCAGTCCAAATATGCATATGAACTGATAAATAAGTTCAAGATGTTTTATTTCAAGCCTTCAAAGAATCCCTTCCTTTCAGGAGTCAGACTTGAAGAAGCAGATTCTACACCATTGGTGGACAACACCTTGTATAGGAAACTAGTTGGAAGCTTATTCTACTTGACTCATACTCGACCTGCTATTGCTTATGCAATGAGCATGGACTCAATATATATGGAGAATCCACATGAGCTTCATTATAGGGCTGCAAAAAGAATCTTGCATTATATGGAAGGCACCAAGTCTGATGGGATTCACTATGTTGCAGAATCAAGCCTAGATCTTCTTGTATTTACTGACTCAGATTGGGATGGTGATAGCCTAGATAGAAAATCCACTTATGGATTTGTTTTCATGCTTCGATGTGGCCCTGTTTTCTAGTCAAGCAAGAAAAAAAGTGAAATTGCACTATCTTCAGCAGAGGCCGATTACAGAGGAGCAGTGAATGCTACTACTTAGTGTGTGTGGTTGCAGGGTATTCTTTCAGAGTTCGGGGTTTCCTTTAGCACTCCCACAGTCATATTTTGTGAAAATCAGAGTGCTATAAGGGTCTCAAGTGATCCAGTACATAGGCAAAGGAACAAGCATATAGAGATCCATATGCACTACATCAGGATCTTAGTGCATGATCACATCATTGATCTGCAATATTTCCCATCAGCTGAGAAAATTGCAGACATCTTCACCAAATCTTTTACTGAGAAGACTTTCAGCCATCTGAGATAATTGCTTTGGATGTTTGAACATGTGGTGGAGTGAAGGATTGATCAACAATATTTCAATTTTGATTATGTCCATTTTTGAGGGGAGGTTTTTCCCATGAGTTTTTCCTTCTTTCCTTGTTTTGTGGACAAGGCAGTATGTTAAAGGGTGACCATGCCTAGTTGTTGGGCCCTATTTATTTATGATATTTAACACATAAAGTTAGGCTTAAGGGTGGGTGTTGGAATATTTAAAACCCATCCATGTCATTTAATAACTTAGGATAGAATTATTTATAATTTTTGATTAATTCCTAGGTGTTAGACTAGGTAGTTGGCTAAAATACCCATTGTGTGGACCACAAGTCATATTGGTGTGGACCACAAGAATACTAGACTCACCTGGGCGCATTTCTGAAGATTCTGGATAATATTTGATTTGATTCTGGTTTATTTTATCTAATCCTGGAATAGAAAGGTGCCTTACTTCTTTTTACTGATTTTTACCACTTTTTGGTGAAAGGTGAAAGCTAGTTAACTAGTCTTAACTGTTTTTTGGCCAACTAATCCTCCATGATGTTTCCTCCTTCCAAATTATGGATTTAGGATTATTTTCCATCATACATCACCATTTTATCACTACTTCACAAATTCGTGAGCTTTAGAGGTGACTTGGAAAGCATTCTTTCCACCTAGGGGGGTTTTGCATATAATTAGTAAGCCTGGTTTTGTGAGGATTCAAATGGAATATTTTTGCTTTCTAATATCTGATGTAATGTTATATATTTTCAGCCATTTTATTTCCCAAGGTTGGATGATGTAAATTTATTCAATAAGTATATTCTGTTTGCATCATACATGACTGTTTTTCAGTGCTCTTAACTAGTTTTGTGAGATAATGTGTGAGAGGATGAAATTTCTTGATCAGATATTGGTGTGAACAAAATTTCACATCATCATCAGCTATAAAATATATACCAAGGTCCCTCATTCCACATGAGTACTCCAAAAAATTGTGGCTTCCCAAAATGTGTTAGCATTTGGGGAAAGGGGGTGCTTAAAAGCACTGTTTATAAAAAATGGTTGTTGAAGCGTAATGGTCTCTTTGATCAAGGTAGGAAAGATTGATAAGGAGATAAGTTTATAATTGAGATGGTTTAATATGGACCAATGAAGGGAGTGATAACATATGGATCTTTTCAATGGTAGGGTGGTACAATAATGGTAATCTCCTTGTAGGTTGGTGAATGATGGAAACATAACATGACATTTTGTAGTATGGATGAAGTGGTGGACTTATGAATATGAAATGCAAAACATTACTGTGCAAAAATGGTCATAAGTCCGGGATTCTGTGGGTTTAGCCAATGAATGATATGAATAGAGTAATATGTGTTTAAGTGCACAAGATCGGAGACTAAAAAGGACTCCCATTCCTACGGGAAGAAAGAACAACATGGGTGTCGAATGGAAAGGGGCTCTATGATGACACCCATGTTTAGGAGGCTCTACTTCCAATTAAGGGAAATGAAAAGGTGGCTGGGTTGGGCCTCTTACTCTTACAGAGGGGCATCGTACAATTGAAAATATTTCATGGAGGCTTGATGCATCAAATGTTTTGTAGAGAGAGTGCACCTATATGCCAGTTAAGGATTTATAGCTGTAGAGGATGAATGTTGGTGGAAATTCATGGAATTTGTCGCAATGAGGACCTGCACACAAAGATGATACCCAAGCATAAAAGTGTGTCTAGGAGAATAATCAATTGTATAGATAATTTAAATAGTATTAAAATTTACTTTTATCTAATGGAACGCAAATCGAGGTGGGTGGAAAAAGGATCCCAAAAATAATCTCTTGATCAAAGAAATAGGTTCACATAATCATGAAGAGATTGGAATATGATTCCAATGGTATGAACAGTGTGCCAAATGGGCGTTGTATGAGCTTAGAAATCCCATAAAAAAAACTGATGAAAAACCACTTAAATGGGGGTGGGACCCACCCTTTTGTTAGGGTTAACCTTGGCTCGGGTGTGAGTCAAATGGTTTAGGTCTCAACATGTGTTTTTGGGAACATGGTATTTGGTGGCTAATGGTATTTGGTGTTCCATGGTATTTGTTGGCCAATGGTATTTGGTGGCCCATGGTTTTGGCCTATGTTATTGCATGTAATGAAGCCTATAAAGGGATTGGAATACTCCATTGTAATGTGGTCTAGAGGTGAGAAATGGTTAGATCACTAGGACCAGATTGATTGGTTTAGGTCAAGGGAGACCCATGTCAACCCTTCTCTTTACTTTGTTAGTATATTGTTGTTGGATACATATGCTTTGTAAGTCATCTCGTAGTATTTGTTGATCCATAGTTTGTATTAGCCCATGGTATTGACCCATAGTATTGGATGCATATGCTTTATAAGTCGTCCTGTAGTATTATATGTCCCATGGTATTGAACCATAGTATTGGGAATAGACTTAGTATATAAGTGTGTGTTGAGGCCAATGAAGGTACCGTGAAGTTATTTGTATTGAGCTTGCTCAAAGGAGGTTGCCCCTCGAAGTGGCCTACGATCAATAAATCGATTCTAAGTTCTGTTATTTTTGCTATCTCGTGTGTTTTCATTAATTAATTATTGCAGGTTCTTCACATTTGGTATCAAAGCACTTTTTTGGGTGCATTGGGTGGAATTTTTGCCAATTTTTTTTTTTTTTTCGCATTTGTTGCTAGTTCAGATCTGGGAATAATCCCTATCCACTTAACTGTGGGAAGTACTTGGGCATAATCCCTAAAACTCATTGTGAGGAGTACCACAAGAACCCCGAAGTAGCTAGCCCATTGAGAGGACCTGCCAGCGAAAAGGGCAACGATCCCTACCTGATTGACTAGTTCCCACCCGTGAGGTAAACTAAGAGCTATTGTTTGTGGCAAAGCGGTTATCAGTTTTACCTGAGTCATGGAGTGAGGGGCTGCCCCAATATGCAAGCCGTCATACAACATTGGTGGCCGAGTGAAACCCCTGAACTGTTAAGAAGCCGAGCATACTTGGGGTCCATATCTATTTTCAGCTGAACTATTGCCGATCACTTCCCTGCCATTTCAGATTCAGTCGTTTTAGATCCATTCTGAGCCATTTCAGATCCATTCTGAAAGCCGTTCCAGATCCATCCATTTCAGATCCAGCAGTTTTCAATCCATTCGGAACTGTTTCAGATCCATTTTGAAAGAAAAAAATAAAAAAATAAAAGAAGAGTATAAAACTTCGTTTTTTCGCCATATCTCCTTTGTTTTAAGTTTGTTTCCCCTGAATCTTCACTAACACCCCTGCAATCTCATTCTGCATATTTCATTCTTAAGGACCTTATCCAAAATTCCACTTCCCAAAACCAAAAATTCCACATTTGTCTATTTTTAGGGTTTGCCATAACTTCTTCGATTTTCACCCAATTGCCTTCAAATTTTGCCACCGTGTGCATTCCCTATTTCTGCTTCCTTGTCCCTCTCTGACAAATTTTCTCATTCTTTCACCCCGCTTCTGAAATCCTCATTTTCTGCTTCCTTGTCCATTCGAAAGTGTCAAAAACCTAGTCAAACCCCAATTACCCATCAGAGTTTTTCCCAAATCCAAATTTCCATTTACTAAATAAGCTTATGTTTTTATACCCATTCCCACCAAAAAAAGAAAAAAAAAACTCCTGGCTATGGTTGTCACCCGTACAACAGCAAAAACCATGGAGGAAACACTTGCAGCCATCCAAACCAAACTCCAAGATCTAGATGAAAAATTTCTCGGCCTCGACCTTGATCATTCCACCATGAACAACAAATGACATCCCGAGTCTTCATCAGACAATGGGTTCTCTTCTTCCAACCATTTCTGTGGTTCGAAGCTTGATTTTCCTCGCTCCAATGGTACTGATCCGACTGGATGGATCAACAGTATTTCTGTCTGCATAATACTTTTGATGTCAACAAAGTTCCACTTGCCTCCTTTCATTTGGAACAGGAAGCTCTTCAATGGTACCGTTGGTACATCAAGGTTCATGAAGAGCCAAAATGGCAAGATTTTTGCCAGCTCCTTTTGCAACGATTTGGTCCTATTGCTTTTGATGACTTCATAGGATCCCTCACTAAACTTCGCCAAATTGGCACTGTGAGAGAGTATCAAAAATAATTTGAGAAATTAGCCAATCACACAGAAGGATTGTCTGATGAATTCTACAAGAGTTGTTTTATCAGTGGTCTTAAGGATGAAATCTGCTCAGAGGTTAAAATGTTTTGTCCCAACACAATGATGGAAGGCCTGGGGTTCGCTAAGTTGGAAGAAGACAAGATTGCAGCCCAACAACGCTCCAAACCCACTTTTTTTCCCTTTCGAAATATGGGTTCTCAATGACCTCCCATCCCGCCAGCTCCTCGCCCAACTCCTATCAAGCATTTGTCTGTAACAGAGATGCATGCATGCAGAGAAAAAGGGATTTGTTATCATTGTGATGAGAAATTCACTCAGGGACATCGATGTGTTTAGCAAAAGTTCTATCTCTTGGATGTGGATTCTCCGCTTGCCTCTGAAATTGGTGAAGAAGCTCCAGATACAATGGATGATCAGGTCGACATTCAAGAGCCTCCTATTGACCTTCCGTCTCAGGAAGACCACCCAGAGATATCTCTCCATGCTTTATCCAAAATCACCACCCCGAAACAATGCGGGTCAGGGGATACTTCAAGAAGATTCCTCTTACAATATTCATTGATTCTAGTAGCACTCATAAATTCATTGACCCTCGGATCTCCAAATAGGATGATTGTTTTTTCCATCCTTGCTCCAACTTTGAAGTCATGGTTGCCAATGGGGGCACCTTACCTTGCAAGGGAAAGTGTCATAATGTGCATATCTCTATGGAAGATTATAACCCATGCTTTGACATGTTTTCCTTGTCCTTAGGCAGATGTGATGAGGTTTTGGGTGTTCAATGGTTACGCACACTTGGCCCCATCTTATGGGATTTTGCTGAACTTTGGATACAGTTTTTAGTCAATGGGACACAACAAAAATTTATGGGCTTACAACTTGGGTCTCTCTACATCATTAGTTCACATCACCTGGAAAAGATCCTTAAGAAGAATTCACATGGTGTCATCACTCAGGTCCATTCCACTCAGATGCACCCATCAACGGTCTCCACAACTTCCTTGGATAGATATGCAGGTGTCTTTGCTGAACTAGTGGGATTGTCTCCTTCAAGAGACCTTCCCAGTAAGCATTTAGCTGCATCTACATCTCAGTAGGAAATTATGGCTATTTTGCATGCAGTACAGAAGTGGAAGCCATCCCTATTAGGGAATTATTTCTGCATCAAGAATGATCTCCAGAGTCTGGAAAATTTCCTGCAACAATGGGTCTCCTCCCCAACACACCTGAAATGGGTTATCCAACTCATGGGTTATGACTATGCGATCACTTACAATAAGGGTAAGGACAATATGGTGGCAAATGCTCCTTCTCGCACATTTGATGACCCAGTTTCTCTTACAACTATTTCTCTGCTTGTTCCAAATTGGTTGCAATCTATTCAACATGGCTATCTCTTTTATGAACTCCATGCTTCTTCATCGGCAGGGCACTCTGGGTTCCTCAAAACGTATGACCGAGAACAATGTAACTTCTTTTGGCAGGGACTGAAAATGACAATTCAACAGATGGTGGCTGACTGTGATACTTTCCAGGTCAACAAGGGTGAAACAATCCTCCTTTCGGGACTGCTCGGTCCCTTTCCCATCCCTACACAGATTTGGACAACTAATTCTATGGATTTGCTAAAAGCGCTTCGGTGGTACAATACCCCATCTAAAAGGACACCATATGAAGCAGTCTATGGACATGCACCGCCAGTTCTTCTTCCATACACCCTCAATAACTCCCCATTTCAGGAAGTTGGTTCGGTTCTTCGAAACCACGATCAAATTCTTCTCATTATGTAGGACAATCTTCACATGGCAAGAATTCGACTGCAACAACAAGCCGAGCAACACCGTTCTGAGCACACTTTTCACATAGATGATATGGTTATTCTTCGTCTATAGCCTTCCAAGCAATCCTCCCCGAAACTCAAAAGGTGTTGGTGGCCCGGAATGCAACCCGAGGATGCTACAGGGGAAACACTTCTTCAGATTCTTCATCAATTTCCACATCTATAGCTTTGAGGACAAAGCTTTTTCTAAGGGAGGGGATGTTAGGAACCCGTGTCAACCCTTCTCTTTACTTTGTTAGTATATTTTTGTTGGATGCATATGCTTTGTAAGTCGTCCCGTAGTATTATATGTCCCATGGTATTGACCCATAGTATTGGGCATAGACTTAGTATATAAGTGTGTGTTGAGGCCAATGAAGGTACCATGAGGTTGCCCCCTCGAAGTGGCCTGCGATCAATAAAGTGATTCTGAGTTCTGTTATTTCTGCTATCTCGTGTGTTTTCATTAATTAATTATTGCAGGTTCTTCACAGACCCACCTTTTTGTTAGGGTTAACCTTGTATTGGGCCTGAGTCAAATGGTTTAGGTATCAACATGTGTTTTTGGGAACATGGTATTTGGTGACCAATGGTATTTGGTGACTAATGGTATTTGGTGTTCCATGGTATTTGTTGGCCAATGGTATTTGGTGGCCCATGGTTTTGGCCTATGGTATTGCATGTAATGAAGCCTATAAAGGGATTGGCATACTCCATTGTAATGTGGTCTAGATGTGAGAAATGGTCAGATCACTTGGACCAGATTGATTGGTTTAGGTGAAGGGAGACAATAGATCTATTATGGTGGTTTTTCCCGATTTGGGTTTTCCACGTAAACACTATGTGTCTATCTTTAATGGTTTCTTGTCTATTTTATTTTTCTTGCAAGTTATTGTATTTTAATGTTCGTTAAATCCTTAATAAGTGGTATTGGAGCATAAGGTTGGAGATCCTCGAGGCCATATCCTTGTATCTAAATCAAAATTGTATGGGGTGCATGTTCGGTGGTACCTGACACCCCTGTAGCTTAGTGGTTCCTTTCATAATGTGATTTCTCCAGGTACTTAGAAGCACGGAACAAATAATTGTATCCCTCTTATGCATAAAGAAGGGATGTTTCATCAAGTGTGCAATGAATCAATAGGTAGGTATGAGGGTGGTAGGTGTACTCGTAGCCTAGCTTGATGTGGATCGGAGAGTGGTGGCGTTAGCGATCAAAATGTAATGGGTTTTTTAGACCGTTTTCATAAATCTCTATTTGACTTATTGCTCTCAGTGAAAGTTTGGCTAGTAATTTAACCTCCAGATTATTCATAAAATCTCCCATTTATCGCTTGTACCTAAGATTGTCTCCCGACTTGCAATACAAAATCATAATAAATTGTTAAGCCATATAATCTATAGGCCTAGACCACACTTCAATTTATTCCCAAGTCTATAAGCCTTTCAGGACTTATGAGTTTTTATCAAAAGTTGGAGGGCCCACGAGCCACACATCAGTTACAAAGCCCAGCGTTGAGCGCCCAGCTCCTTTCCTGTTCACCTCATTGAGCTAGCAATATAAACCTTGGCTCATGTAAAAGTCTTAAGCCTTTGAATCTCCATGCATGAGGGATTATTTCATTAATAAAATAATAAAAAATAAAAAATAAAGCGCAGAACGCAGAGATACTATGTGCCATGTTTACATGCAGAAGAGTTCAAAGCGTTACTGGTGTAATGCGCAGGTGTCAAAGCAATACCGCCAAGTGTATTTATAAGTATTACAGGGAAAACATTGGGTCGACATTTCCATTTGTGACAGCGCAGGAGTTTGGTGACTGAATATAGTTCAGTTTCTAGAACGATTGACAAATTAGAAACATCAAGTCGTGATTTTGAGTATGGATACTCAACCAGCGGTCCGATAGCCAGAAAGTGCAACCTGTGACATCTACAAATGCATCCCGATATTAGCAACTTTGCAAGTGTGTTCTTTATATCGTATTTTATTTCCATTTTTACAACTGCTATTCGTGATCTACGCTGAAGCGATGTTGGCATTGATGAATGGTAGAGGAATGCGCAATTTCGAGAGATTGGAGGTGTATCGGCACATCTATTTGCTATTTTTCAGGCTACTAAAAAGTCTCAGAAGATCTGCCCTAAAAGATTTGGAAGCAAGAAGACATTTCATTTTTGTGAATTTTGAATATTTTTGTAAGCAGACTTACGGTGGCTTAGGATAACATTTCGACTGTTCATTAGCCACCGAAAGTTGATTAAATTTTGCCTCTCTTAACCACCGAAAGCGCAGGTATTGGCAGATTGATATTCTTTTTGCTCAAATCTCGGTTTTTTTTGTCTTCAAACGGCACGAAGAGGGTTTCTAATGGGAGATAATAATTAGAGGCATTTATTTTAATGCTCTGTTTCATTTTTAGAGGCATATGGTAAGGGAATGAAGCCAAATCGCATTTCTTTTCTTAACAGAAATTGCCCAGCTGTCAAAGATGTGGTATTAGAATATGGTTTGGTTTCTTTTATATAGGATCGGTTCCTATTATTTTGCTATTAGTTTCAGTTACATACTATCTTTAGTTATTCGATCCTTTTTTATAGGATCTCATTTTCTGATGTAAACGATATAAAGCTAAAGTTTTCAGTCAGATACAGAAAGAAGCAGTCCCAAGGACTGTGATTCGACTTTGAGAATTTGTCCAACTCTTTTAACAGATATTTTGAATATATATCAGGATACGAGATTCTTTCACTGTGTTTTGCAGATATTCATTCTTCTATCTTTTTTGTGCTTGTGAGTGATGTTATATACATTTATCCATGTTTATCTAATGACAGATAACTGTCATCTTGTCTCCTCATTGATAGACTAGGCTAATAAGTGTTTCTTCCTTTTTATAACTGTCCATTCGCATATGCTCCATGTATGTATTTCTGCTAGTATAATAAGTGTTCTTCACACATCCATTATATCCTTAAATCATCTGAACAATGTAGTAGAAAGCCTTGTTTGTTTGAGTATCTTCATGCGTGTTTGAGTGAGTGAGTTTGTGAGCAAGTTACTTGACTCGATTCATCCTTCATATTATCGAGCATTTAAGTTACCAGGTTCATTCCCCTCACAGTCAAGGAAAGACTCCTGGAGTGATAACAAATTGGCGTCGTTGCCGGGGAACGAAAGTGAAAGCAGAGTTTCCCTTGGAGAACGACATAGATCTGTTTCTTGATGGTAGACAAGAGATAGACATAATTTTCGACTGTAATCATTTTCTTGCTGACTCCACATTAAAGACTCCACCGGGAAGGACCCGGTTGACCAAAGATGAAGAGGCTAAATTGAAAATCTAGGTACCAGTTCATAAGTTACTTTATGAACGGTTGTTATTCTTTATCAGCTCCTTTATACTTTTCCCTTCACATGTTAAAATAATTATCCTCTGTTTTGTATATTCTGAAGATTATCAGCCATCTTTTATAAATCCATCTTTAGAAGAATATTTATAGCCTGCTTGTATTGTAGAAGTTGAATTAGTCTTTGTGCCTCAGCTCATTTATAAAAATGAATTCTGTATCCAAATTCCTTCTATTGAGCATCCATGTAACCTTGAGGAGGCAGAACTTGTTTCAAAACCTGTGCAGATCACAACACCTTCTGCCCTTATCGTTGATCCTCCTTGTCAAACTATTAACCCTCATGATCAGCCCACTGCTTTTCAAGTCAAAATCAGAAATAGGATGTTTAAGCCTTTGAAGCTGCCCTATCTCCTTCATCCTTATCTTGTTGACTGTTATGAATGTCTCCCTTGGTTTTTTGGAGAAGACCAAGCTTTAGCTGAAAGGAACTTGCAATATTTTGAAAATGTTATTGATCAGTTCGAGATTGTTCATGAAGATGTGATCATGAGACGTTTCTCTAAGACCTTGATCAGAGAGGCTACTGCATGGTTTAAGGGTCTGAGAGTTGATTCTATTGGCTCTTGGATCGAGTTCTCTAATGCTTTCATGAAGTATTGGGGTGAGTACAAATCACTAGATTCATATCTTGCTGATTTTTATGCTTTGAAGAGAGAGCAGGGTGAAGATTTGTCCATCTTCAATCAAAGATTTTACAACATCTACCATGACATGCCTTTGGAGATCCGGCCTACAGAGACAGCTGCCATGATATATTATGTTATGGGTCTTTATTCAGAACTCGTTTTTCTTCTTCTAGAAAGAAAGTCTTCATCCTTAACCCAATTGTTTGAAGATGCTCAAGAGGTTGAGGAAAATATCCGTGCATCCAGGTGGATCCAAATGCAGGCTGACTCTGAAAATCTGCAAGCACATGAACAAAGGAACTGTGAGTATGGTCCAGATTTTGAACAACAAAGTAACAAGTCTGAAGAAGATTTGGAACAGCAGCAAGCATATGAGATCATTTCAGATTGAGGTCAAAATTCTTCAATATTTTCTAAATACTTTAGAAACAGGTATGAGTCGGAATGCTATGATCAGTTTGCTAACCGGTATGAGCCTATGATAACTGAAGATTGCATAGGAAATTATATGTTTTTTGATCCTTATTCATATGATTTTAATACTATTTTATCATTATCTTCTGAGCACTTTTTCGAAGAGAAAGTTGTGATGATTGATAATCAAGATCTGAGCTCAAGGGAACGTGAAGGCGGCCAGTCTTCTAGCATAGGAACTGTCATGGCTGAGCAAGAGGCTGCCATAGATGTGTAGCTGTTTCCAGAAGAAAAGTATGTTTCTGATTTTCCTTTTAAGGATCCAGTGGCAGCATTCATGGAGTTATACATTTCAGAAAACCTGAATATTTCAGATTTCTTAAACTTATCAGCAGTTCCAGGTGAGTATGATTTCTTGAAAGAACTCTCATCACTATTGTTACATTTCAAACATCAGTTGTTGATTAGTGACAAAGACAAGGTTTATTCAATTTTAAAATTACTTGAATGGCTGTTATGGAAGTCAGCATTTACCTAACCAAATTGCACAGCTGGTTAGAGTAGAATAGGGTAGGAAATAAGCTCGCTGCCCAAGCATTTATTTTCTTCTAGTTTGCAGCAGAAATAACAGTCAATCTGTATGAATAAAGGAATATTTTGAGAATGGCAATTTTTGAAGGTGTGCAGAGATCAGTTGCATAGGCTAAATGACTCCATAGCCCAATGGTGAAGGCGACTGGAACTACTAGGTTCTTGGAACCTCACAGGGAGGATTCCATCCCCGAGTTGGAGCCAGATGTTAGCGATCAAAATGTAATGGGTTTTTTAGAGCGTTTTCATAAATCTCTATTTGACTTATTGCTTTCAGTGAAATTTTGGCCAGTAATTTAACCTCCAGATTCTTCATAAAATCTCCTATTTATCGCTTGTACCTAAGATTGTCTCCTGACCTGCAATACAAAATCATAATAAATTGTTAAGCCATATAATCTATGGGCCTAGACCACACTTCACTTTATTCCCAAGTCTATAAGCCTCTCAGGACTTATGATTTTTTATCAAAAGTTGGAGGGCCCACGAGCCACACATCAGTTACAAAGCCCAGCGTTGAGTGCTCAGCTCCTTTCTTGTTCACCTCATTGAGCTAGCAATATAAACCTTGGCTCATGTAAAAGTATTAAGCCTTTGAATCTCCACGCATGAGGGATTATTTCATTAATAAAATAATAAAAAATAAAAAATAAAGCGCAGAACGCAGAGATACTATGTGCCCTGTTTACATGCAGAAGAGTTCAAAGTGCTACTGGTGTAATGCACAGGTGTCAAAGCAATACTGCCAAGTGTATTTATAAGTATTATAGGGAAAACATTGGGTTGACATTTCCATTTGTGACAGCGCAGGAGTTTGGTGACTGAATATAGTTCAGTTTTTGGAACGATTGACAAATCAGAAACATCAAGTTGTGATGTTGAGTATGGATACTCAACTAGCGGTCCGATAGCCAGAAAGTGCAACCTGTGACATCTACAAATGCATCCCGAGATTAGCAACTTTGCAAGTGTGTTCTTTATATCGTATTTTATTTCCATTTTTACAACTGCTATTCGTGAGCTACATTGGAGCGATGTTGGCATTGATGAATGGTAGAGGAATGAGCAATTTCGGGTGATTGGAGGTGTATTGACACATCTGTTTGTTATTTTTCAGGCTACTAAAAAGTCTCAGAAGATCTGCCCTAAAAGCTTTGGAAGCAAGAAGACATTTCATTTTTGTGAATTTTGAATATTTTTGTAAGCAGACTTATGGTGGCTTAGGCGAACATTTCGATTGTTCATTAGCCATCGAAAGTTGATTAAATTTTGCCTCTCTTAACCACCGAAAGTGCAGGTATTGGCAGAATGATATTCTTTTCGCCCAGATCTCAGTTTTTTTGTCTTCAAAAATGCGTTAGGCCCCCTGCTACCCAGGTGCCTCTACTTATTACATTGTTTCAACCCTATTTTAAGCATTGGAAATCACAATCTCAATCCATTGGATTCTTTCTTATAAATAAGGGAAAACAAGAACTTTGTGTCTCTCTTTAGATTTGACTGGAGCTTGGGTCTTTCCATTCTTTTGTATTTACTTGCACTTGTCCACATATAGTCTCACTCACTTGATTAGTTGATTAAAATATGCTAAAACAAATAAATTGATAACTACTAAATCACATTGTTCTATAATCAATCAAATTGAATTCTATCCTACAGAAAGGAATTTTTTTTTTTTTTTTCTTTGCTCCTTCATGGAAAAATGGAATGTATTTGATATATTATGGACTCATCATATCCCTCGAACTTGAATGTGTTACTCATCCTTGTGTAACTCATCTTGCTGTTCGATGGCTTCTCTGATGTCCCAAGCAATGACCTAGGAGTTCCTCCCTGATGGTAGTATACCTCACTCTGTTCTTCCTTGGCCCAAGCCCTCCTTTCTTCTTCCTCATCGATGTTCTCTTTAATTACCAGGGGGAGAAAGAATGGTGGACTCAACTTCATTCTAATCCATTTGAGTTTGTTCTTCATCAAATATTCCTTGTACATCTTTTCCCTGATTAGTGCGACTTCCAATATGTGGGGGGAATGCGGTTCATGCTTTTTCAGGTCTCCTGAAACTCTTTTTTATCGATCTTTTATGACCTATTGCACCTCCCTGAGTGTGCTCTGTGTGGTTTTTTCAAAGTTCTCTATGGATTCTTATTGCTTTTATTCAAGTATGGGAATCAAGTCCTCATAAGCGGTTATGGCACAATGATCCTAGATCACCTTCTTTGGGTGCATGGCCTCGGTTCTTATCCATAGTGAATTTCCCATTCCTCTGTCTGGTAGAGGTGAGCGTCTTGTGATATCTCCATATCATGATTCATCCATGAACACAATGCCCTGAGCTGGAAGTCACCCACATATGGGTTTGGTGACCAGTTCGGTGAATTGGGTACGACTAGGTTGTGGAGAAAAAAATCACATAGTTGATCCTTTTCTAGTTCTGTGCTCTCCAGAGAATTATCCACAAACTGTTTCGAGGTGGATACCTCCAGGGGTAAGTTATGTTTCATTCTATGCAACTAAAAATGACACCATTTCTCTCTGATATATACTATATAGATCTGGGATGGAGGCCTATACCCGATTATCTCTTCATACAATTTGGCAGTAGTGACTAGGGTAGTTTCCAATTGTAAGATATGTTGGTCTTTTTGTGCCAACCTCTCCCGATATTTACTCAATTCTTCCTGCAATGTCTAGCTTTGTTGTTCCATTTGCTTCAGTTGTCCAACATGCTGCATTTTCAATATTTGAATTTTCTCATGCATGATTGGGGGTGCTGCCGATGATGCAACCTGGTTCTTATGGAGTCGTGCCTCAATATTCAGTGCTGCCAACTCTTCTCTAACTTTTGATAGTTCGGAAAGCGCATCAGCTAGACATCAATCCTCTTTAGTCTGTGTCTCTTCTTTGGATGTTGCATGGTCCTTGAGTGGCATGTCTTCTCCCATTGGTGTAAAAGGATCCCCTTGTTCTGTCCCACCATCCTCGGAGTCTTGTTGGTCCAGGGGTATCGAGCCTGCTTCGTCTTCATCTTCTTATTTATTTTTCCTTTCCCTCTCTTCCCTGGATTTTGACTCCTACTTAAGCCTTCTTCTCTGCTACCTAAACTTTGCTTAAAAGATCCATGTTCAAAAATTATTTTCAGGGAAGAGAACATGAATACCCAATTGATATACCAATAAAAATATCATGACTGCCATTGTTCTTGGGCTCACGAGCATTATTCATAAGATATGAATACCCCATTGCCCCCTTTGACTGCATAATGATGCTACTGTCCCAACTAAAATAATATGGATTAGGCAGTGAGCATTTGGCATTCTGCAATGTAGTTGTTTTACTTGAACTCTATGTTATCATAGGGTTAATCATAGCAGATATTGAACTAAATCCCACTATGTGGAAATTTACAAAGGCACTCTAACCCTATATCCCAATATGCTCTTCAGTTTCACGCATCCTTATAACCCACAACACCTCCAAACATACCAATGTTTCCATACTCAGTAGCACTTCTAACTTAGAGAACCCACCGACCTATAACCACCAAAGATTTGTCACTGCTAAAACCTCGGCTTCACGCACACCCTATCCACAAATCCTTCAAAAATCCTGTCATTGATTCTTTTTGCTTAGGATTTGATTTCTCACACTCTGTTGTTCTAGCTAAAAGATTCACCCTGGCTGCTAAAAGAATGCAATGAATAAGGGCTCTTTGATTGGAAATGTAAACCTCCCCATTTTTTTGTTATATATAAATAGGTGTTGGTTCAATCAGTAGGCTAAGTAATTTCTCCCGCCGATTCATTCCCACATATTAAAAACTTTTAGACTCCCGCCGATTCATTCCCACTTGTTAAAATATTTTAGGTGGCTATGATAGCTAGCCATTCCGATTCATTCCCACCTATTAAAACCTTTTAGGTGGGTATGATAGATAGCCACGATGCTTTCCATTTCATGGTCATCCATCTCGTTGAGACTCACCAATTTGGTATGGTATTGATGTGAATTTTTAAAATTCATTTCACATGGTACATATAATTGTAATTGTAATGCAATAAAAGCCCTTTGGTATGATATTGATGTGAATATTTCAAATTCATTTCACATTGTACATATACTTGTATTGCAATGAAAGTCCTAGTAGAAAGGTTGTTTTAATGGACCACCTTCAAATTGGAAGAAAATAAGAAATATTTATATTAAGGTAGAGGGGTAGTAAGGGCACACCTATATAACAATTTAGGGTGAAAGAAGAACCATAGGCAATTCCAAATCTAGTTTATTGAATTGATCCATAAACAATCACATTTGATTGAGTGAAAGAAGCAAAAGTCAAGGTGGTGGAAACTAGGGCAGAGTTCGTATACAAGGTTTTGATAATAACGTATTTATGGGCGACCCAGTAATGTAGGTGAATCTAGGAATAACCTATAGATGCACTAGGGGCATAACCATATGTAGAGGTAAAGGAGGTTCCAAGCGTGGTCCCACCAACGACATAAGTAGCATTTAACCTATTAGTCCATGATCCATTAAATTGATCCTAAGGAGATATAGGAGCAAGAATAGGAGACGAGGTTTGTAGAACAAGCACAAAATTGACATAAAACTAAAATCAATCAACTCAATAGAATGGCTAGGAAACTCCAAAATGAAGTATAGTGTAGAAAACAGAACAAAGATTGGAGACCACAACCATAACAAGGAGCACAAGGAATTGAAGCATGAAGAATGATACAATCTTTCTCAAGAATGATCATATTTTTGACTTATCCCTATCCATATCAATCTGATCTATAAAATTATCATGGTAGTAGTAAGGATAAAATATGAACTTAGGCCAAGATTGAATTTCCCAAATTTCAAAAGGGATGATGCAGCTTAGAGTGTCTAAGGCACACACCACTTGAGCACTAACCTTCATTACCACCATGGAGCAATACCCACACTGCATGTACTATCTCATCATCCATGGGAACATATAGCTCACTTGACACATCTCATCCCTATGATGTTTCATATGCAAGACAAACTCACTCTGCTACCAAACAAGTTGGAGTAGCCCTTATATAGGCCCATGGTTTATTTTATTTCAATCAAATGCAACGTGTTTGAATTAGGATCACTTCTATGCAAGAAAAGGGGGCCACCCTCTAACCCCAACTATTCCTCAATGACAAATAGGGTACAAGTATCGTGAGGGAAAGTTGAAAAGAACCATACAAAAGGGAGTGCAATAGAAATAAATCCGGTGCAAACAATCAGTCGAAGGAGCAAAGTGACAGGTCTTATTGGTCGGGTGGAAAATGTATAAGTATATATTAATGTAGTAAAGACCATAGGTTACTTCGAAGTGATAGAAACCATGGATGAAGGCCTTCCCATTTGTTGCTAATATAACTATTCTTGGAAGCCAAATAGGAGATGACAGAGTCCTACAGTTGTCTTCCCACATCCTCACCTCATTGGCAGGGAAAATAAATATACTTCTTTCTTGTTTCGAATGCATCTTAGTATTCTTTGATTTTAAAAAGATGCCTCAGTTGGAATGAAATGAATTTTCATTTGAAAACTTGCATTTCGTAAGCCCTGGGCTACCTTCTCTAGGTTAATAATTAAGTAATTCATTTACGAAATGGACTTTGGTGAAAAGAGGGTTGAATATTCTATTTTTGGTAGTAAATGGATCATGTTGATCATAGTTATTGTAGGGCACTACATCACACTAACTGCATGGACACTCCTTACAACACCCCCTTCCTTGCATTATTTATAAGTATTGCATGGATTCTATGCATATATATTTTTTCATATTCTATTGGTGAAAGGAGGGGTCTACTCTATTGCTGGCAATAGATGGATCATGTTGGTCATAGTGGTCGTAAGGCCCTACATACTAATCATACATACATTCCTTATAACATTTCCTTCCTTGTTGTAATACCCCAATTTTGACCCCTGTGAAATATTGGCTTTTAATGTAAATATTGTATACATGCGTTGTATGTTTCCTTAGCATGGAGCTCAAGGCCAAGGCCCCGCTAGTGTATGTTCGGATTTTATTTAAAGCAAGAAGTATTTGATATTTTGATACCCATGTGCTATTAAGCCATGGAATATTGTAAATTGATGTAAATATTCATATTGCAATAAAATACCAAAACTGGCTATGGAAGCAACCAATGAGAAGGGGGCCATGTGTATCCACTAGGGAGTGGTGAGGGGGTTGTGGGGATGAACCGTGCGCTGCCAAATGTCATTGTGAGAACCCATTTGACTTTCCTTGATGACATTTATTTATGTTGCAAGGAAGTAGTCGAAGATTTCAATCCATGGCTTCAATGGAGCATGGGCAACCCAAAAATTCGTATTTGCAGGTATGGGATTTGTTTTTTTATACCACAAGCCACTCTACCTCATGGGAGTTGCTTCTTCCTCATTCCCAATCCAGTGTGGAACGACCCAGCATCATTTTCCATCCAAAAACGAGTTGCCAGCAATGAGAAAAACCATAAATCGCAACTTTGAAAGAACCCACGTTCTGAAGAGCCAAAAACGCCCAGATTTGGTATTTAACAGTAAAATCCAATGGGGGATCCATAGATATGAACATTGGGGTGAATTTGAGAGGATTAGATACCCCGAAATCCATTGGAAAACCCAATTTTTTTTACAGCCCAGAAAATCAGTGACGGGATTGAGTTATTTGATGAACATAATTGTGAGAAATCCAATTGTGAATGACTGAGCAGAGGTTGGGTTTGATTGATAAACCCAGTGAAGGCTAGAATCTCAAGGATTAGCAGCTGGACCTTTCTATGCCCACCCTGAAGAGCACTGGAGGGAAGGGACGCCTGAGGGACTGTGCAGTAAAGAAGGGGACCTTCCTTGTGTTGGGTGTGGTAGGTAATGTGGGTGCCTTGACTGTTGAATTCATTTGAGATGCCTGTAGCTCTATGGTTGAGATCACTGGCTTAACATTGCCCTCCTTTGTCTTTCATATGCTTGACAAACCCAACTGTGTGTTGCCTTAGCATAGTTGTTGAGTGAAACCATGGCTCTGAGTGAGCCCAGCTAGTTCCTCCTTAGTGGATACACAACCCAGCTCAGGGGTGATCTCTCAGCTGAAAGGATACAAGCTGGACAGAGATCTATGGTTGGGTGGAACGTTGCTCTCACATAGCCAGTTGTTTGGACAACTTCATCTTCAAGATAAGTGTTATCTGTGTTATAAATTATATGCATTATGTGTTCTGCATTGTGCTAATTCAGAATGATATTTATTCATGATTAATGGAATTGGTATGAAGTTTGTGCATAGCATGAGAATGGGATGGATTCTTTACCTATTGATGCATCATTTGCTTGAGATAAATATGTTGATGTATGTCTATTGTGAGTGTGCAATTATGTATTGTAATTCCGCTGTGTAATTTAATTGTTCATTTTATTTAAATGGCAAAATTTTTACCATTATGGCCTTGGGGAAGAATTAGACACCCCATGTTATAGTCATGTTCCCTCCCTTGCATTTCAGGAGAGAAGGGGACGTTACACTTGTAGTAACTATGAATATTGCATGGATGTTTTGTGTGTGTGTGTGTGTGTGTGTGTGTGGCCTTCTACATACTACATGCATTAATGGTTTATGCATGTTCCCTTCAAAAGTATGGACTTTTGGGGGAGATGTGAGAGTTTTGCATTGGTAATGTCAACTTTTGGCAAGGGGTGAGGGAAGGAATCTGGTAACGATTAAGGGTTTCTAACAAACCTATAAGGAAGTGCTCAAAACCAGTAGGGATAATTATTGTTCCAAGAAGCACATTATCAAACCCAACATGGGGGAAGGTATTCACAAATGAGTGCAACATCACATTGGATTTTCACATTAATTTTTATTTAAAAAAATAATATGTCTTAATTATAACCTGTGTAGATTCATCTTAACCCTGGATATATCAAGCACCAAGAGGGACGAAATCCCTCGAGGTGAAAACCTTTCCACAAAAATTTCATCATCAAGAAGATTTTCACCTCAAGATATTTGATCCCACTAGGCACTTAATACATCCAAGGTTAAGATGGATCTATGATAGTTGTATGGAGTAATTCCTTTCGAACTTCCTGGAGCAATTCCAGGCACTATTCCAGGCGATATGCTTGGCTCTATATCTAGCGCTATATCAGGCGTTTTTTCGGGTGCAATTCATTGTGTAATTCCCTTCATAATTCCTGGCCCAATTCATGGCGTAATTCCTTTCAAAATTCCTGGAGCAATCACTTACTCTATACCTGGCGCTATTTTGGACATTATTTTGGAGGCTATTCTGGTCGTTAAATGGGATGTTATTATGGACGCTAATTGGGATGCTAATTGAGATGCTAATTGGGACGCTAATTGGGTTGCTAATTAGTGTCCCAATTAACATCTACTTTCAAAAAATGACGCAAATAACACCATTAAAAGTGCCATCTCGTGGAAAAGCATCCATTTTGAACAAAAAATGATGAAAAATACACTAAAAGTGATAGTGGACGCTAAAAAGGGAGCTAAAACAGACGCTAATTCTAGGATTTGTTGTAGTGCATCCTCCTTGAATTGCTTCAGGAAAACAAGCCGAAAGCTCCTTTCCATTTCAACTCATTATGGATTAAAGATGAAAGTTACTTACAGTTGATTAAGGAGTGTTGGAATCCAATAAAACCTTCATCGCATGACTCCTGTATGAAGCAATTAAGGGACAATCTAGCTAAAGCAAAGGAAGCTTCCAAGAAATATTCTCTCAATTATAACAAAAATCAACAAGCTCATTTAAAAGAAGTGGAAGAGGAAATCTCCGCTCTTTACAAAAATAATCATTTGGGTGTTTTCTCCTTAGTAGAGATGGAGAAATTAAAGGCTCTGGAACTAACAAGATCGGATCTTCTAGCCAAAGAGGAGTCTTTATGGAGATTAAAAAGCCGAGCATGTTGGATAGCAGAAGGGGATAATAATACTAATTTTTTTCACAGATATGCCTCCTATCGGCATAATCTAAATACAATAAGTGAAATCCAAAATGAAGAAGGAGTAACAGTATTAAATTTCCAAGACAAAGCAATAGCAAGAGTCTCTTTCTTAAGCTCTCTATTCAAAGAAAAGGAGGGGTGCCAAATCCAAGAGATTTTAAAAGTTCTCAGTCTTTTTCCCAAATCTATTTCAGAAGAAATGAATGACTCCATAATGAAGGAATTCATAGAGGAGGAAGTAAAATCTACTTTATCATCTTTCCAGAAAGGTAAGAGTCCAAGTCCTGATGGGTTCACAATGGAATTCTTTCTGGGTTTTTACGATCTGATGAAAATAGACTTATTATTGGTTGTCCAAGAATCACAAAAATACGGGAAAGTCTTAGGGGCTCTAAATTCACTTTTCTAGCTCTCATTCCCAAAAAACAGAAGGCCCAATCCTTTGCTTATTTTAGGCCAAAATCATGTTGCAACTTGATTTATAAACTTATAGTGAAAGTCATTTCTATTTGGTTGAAGCCTATATTAAGCGAAATCATCTCAGAGGAACAGTTTGGCTTCCTGTATAATCTCCAAATTCACGATGCTGTATCTTTGGTGCAGGAAATGATTCATTCTATCACTGAAAAAAAAGAAAGAGATTTCTCTCTAAAACTGGACCTTTCCGAGGCATATTACATAGTTAATTGGACCTTTCTTAGACTCCTGCTTATTCAAGTTGGCTTCTTGGTGGACCTGGTGAATTGGATAATGGGTTGTGTAAACTCAGCCTCATTTGCAATCCTCATCAATGGTTCTCGTTTTGCTTTCTTCCGTTCATCTAGAGGACTGAGACAAGGTTTCTCGTTGTCCCCATTTCTTTTTCTCTTAATAGTGGAAGCCCTAAGCAAGCTAATGCAGCAGGAAAGGAACTCGGGTTCCTTCCAGGGGATTCAAGTATTAGAGACCTCTCTTCTTACTCATTTACTTTTCGTGGATGATGTAATACTCTTTGGTAAAGGAACCGAGGATAATTTAAGTGCTCTAGAAAACATCTCTCTTTATATCAACGGGCTATGGACATGGAGATCAATCTAGATAAGTCAAACCTAGTGGTGCATGATTTTCCTAAAGAACTTCGTAAAAGAGCGGTTTCTCTCCTATCAGTCCCTCTATCCTTTTTTGAGGAGGGTTTCAAATATCTAGGCTTTATCTCAAAGCCTAATGCTTACTCATTCAAATATTGAATATGGCTTGTCAAGAAAGTGGAAGCTCGAATCTCCTGTTGGGAAAACAGGTTCCTATCTAGAGGAGGAAGGTTAACACTTTTAAAGCGATTCTACAAAGCATCCCTATTTATTGGGAAGATGTAGCTTACATTCCCAAGAGGATACTAGTCAAGATCAGGAAGAAATGCCTATCCTTTCTATGGACATCAAGTAACAAAAGAGAAGGTATTCCTCTGGCAAAATGGACCACTGTAGCAAACTTAAAATAGCTAGGGGGTTGGGGGATAAAAAATCCTCTTACTTTATGTCAAGAGCTGGCAGCCAAATATTTGTGGAGATTAGCTCAACACTCTACATCTTTATGGGGAAAAACTCTCATCTCCAAATATTGTACAAATGCCTCTATTATGGACTAGTTTAGAAGTAGAGATAAATCATATCAGGGAGGCTCAATTGGCTGGAAAGCATTGGTTATTTCCTTTCCTCTTATTGGGAATTGGACTGCATGGAGAATAGGCAGCGAAAGATAGGTCCGAATAGGCTCAGACCCTTGGGTCAGTGCTGGAGATGGGTATTGTCTTTTAAAAGGACTAATTAAGAGGCTCAAGAGATCCGATATCCATGTTTTAGTGGATGTGAAGGTAAATGACACCCAAAATAGTAGATGGATTACGGCGGATGAGATAGGCCTGGGCAACGAAGAAGCCTCAGAATGGTTGAATCACCTAAATCTTCTTAGGTTGAATTTTGTTGTTCCGTTTGAAGACGCTGAAGATAAGCTAGTTTGGACCTTGAATAGATTAAATGGAGATTATACAGCCAAAATTGGTTACGAAGCATTCAACAAAAATCAATTTAGTGGAGAAATAAAATGGTGGTGGTCTGTGGTATGGAAAATGAGGGGCACCTTGAAAGCAAAGATTGTACTATGGCTAGTCTTAAGTGACAAGCTTCTTACATGGGATAACTTGATTAAACGAGGTTGGATTGGTCCTAATCGTTTCTCTCTATTTCATGCTTCTGGTGAAACCTTGGCCCACTTATTTTCCTCATGTTTTTATGGAGAAACAGTCTGGAAGGACGCCACAAAGAAGCTCATGGACACTGAAATCCCTATGGACTTGACTATGGAAATTTGTTGTCACAATTGGTGGAAGAACCCATTGGTATGCAATTTCGATGCATTCCCTTCCTTTTTTATATATGGCATCTGGTGGGAAAGGAACTCTATAATTTTTCTCGAAAATAGAATCCTTGCTGAAGTTACATCAACCATAATTGTGCAGTGGGATAAGGAACACAAACAAGAAGAGATTAAAAAAAAATAGAGAATTCTGATCCATCCAACCATAGACAACAGTTATCCATGGGCTTACTTCGACGGGGCCAGCCATGGTAACCCTCAATTAGGAGGCTCAGGAGGAGTTATATATCTAAATAATCACAATAAAATATTCATCATCTATGGTATAGGGCATGGCACTAATAGCAAAGTGGGATTAACAACACTCTGGGAATTTCTTCTTACTGCTCTAAGGCATCCGATAACGAATCTTCAAGTATTTGGAGATTCAAAAATGGTTATTGAATGGGCAAATCATAAGCTTCAGATTAGAGCTCCGCATCTTCAGTCCCCGCTGGCACAAATTTAGAACCTAATCTCATGCTTCAACAAAATCTCTTTCAGTCATGTGTACAGGGAACTCAACTCAGAGGCTGACCTTCTCTCAAAAAAATCTCTGTTGATTCCACCAGGAGAAATAAGAGTGGAATTTCAGCTTCCTCACTCTTAATCTGAAGATGAAATTCAATTTTTGGTGAAACTATTTTTCCTTGAGATGCATGTCTAAGATATGCGGTTAGTTAAAACTAATCCTTCATGTATTGGTACTCAAATGTAGGGATTAGCAATTGTCTTGAATGATATCAGGACATAATAGTATTTTGGGAAAATTCTGATTCAAACTGTAATGGACAGAATTATGTAATATAATGTAAACTTTCTGAATATAAATGGATATCTCTTCATGGGCAGTTTATGATCACTCTTTATTTAGAGTGAGATATTTTCCTTACGGAAGATTAATTATTATTACTATGGTCAATTATTACCTAAAATATTGATGGGTATGTTAGTTATGATATTAGTTAAAAGTTATTGGACCTATCTTTTCACGATTATTATAAAATATTAATTATAATATAATATTATTATATATTAGTCGTAATATTAATTGCTATTACTATTATATATTGGTCATGTATTATCTAAAAGATGGATGTGTATATTAGTTATGATATTAGTTAAAAATCATTAGACCCAACTTTTAACGGTTATTATAAAATATTAATTATAATATAGTATTATTATATATTAGTTGTAATATTAATTACTATTACTATTATATATTGGTCATGTATTATCTAAAAGATGGATGGGTATATTAGTTCTGATATTAGTTAAAATTTATTGGACCTAACTTTTGATGGTTATTATAAAATGTTAATTATAATATAATATTATTATATAATAGTTATAATATTAATTACTATTACTATTATATATTGGTCAAATATTATCTGAAAGATTGATGGGTATATTAGTTTTGATATTAGTTACTATTATATGTTGTATATTAGTTATAATATTAATTATTATTACCATTATATATTATCTATGGATCACTTATTACCTAAAATCAGTTAGCATATTAATTTCATTATTAATATCCAAGATAATTTCGGTGGGACACATTATATTATTAAAAAAGTCTACTTATCCCCAAATTATATAATAAAAAATTGTTTAAGAGGTGTTTCCTTTTTGAATTTTAAAGCATTTTGATTGGATAATACATGATGACATGAAATTTGAATTAAGGTTGAAAGACCCATTTTTCATCCAAATTTCCTCTATGCAAGCAAAGCTTCAGGGAAACAACTTTGTGCTTCAAAAACTTGTTTTTAATTGAAAGATGCATGATCCCATGAGACAAGACAACAATATGAACCATTATCACTATTGAACATTGAAACGTCCTTGCACTCACTATACCGAATTTCACCGTGGAAAGATTTTCCTAGTAGAGATCTACTACCTATTTGTCCTCTGGGCCCAAGGAGATTACAAATCTGAGACCAACACAAATGGCTATAGCATTAGACATTTAATTTCCCCATCTCACTAATTTCCATTATTGTTATCGAATCCTAAGAGCATATCACCGCGCATGAGAGTAAATTCGTTGAATGAACCAGCATGGAAACCATCTTGTCCATCCATGGGGAGGGATATATATCATAAGGGATGTACCTGTTGATACTTAAATAACTTGCGTTCAAAATTTATTGGAATGAAAGGTAATTAATTTAACTCCATTATGATCAGACGGAGGCACATGTTCCAAAGCACCACACAACTAGAGTCTATAGTCTCTTATGTCATGCTTACCAAGAGTTAACATTACAAGATGGATTGTGAAGACTAACCACTTTCCTTGTCCATAATTACCCCAAAAAGAAAGCTAACCACCCGATTGTCCTGGTCTTTTTCCCTACTTACCTATCATTTTTCTCATGGTATCCCATACTACATCCTATGACAGTAAGTGAGATAAGGCCAATTGCAATAAGGTAATCAAAAGGAATTTAGGAGTTTTTATTGGCCTTTATTGAATCTAAAATAAATTTTGTTATATAAAACTATTTTATGTTTGAAAAAGTAGTGGTGAATTGATCTAAGGGTTTTTAAGGAAATTTATAGATGCCTATAGGTTTTCCATGGAAGATGTTATTGACCACCAACAATAAGACCACTTAGGTATATTATTAAGGATTCTATGGGGCCACCAATTGAGCATCTAGTTATAAGAGATGTTACTAATTCATTACTACAAGATCATAATCACTGCATCATATTATGCACACCCTGGCTAATCAATGATAGTTAAAACTATTGTGTTAATACTTCTTTGAATCAAAGTATCAAATATAATTTTGGTTATAGTTGATAGTTTGTTGAATCCATGAAGAAATTTGTGATTCCTAGGAAAAATACATATAGACACATATTTTATCTATACTGTATTCATATCTCCATATAACGATTTTAGTTTAAATTGATCACAAAGAATATTTATATCTACATATATATAAGAGAAGGGCTCTCATCATGAGTTAATTTTTTTATAGAAATGGATAGTGGTTATTATATTAAAAGAGGAGGGAAAAAACCCTCATAAAAAATACAACAGTTCAACCAGTACAGAGGCCTATGTCTTGAGAGATAAAGTAAAGCTGAAATTTGATTGACTTAAAGCAAAAAATGTCTATCTATGCTTGAGACTGACATAATCATACTTGTAGCTAATTTTTTTAACAAAATAGCCTAGGAACCACCTATATTGACATCAGATAAACACTAGTCAAAATTTCCATGGGACTTGATCTTGAATCTTGAGAAGAGCCAGCGAGAGGTGGATTCTTCCAGAATTTCTTTTCTTTTAGCTTCAACTGGAGTGCCTTCACTTCTTCCTCCAACTCTGTGATCCTTTCCTCAAGATCAACAGAGTGGGTTTGCTATTGCTCATAATTTGCACCAAGAATGGACAACTGATACTAAACATCCCCATGCTCTACTACATGAATTTGGTCTTCCTCGTATTGACAAGATTCCAAAAGACGATCGCAACTCCACATATCCTGATCCAAAAGACACACTTTCCTTCAGAGCCTTTGATGGCTTGCATAAAGTCTTATCACTCTTTCCTCTACACAATAGTCTTCTTCATTGGACCAACTATCGCCATACATACCACCAATTGATGAGGAAATGGGCCAAAGCACAAAATCATTGACAAACTTGGAATCACTTGGAGGATGACTCGCACACTCATATGAGTTCCATATTCTTTTATTCCTACTAATTTGATGCCCAAGAATTCACAAATTTAAACTCTTTAAGCCTCGACACTATGATTACTCTTGTTGTATCTTCCACAAATAGAGGACTCCACCACATAGTTTCCAAAACAGGATTGTCCTACTGAAAAAGTTCACCACCCTTGGAATACGAGATTGCATTCACCATCATAATTACCTCTAGGGAATTTTGCTCATGGGAGTGATAAAAATCCATGAATGAAACCTCCATACAGTCCTTTTGAGTTAATGGATTTCCCATCATAATCTCTCCACTGAGGGAGGAAGAGTATGAGCTAGCAAGGAATATTAATGAGGAGGATGCATGATGCAAACCCCATGATGAAACCACATGTCCAAATGGATGAGCGAGCTGAGAGGGAACGAGCCTCCCTATACAACCAAATTTCCTCATGAATTTGAACCCCTTCTAATTATGTTCTGACATGATATTACTTCCCAATGTAACAATTCCCCTTCTTAAATAAAACCTTATCACTTTGCTAAGGAATAGTTTCATGGTCACACCTGTCATTTGAGTATTGGATAGATCCTTTAGATCTAGTTGAATCTAAATTTGCCAACTTGTCTGCCTCTACATTGTTTCTTATAACAAAGTGAATGATGTGAAGGATTTCCATTGATTTTAAGGGACTCAATAATACCCTTGTGTCCAAATTAGCTTGTTTGTATGCCCCAACATTGCTATTCCTTAGTATGTGGAATGTGGTGAGCCTACTGAAATCTTGCATCTCGTAATGAATTCTCCTAAAATGGATTTGAGAATAATGTATTTGGGTGAAGAGATTAACCTCAGATGGTTTATAACCATCATTGAATCTCCCAAAATGATCAATTCAAACTCCTTCTTCCTTGCAATGAAAAGACCTTAGAGAAGTGCTAAGGCCTATGCTTGGTTATTTGTTGCTCTCCCAATACTCCAAGAGAATCATATCCTTATATTCCCCCTAGGGATAGAATTTACCTCCTGCACCTACTACCTCAGAATAACAACTTAATAATAATAATAATAATAATAATAATAGTTTTTTGAAATGGTGTTAGTGTGGGATGAGAGGAGGCATGGGAAGATAGGGAAGTTGGAGAAGGGAGCATGAAGTAAGGACTAATAAAACTACTTGATTGTTTGTCCATTCCATAATGATGTCACACTCATAAGTTTTAAATTCATTTAACCTTTTCATATCCATTATGCCACGACTTTACATGTTTCAAATTTTAAATACAATTTGTCCTAATTACTATTTATGTTCCCAATGCCTATAAAACACAAACACAATTGTGTTGCATTTTGTTGCAACATAAGGGTAGTGTCACTATCAATCCAAGATGCAGTATGTATAATTGTATATAATCTTGAATAATAACATAATAATCAAGGCATAACACATTGTTTCAATCCATTTTTCAAGCAACTCAAGAAATATAACCCACAATCTCCTGTTACTTTCAATAATTCTAATCATTTGATGTCAAAAATTTATTTATCCTTTTTTTATGCCAAATGTCATTATAATTCTTAATCCATTGCATAAATAATGAAAAACTATAATTATTCTTTGAATTTAAAATTCCTAAAAATATTCAATGTTGATATACATAACTTTATTTCTATCCATTTCATCAATAATCCAAAACCCTAGAAGAACATCAACCTACATAGTCAAAAGACAAGATACAAAATATATATATATATATATATATATTAGATAAACCCATGGGACAATGTTGTTCCAAATCTCATCGATTTATAGTGCAAAACCCAAATTCCAAGTTTCACCAAAACCTCTATGCATCGTTGATCCATGTTTCCTTCACCCTCTCTACATTGTTGAACCATATTGCCTTCATTGCATACGAAAGGAGACCCGTACAATCATCCTCTACCTAATTATTTTTTATTCTTCATGGTCTTAATCATTCAAAATATCAAGCTCACTCAAGATCAACACAACTTGTGAACCATGACTGCACTCTGGACATTTTCCTCAAGCCACTTCAAATCAGGTTAAACATTATTTGTTCACACAAACATTCCCACGATCTAGGCTTGTTTCTACATAATTTCTAGTTCTTATAGTATCTTTCATATTTATAACATTGAAGGAGGAAATCACTCCATAAGCACAATTTCTATCGGGGTTTGTTGTTTTCCTCCATACATAGCAAAAAAACCTACATGTGGCCCTTTGGTTGTCCAGTCACACATGAATTGGCCATGCACATGGACTGAAAATATAGATAGTTTTATTTTTTAAATTGTTGACAATATTTCATTTTAATTTTTAGAGTCATCATAGCTGTCTTGATGTATATGTAACTTTGGAATGTATTTCATCTGTGTATTTTATATATATTTATTGTAACCTTATAAGAGATGTGTTATTCCTCTATAAGGAAGTGTCGTCATGTGGATTGACAAGTGTCGCAAGTGTGTGTACTTGCCGATGGGTTATTAGACCACCATGTGGGGTCGGCCCTGAATTATATATAATATAATGTGGATGTATCTAGATAAACAAGTCGGCCCCATAAGGTCACTGGGAAAAAAGGTTAGTATAAATAGAGATCGGAGATCTCTATTTTACTCATTCGGAAAAGCAACTCACTCTCACTTGAAAAGTGGCGCACTAGTGAGGAGGAGGATCATCTGCTATCAGGAGACTATCTCAGTGTTATTTGGTTGTACTTTTGGTTGAGCCATTGCTCTCTCTATCTCTGAGGAAGTTGTGGGGTTTTTCACCTTAGGGTTTTCCCCACGGAAACTCTGTGTCTCTTGTCTTTATGCTTTTGATTCTTGTGATGCTTGTCATATTGTGATTGTCATGCATTGATATACTGTAGATGTTATTCTCTCATCAAAGATCCTAGAGTATTGTGAATTAATGCTCAAAATTTAATGGTATCAGAGCTAACCTGAGAAGAAGACATTTTGCAGTGACGAAAGCTTGGGTTCCTTGTTTATTGGGTTTCTCTCCACAGATTTTTGAAAATCAGTATAGTAGATTGACTCTACTCATCAAGGCGCATCTATCTGTCCAATCAGAATTCAATTCCAAGCATTTTCAGATTTGGCCCTAAAAATTAGGGTTTCCACAAAAATAGGAATTTCTGGAATCTGAAGACACAGCTAGAAGCTCCTTGCAAAAATCGAAGTTTAGAGCTTTGGATCGAGATTTTTGGCTGGGTAGATCTCCGGGAAACTCAAACCCTAATTCAGGGCTCTCCCTAGTGAACCCGGGAGGACAAAAAGGAAATTCTGAAGGGCAAGACTTTGATGATCTCAAATTTTGAATGCACCAGGATGATCAGCTCATCAAGGCGCATCTTTCTATCCTTTCAGAAATTGGAAATTCACATTTTGAATTTTTAGGGTTTCTTTGACAAACCCTAATCCGGGACCAGATCTAGTTTTCAGCACTTCAAGTGGTAAGATCTAAATCTTTTCTATTTCCATTTTAAGTACTCTTTAAGATGTCTCTCCACACCAAGCTTGAGGATAAGCTTGAAGGGGCTGATAACTTCCGAGCTTGGAAGTATAGGATTGGGTTAATCCTGGAAGAGAATGAGTTGGACTCATATGTGAAAGAAGACATCCCTATCCCAGAGGATGAAGAGGCCAAGGTATTGCACAAGAAGAACTTGGTCAAGGCAAAGAGAATCATTGCTGATTCTCTCAAAGACCATCTCATACCCCATGTGTCTTCCCTTAAGAAACCCAAGGAAATGTTTGACTCTTTGACCAAGCTGTTTGAAGGGAAGAACATAAATCGGAAGATGACCCTGTGGAACCAATTGATAGGAGTAAAATTTCAGAATGGAGAAACCATTCAATATTATTTTTCAAGGGTCTCCCAGATCAAGGAACAGCTAGAAGCAGTGGATGAAATGGTGGAGAATGGTGAAGTGGTGATGACCACTCTAAATGGCCTACCCAGGTCATGGGATTCCTTTATCCAAGGAATTTGTGCAAGGAAGAAGTTGATCTCCTTCAGTAGACTACGGAAAGAATGCTCACAAGAAGAAGCAAGGCTTGTGGCACGAGAAGAAAAGATGGGGAATGAAGATCAAGCTCTCACAGCTCACACCAAGAAAGGGAAGTCCAAGAGAGAGCCATCCCACTCCATGAAATCTTCACATCACTTCAAAGAAAGAAGAATATGCTTCACCTGTAATGAGAAAGGACATATTGCCATAAATTGTCCCAAGAAGAAGAAGGACAACAACAACTGCAACAACAAGAAGAAGGGTAGCAAAAGAAGGTTTCATGCTCATGCTGCTGAGGATGATGAACCCCCAAAGAAGAAGGCTAGGGCAGAAAGTGATAGTAATGATGACTCATCAAGTGAAGAAAAGTATGTTCTGATCTCTGCTCTCACAGGTACCATCTCCCATGGTTGTAATGATTGGTTGATTGATAGTGGGGCTTCCAAACACATGGCTGGGTTTAAGGAATCTTTTGTGAATCTATCTGAACATGAATCACCCCATAAGGTGAAACTTGGGGATGATTATCAATACCCAATCAAAGGAAGTGGTGAAGCCTCCTACAACCTAGATTCTGGAAAATCCTTGAAGATGCAAGAAGTACTTTATGTACCTGGGCTCAAGAAGAACTTACTCTCCATCTCTGCATTGGATGCAAAAGGTATGAGGGTTGCATTTGTGGATGGCCAAGTCCTAATGTGGCCAAAGGGAAAGACCATAGATGATGCAATAGTGATTGGAGAGCAAGAGGGAGGTTTGTATAAATTAAAGGGACAACCTGAACATGCCATGGTGCATGAATCCATGGAGCCAAGTGAACTTTTGCATAGAAGACTTGCTCATATGCACTATAGAGAACTTCCAATTGCAAGCAAGGTAGTAGAGGGTCTTCCTGAAATCAAGACCAAACATGAAGGTGTTTGCAAAGGATGTGCAAAAGGTAAGAACATTAAGAAGGCTTTCCCAAGCAGTGAAAGCAAGGCAAAAGACATCCTGGAAATCATCCACTCAGATGTATGTGGCCCTATGTCATCCAGTTCCCTGAGTGGGTATGTTTACTATGTCTCATTTATTGATGACTTCTCCAGGAAGACTTGGGTATACTTCTTGAAGAGCAAAGATGAGGTGTTTGATAAATTCAAGGAATTCAAAACCTTGATGGAGAATCAAACTGACAAGAAGATCAAAACATTCAGATCCGACAATGGTGGAGAATTCACCTCAAGTGACTTCAAGAAGCTTTGTAGTGATTCAGGGATTAAGAGGGAGTTGACTGCTCCGTATAATCCTCAACAGAATGGAGTTGCAAAAAGGAAGAACAGAACAATCATGGAAGCAGCAAGGGAAATGCTACATGACCAGGATCTACCTATGCATCTGTGGGCAGAAGCAGCTAGAACAACTGTATATGTGCAGAACATAACACCCCACAAGGTATTGGACAACAAGACACCAGAAGAGGTCTTTTCTGGGTTAAAGAAGATTGATGTCAGCAAGGATGAATATAAGTTCAAGGACAAGTAATCAAGGAAGCAAAGATCAAGAGGGAGCACACTCCAGCAGCTCCTGCAAAGATGCAGATTTTCAGAGGAAGTTGACCATCTTCCTACATTCCACAGCAGAAAGGTGTAGAAGGAGCTACTTCAGTAGCTCCTGCCAGGAAGCAAAGACTCAGAGGGAGTCCACCCAACAAACAAACAAAGATAAGTATTTCAATTATCATTTCTTATTTTGTTTAATATTATGCTTATGTTCCTAGACTTAAGAGATGTATTGTGCATATTAGAATGATTACATTAATGAATAGTATACTACTAATATGCATGTGATGGGTAAGTGGCCTATGGCACTGTACAACATTCTAGCGCTACTTATCTAGAATGAAACCTCTTTGCTGACATGTTGGGAGTAGTGCAAACTCTTAACAATGTTCTGGTAGAGACTGGAAGGCATCTAGAAAGTTGTGGAACATGGATAAATGTTGTATTGAAGCATTGGCTAAGATAACTGCATAACTACATGACATATCTCTTTATGTGTAAAGAATTTGTTCTGAAAATTATGAGATGTTTCTAATCATGCAATTTAACTTGTTTTGTAGGAAAGACCGTATATCTTCACCTACAAAAGGACTACAACATTTGTTCCAGCAACAAAGATATCTATTGAAGATATTGAAGATATTGAAGTTCCCAGGATTTGGGATGAAGAAATGGAATGCCATGATCCGTCGATCATGAAGAAGATGTTTGGGATGCAGTCCCAAGACCTGACAGGGAGTAATATGTGTGCAGATTGAAGAAATCCTTGTATGGCTTGAAGCAAGCTCCCAGAACCTGGTATGGTAGGATGGACAGTTTCCTATCTAGTTTGGGCTTTACCAAGAGTAAAGCGGATTCCAACCTTTACTACAAGGTTGAGGAAGGGAATCCTGTGATTCTACTCCTGTATGTGGATGAATTATTTGTAACAGGAGATGACAGACTGATTGCAAATACTAAGAGGAAGCTTGCTGCTGAATTCGATATGAAAGATTTGGGAATGATGCACTACTTCCTAGGTATGGAGGTGTGGCAGAGTGCAGGTGGGATCTTCCTTGGTCAAGGGAAGTACACAGTAGATATCCTGAAGAGATTCGGGATGATGGATTGCAAGGCCATGGCCACACCTATGGCATCAAATATGAAGTTTCTATGTGATGCTTCATCTGAGCCAGTTGATGTCTCTATGTATCGTCAGATGATTGGGTCCTTGATGTACCTGACGAACACGAGACCAGACATTTGCTTTGCTGTGAACACATTGATTCAGTTCCTGATAGATCCGAGGAGTGTTCACCTAGTTGCTGTAAAGCATGTTCTGAGGTACCTGAAGGGTACAGTGGATTTTGGGCTCAAGTATGAAGCGAATCAAAAGTTTAACCTGCAGGGTTATGTTGATTCAGATTGGGTTGGCAATGCTACAGATAGGAAGAGCACATCTAGGTGTTGCTTCAGTATGGGATCAGGTGTGATCTCTTGGTTTAATAGGAAGCAGTCCTGTGTAGCACAGAGTACAGCTGAGGCAGAGTATGTTGCAGCCTGTTTAGCTAGTTGTGAGGCAGTATGGATACGGAAGCTACTGTCTGAGTTATTTGATCTCCCGTTGGATGCTACTGGTATCTTCTGTGATAACCAGAGTTGTGTGAAGCTATTCGAGAACCCAGTGTTTCATGATAGGTCGAAACACATAGAGATCAAATATCACTATATCAAGGATATGGTGCAGAGAGGAGCTGTGAAGATCCTGTATGTTGCGACGGACGAGCAGATTGCAGATGTGCTGACGAAGCCACTAGCCAGGGTGAAGTTCGAGTACTTCAGAGAGAGGCTTGGCGTTCTTCAGATCGAGGACACTTCGAGGAAGAAGTGATGGACACATTTGCTGAAGCCATTCCAAGCATGTTGTAAGGAGGATCCTTCACATGGCTGTGGATGTAAGCGCTGGATGATGAACATCAGGATGATGTTCTGGTTTATGCTGGATATGATCAGTTGGATCATTTTTATGTATGTATGTATGCATCATGTTGGATGCTGGATATGATCAGTTGGATCATTTTTATGTATGTATGTACGCATCATGTTCAATGCTGGATATGATCAGTTGGATCATTTATATGTATGAACACATCATGTTGGATGCTGGATAGGATTGGTTGGATCATGTGTATGTATTTTGTATATGCATCATGTTGGATGCTTGGACCATGTATCTGTATATGTATCAGGTGGATACATTGTATGATCAGGTAGATCATGTATATTGATATGTATTAGATATGATCAGGTAGATCATGTATGGTGATGGATACATTGTGTGGATCATGTATCTATGTATCAGGTGGATACACTATGTATGATGATATGTATCAGGTAGATACTTGGTATGCATCAGATGGATGCATTGTATGATCAGGGTGATCGTGGATGACGAGCTTCTCCAGATGACATGCAGCAGGATGTTGCAGTGATGATGATCAGGATGATCATGTGTACATCAGGATGATGTATGATGAGTATCAGATGATACTTTGTGGCTGTGGATCAGGTTGTGCAGGTAAGCATGTAATTTGTGCCCTGGGAGATTTGCAGATGGTCTTTTGAGGTTTTTCCTATGGCATGTAATTCGGTGCCCTGGGACATCTAGAAAATGCTCTTTCGAGGTTTTGCTTGGGAGGACATATAATTTGTGCCCTGGGAGATCTGCAGATAGTCTTTCGAGGTTTTTCCTATGGCATGTAATTCAATTCCCTGGGATATCTGGAAGATGCTCTTGCGAGGTTTTGTCCTATGGCATGTAATTTGCTCCTGGGAGATCTGGACAGGATGAAAAAGGCCTCAGATGCTTCAGCCAGGTTTTTCCATGAACACATGTAATTTTCTCCTGGGAGATCTGGACAGGATGAAAAAGGCCTCAAATGCTTCAGCCAGGTTTTGTGGTGGACCACATGTAATGTGCTCCTGGGAGATCCGACAGGTAGAGCTGTGTGCTCGTAACAGCCTGGGATGCTTCAGCCAGGTTTTGTGGTGAGATCACATGTAATGTGCTCCTGGGATATCCGACAGGTAGAGCCGTGTGCTCGTAATAGCCTGGGATGCTTCAACCAAGTTTTGTGATGGGTCACATGTAATGTGCTCCTGGGAGATCCTACAGGTAGAGCTGTGTGCTCGTAATAGCCTGGGATGCTGCAGCCAGGTTTTGTGATGCACGTAATGAGTCCTGAGAATTCCACAGTATGGCCATTGATGATGAAGACCTGCAGATGGTGAGCCTACATCCAGTATGAAAAAGGACTGGCTCTATAGAAATTCCTATGACGAGTAGAGTCAGAGATTGGTTGAGATAGCAGCAGCAGTGACGATGATGATGACAATGCATCGATGATGATGATCCCAAGAAGAAGACATGTCTAGCAGATCTGTGTCGAGAAATACCTTCCTAGTTAAGAGGGAGTGTTGATGTATATGTAACTTCGGAATGTATTTCATCTGTGTATTTTATATATATTTATTGTAACCTTATAAGAGATGTGTTATTCCTCTATAAGGAAGTGTTGTCATGTGGATTGACAAGTGTCGCAAGTGTGTGTACTTGCTGATGGGTTATTAGACCACCATGTGGGGTCGGCCCTGAATTATATATAATATAATGTGGATGTATCTAGATAGACAAGTCAGCCCCATAAGGTCACTGGGAAAAAAGGTTAGTATAAATAGAGATCGGAGATCTCTATTTTACTCATTCGGAAAAGCAACTCACTCTCACTTGAAAAGTGGTGCACTAGTGAGGAGGAGGATCATCTGCTATCAGGAGACTATCTCAGTGTTATTTGGTTGTACTTTTGGTTGAGCCATTGCTCTCTCTATCTCTGAGGAAGTTGTGGGGTTTTTCACCTTAGGGTTTTCCCCACGGAAACTCTGTGTCTCTTGTCTTTATGCTTTTGATTCTTGTGATGCTTGTCATATTGTGATTGTCATGCATTGATATACTGTAGATGTTATTCTCTCAGCAAAGATCCTAGAGTATTGTGAATTAATGCTCAAAATTTAACAAGTTGGTGGCTAATTATTGTTGGCTTGATCAGATTCTTGCTTATACACACAATTTGTCACACAGGATTGGTAAAGGAGGTTATCACACATTTATCGAGGAAATATTCTTGGTGTACATCTAAGTTGGGGCTCTAGGATTGGGAGTATGATAAAATCTCAATATATCTCAAGATTTCAAAAGTGAAAATTAGCAAAAATTAAAATCACCATAGAAGTGGCAAACAAAACATCGAATTTGATGTTCACACACTATGGTACAAATTCTCTTTACCATTTTACTTTTGATTGTAAATTGATATTCCCTATTTGGCTATGGCATTTCAAGGTTTCATTGAAAGAGTACATATTAATACTTATCTATTACCAATGGAAGAGATCACCTTGATGTTGGAAAGATGGTTGAGTTTTGAAATTCGATAGTCAAGGCTCGATGTCATGGGCCACGATGAGCAGTGGAAGTGAGTGCCTATTGCTTGGTATGCTAGTTCTTCTTCTAAATTTTAACGTTTTACTCTTTGAGGTCCATTACCATGAACCATCCATGTAGTCACTAGTATGCAAGGTTGCAGGTAATATCCTAACATGTAACAATTAAAAACTATCAAGGGAGATCCTAGAGGGTGGTCCAGTCATTACTAGGTAGTTGGATGTGTACAGAGGAGTAAATTCATTTATTAACCAATTCCTACTCCAACCACTTGGTTAATGAAATCTAATGAATCCGTAGCTGTCCGGAAGTGAGTTGTCAGCACAACAACATACACATGCCTACAATGTGTTTATTTTATTTTATTTTGTTTTGTTCAAGGTTGTCGCACTTCCAATGATGATTTGTGTCACTTTTGTTGCAAGGGAATCACAAATTCACTCTACTAGTTGGATGTACAATGAAATTTTGCATTGATGCACAAATAAAATTTTGAAATTGTCATCATAAGAGAGATTGTTATTCGTCACAAGCTTGACTAGGATTGTTGTAATACTAATGCAAAATTTCACCATTGCAACTTCCATGTGGACTCCTATCATCCTAAGTGTGACCTTTACTTTATCATAAGATCAACTGACCACGTCGTAAGACTGATGCACCGTGATTCCACTGTAACCCACCATGTGGCATCCTATCGTTGTAAGAGATACCTCTGGTTCATTGCAAGTTCAATTGGAAACATCGTACGACCAATGCACAGTGATGCCACTACAACCTGCCACATGGTGTCTCGTTGTCATAGGAATGACCTTTACTTCATCACAACATCAATCGATTTCGTCATAAGAGTGTCGTACAATGACGCCACTGTAATCTACCACATGGAATCATGTCATCGTAGGAACAACCTCTACTTCTCACAAGTTCGACCGATCCTATTGTAAGAGAGATGAACAATCAAGCCACTTTAACCGATCACGTGGAAATTTATTCCCATAGGGAGAATGAAAAGATTAAATGGTTGTCGAAATAAGGACACAGTAGATTCAATGAGAATTCCAACCTGCTTAAGACGAACATGCAACTGGTTTGCGACGAAAGTTCATCGCAAAAGCATCGTAAATTGGTGCAAATATAGTAGTGATAGAATGATAAATACTAGCTGGGATTTGTATCTAAAGTATTTAGTGGTTTGAAATTTGGCTAGATGGATGTGGATGGTTTTAGCTAGGAATTTGCAATAGTCAAACTTGGTAAGAATTATATTAGAGGGAAAAATTAGTGAAGCCATAAATCCTAATAGAGTATCATTAACTACTTTGGCATTATCATATCCTAATAATTGCACATCAAATATATGGTGTTTCTTGAATTTTTTAGAGAATATGTTTTATTTATAGACTAATGATCTAGTAGGTAATGGGGCATCCTTGGCAAGGTAACTTATCAATACTTTTTCTTTGTCATGATGGCTTTGGGATTAATAGATTGGCGCCAAGGCATCATCATCAAATGTCTATAAATGAGGATGACCTGGAAATGATAACATTTGGTAAATTGATTCTATGTTGATTAGGAAAATGAGTATTGAGGCATTAGAAAAAATTATTATTTTATTCTCATTTGAATAGTTAGAGGCGCACTAGGTCAAAAATCATAGGAAATATATGTTTGAGGGACTGCAACATAGACTAGGTTCAATTCCCATAAATTAGGGAAATCACAGACGTTGTTATAGTTAACCTAGCCTTCCTTAATCAATTGGTATATATTGGATATTGACATGGAAGGGTTGAAAATTTTTCCCTCTATCCCAATCAAATGTTCATATTTAGGGTTGGAATTCACAAGAGGAAGAGGTAAATTAGGGCCTGATATAGTAGACATTTTGCTAATTAATTTAGTTAATTGAAAAGATACAATAATCAGGGGTAAAAGTAGGATAGTGTTATTGGTTGGTTCTTCAGTCTTCAAAATCAGAGGAAGTGTGTAGGTGAGCTATTTTATTGACAACAATGTTGACTCATAGCACTCTTTCTTTCATCGTAGAAGTGATTGTTTTCAACATGTCCTTTTTACCTTCATAAAAAATTTGATATTTCCATGTGTCACTTCCTTATTGGTAAAAAATGTGATGGCATTATCATGGAGTCACTTCAGTCCCATGAACATGTGTCATTGTTGGGCGCAACCCAAGTAAAAGGACGTTTTGATGGCGAAGGTATAAGTTAGGCGAGGTCTAGCATCGACCAGTTTTGGGAGAAACAACTCCACAATTCCCGGGAGTAGGCTATGGAGTGCAGAGAAGTGTCAGATTATAAGGATCTATCCCCTTAGTAAATGTGAATTACTAAGGACCATCGAGGTAGTTGGAGTAGTTATGAATGAAGCGGCAGACTGTCAACTACATAAGCAAAGAGTAAAGAAGTGGGATGGTGCAAAGGACACACCATTGTAGCATCATAGCCACGGTCAAAACTGTGACTGTCAGAGAAGCGTCAGAGCCAAAGGAAGAGATGCAAAAGGACATCAGAGCTCCAATGAATTAAAGACAAAGCAAGGTCAATAGAAGAGCCATGCCATTTTGGGTTTAAGCGTACTATGGGGGTTGGCCCATAGTTATTGTAAATATGTGAGCTTCGGGAACAATCTATAAAAGGGGCAATTTTGTATAAGGAAGGGTTATATTTTGGTAGAATCTAGTGGATTATTATTATAGATCTATGCTAAGAGATATCTAAGAGAGAAAAATACTCTGCAGCTGTGTGTGCAGAGATCTATTGTAGAGAAGAGTCTGCAGCTGAGTGCACAGACTGGAACTGTTAACCCCTTCCAAGAAATATAAGAACAGTTCCCGTGGACATAGCTCCCATTTGGGGGGGAACCACGTAAATACTTGTGTTGAGTGTTTGAATCTCTTTTATATTGAATGTTTAAGAATGTTTATGCTTATATATGTGTTTTCATATGAATGTGAATGATAATGATATGTTAAGTAGTGGAACATGCATGTATGAACATTGCGAAGTTGTCTTAAGTATGGTAAATGTGTAGTCATAGAAAACGTGCAGTAACAACGATTAAATGAAGTCTGTAGAGCATTGAGGTCTGCGAAGTGCGTAGATACTTTTTGGTAACGATCTACGAAGTAGACATTGAATAAGCTACGCATATCCAGTTTGCATAACATAACCGCGCATCACCAGGTTACAGAAACTTGATTTTGTAACCACCCATCTTCGCTTCGGGTGAGACTTCAGCCTGCTTGTAGGTTGATTCCAAAAGGGTCAGTGAAGGGGATTTTGTTGGACCAAGAACTAGAAAGAAACGCGCAGAACCCGGGTCAGCCCCAAGGAAAGAAGATAAAGGAAAAGGGATATAGAAACCAACATTCATCCTATGGTTGGTACATGTGGAAACCATGCATCATGTTATCGGTGATGTATGTGCATTCAAGTTAATTCTATTGGTCACGTTCCATTCTTATTTAGACCTAGGTGGCACCCAGTTTATGCATCATGGATGAACCAATTTTCTTTGAGATATTGGGACACTTGTCTTCAAGCAGATGGTTTTTTTCTTTCTGGCATGAGTGGTATTGAATACCACAGGGGGTTCACTAGTGAGGAAATATCATATCACGTCTATTCATATTGGGGTTTTGAATACTCTTAAAAAGATAAAAAAATATATTGCCCCATATTAAGGGGTTAAGAGGGGTTTTTAATTTGACATAGTAATATAAATATTGGGGGTTATTTTATTTGGGTGGGATGAGGAATAAGCTTCAAATCATTGGATGGATTCATACCTCCAAATTATGGGCTCAATTCATACTCACCTAAAACTTAAGGACCCTCCATTTTTTTTTCTTTCTTATGATCCTAAGTTTTGGATAAATCTGATATCAGTGTACCAATGATAATATCAATGGAAGTCTCTTTGGATTACTGGCCTTGAGAAATACTCATTTAATAGCTTATTTAGGATTGGTTTGAATTGATGTTATATTTTTTTCATCTTTAAGTTAAGATATGTAGCTAATTGGGAGTTCCAGAGTTGAACAATTGTATTGTATTTTTCGTGTCCATTCACGTAAAAGATCTAACTCTTCATTTTTTAAGTTGGGGGTTTGGTGGGTATTGAGATTCAATCAAAACTTGCTCCATGAAAACCAAGAAAAGTGAGATCAATCTTTCTTGCCTCACTGGAACCAATAAAATTTAGATCAATCTTTCTTTCAACTAATTATTTCTTTCAACTTTTTGTATTCTTCTTTAACATTTCCACATTGCTAGTTAGGAATAATTGTTAGATTGAGTTATATTTGACACATTCATAATTGTAATGTCAATTATTATATGCAAGGAATCCATCTTAATATTGTATTGTAATTGACATGAACATAGGTGAAAATTTAAATCCGTATTTACATATCCTACGTGTTATCGTTACCATGAAATGGTATCATATAAGTTTCACCATCTGTGTATCTTTATAACTATTCCATGCTTGAAACCTAACAATGGATATTTTTCCCTCTCTTGTAAATATAAAAAAAAAACACTAGATATAACCCAAGAAAAGGTAACTAAATGTTGTCAATTCCCTTGATTGCAAGAATAAATGTAGAGGAAGTGGAGGAAATTCATATATTGCATCTTGTGAATGACCCAAATCCAAGCTATGCACATGATCATATGGTGTTATTGGAAAATAAGAGGAATTTTTTGATGTTCATTTGGGTTCAAACATCAATGATGTTTGTTTTGATAGGAAGGTAGGGAGTCCATCCATGAAAGGGTTTCAATTTTTCATTGTTATGGAGTTTAATTTATTAAGCTTATCGAAAACATGAGCTCTCTATGGCTATACTTATATTTACATGATATAAAATTGGTAGATTGGTAGGTTGTGGTGTGAAACATCTACAATTCTCATCTTTTCTAAGAATTTCACTAACTATTGGACTATCATCCTTTTACATTCTTTGTTATGTTGATCTCTTGATTGGGTTTCCTTTTATGCATTTTTCCTTCCCAATACTATTTCATTGGGTCTTCCACTATCCAACGCTACAAATTGATCAGTCACCGCTGCAATCCTGGTGGGATCATTATTAGCATCATACTTTTATTTTATTTAGCATCATGTTTTATTATACTAAGATGTGTTAGGGATCTTGTTTGTTACAACTTGATAATATGAGATAAGGGGGTATAAAAAATGGGTTGATAAAAATGGATACATACAATATTTGGTGAAACTAAGGGTTTTCTTAATTGTGAAGGCATATTGGGAGGGGGATTCAACAATAAAATTTTAGGAGGAATTTTCCAATATTTAGTGAAATTAGGGATATTATTTAATATCATGCAAATGATCGTGCTATGTAACAAGTTCATTGAGTGAAACGCCCGGGTTGAATACCCACTATCATAAGTTGAAAACAATCACATTCCACCACTTGTAAACAATGGTTTCTGTTTTTCTCATCACCCACCTAATATTAAAACAAAATAAACGTGTGGATGTGAAATGAACCTACGATTGTTGATTTGGTTCGACTCACAATATGGTAATTTGATGCATAGTTTGGTCGTTTGGTCACTTGGTATACAACCCAGTAATGACTTAGTCCCTTGTTCCGCTAAGTTAGGCACTTAGGTGGTAATTTGAATAAGCTTAGGGATGTACTATAGCACTCAATCTATAACCCTTGTTAACATGTGACCTATATTTAGTGCCTAGTCACTAGCTATGTTAGTGTGTAAAATTAAATTTTTCATCCCTCCACCACTTGTTTGAGCCCCTACGAATGTAAAGATTGTGAATTGTACTAACAATACCTATTCTTGACCTACCGTAGAAATCTCCTTGATATATTTTAGTTAACATAGCTATCTAATTTTGTACTTACAATAAGTTAGGTCTTGAAATGAATCTAGAAGCTATAATACCCTCTAGATATGTAGCTATGGCCTCAATCTTCATAACTTGTTCCAATGCATTTTTAGGAGTGTCAATGGTTTTCTGGGATAGGGGCACTTATGTTAATGGAAACATCCCATGAATAAATCATTCCTTGTAATCCATATCATGAATAGAAAAGGAAGTCTATTGATCACATTCATGAAGCTATGATCCTATTCCCAATTTGATTCTCCTTCATATTGTCAAATTTATTATAGCTCTACAATCCCTTATTGTTTCGACTTTGGACGATGAAACTCCTCAATGAATAATTTATTCACCTCTACCAAGTGAAAAGTTGGAACATTGGGAGGACGATGAGCCATGAATGTCATGTCCCAAATTTTGCATTGCGTCACAATGGCCTAAGCCCATTGGCCATATTCATGAGAGTTTTTCAAATTGATGTTAAGGGTCAAATAATTGCCAAGGAGGAAAATTACTAGTTTCCTAGGCTGGGGGTGGAAGCATTGGGATTTGAAATAAGAGGGATAATAAATGATGTGTGGAAATTAGAATAGCATAAATATTTAATAAATGAGCTAAATAAATATATACAAGGGAAAATCAAAGTGGCATTTGATCATGAAGACACATGGAGGAAGTGGGACCCACACAAGCTAGATTTTCTATGCCACATGGCATCCTCCTCTTGTCAATTCGAATCCATGAGAATTCAAATGTTCTTGGGATGATTTGGAAGGGAATAATACTTGGCATGAGTCAATGAGGTCAAAATTTAGAGGAATACTAACTCCCATGGAAGAGGAAGAGGCAATTTGGAGCTAGTGGGACACTTGGGCTAGATTCCCTAGCTCTATGACAACAAAGATGAAGATGGTATGACACCTATGACACAAATCAGACCTAAAGGATGAAATCTGACATATATGACATTTTAGGGCTAAAAATAGCTTCCAAGAGGGCGCTCAAGTGAGTTAGGGCAGCCAAAGCGACACAAATTCGAATTTGGAGAAGGAGAGGGCTAGAATTGGAAGGACAAGTGGCATACTTGGGAATATCTTCCCAACTTGAGTTGGCTTGGAGATCTTGGAAGGAATTCGACCCATGGAGGACCTTAGAAGTTTATAAAAGTTATGAACAAAGAAGAATAGCAGCTTTTGATCATTTTAGAATTTGCATTTTGCATTTGGGAGAGGAGAGCTAGTGGAGTGCTACTCTACTTGCCTTAGCACCAATTTCGAGGGTGAAATATTCCCATCTTAGTTGGTAATTGGAAAGGCAATTCAGAACTTTCATTTGGAGATTTAATGGAGTCTTTTGTTACAGTTTGAAGCTACATGGAATATCATGGCCACATCTCTTTCAGCTTGCTTCTACAACCATTCTTCTATTTCTTGGCATATTCTTGCTCCTTGAGGAGAGGTGCATTTGTTAAGGTGATGAAATATTTGGGATAGCTCTTGAGGACCCATATATTTGTATTCTGATATATATACTCTATGTTTTCTGTTCATGAGACTCTCAAGTCGAAATACTAAGTGGATTTATGTCAAAATATCAAACAATGCAAAAAAGATGCCATTTCCCCTAGATTTTGTTGTTGGAGTTTGAAGAGACACCATTTAGAGTTATATATGTTATTATCTATGATTTTATGGATGTATGGAATGTTATTAAAGTTCTGAAGAAGTTCCATTAACAGAGCATAAGCCCTTGGCACCTAAAATTCGAATTTCCTAAGTCATGGTGAAAATAACTAGCTTTCCCCCCTATGTGAAATCTTGCATATAAACATATGATTTAAAGGAGTTGAGGAAGGCCATAAGAATTAATTAATGATACATTGGGGATATAATTAAATCCACTTATCATTATCATGCCTCTTTTAAGAAATTTGTAAGGGTTTAACAGCATTTGGGAAGCCATCTTGTCCACTACCCTTGGGGGATTTGAAGCTCGAAATTGCTAGTAACTTTCCCTACTTTGTCCATATTGTAAATGAATGTTGAAGAAGTGTTTTAGGGTTTATTAAGCATACATTAACATAATTTATATGTCCAAATAACTCTCAAATACATTTAGACCCAATTTGGGATCATTTGGAGTCATTTGGATACCAAGAGACCAATACTAGTCAAAGAGAAATTGCTAGTCAAACTCCCTACTTTGGCTAGAAATTAAAGGAGATTTGCAGAAGCCTTTTGAAGTCTATAAAGAATCCGCAAACCTCATATTCATGTCCCAATATCATCCATACACCTTCTATAACAATTTGGGAGCATTTGGAGTGATTTGGAGACCAAGAGACCAATACTAGTCAAAGGTCAAACTAGTGGAAAAGTTGAAAATTTCACCATTAATACAAATTCCTAAAAAGGGGAATTACAACGAACATCATATACCACCGTGGCACTCATCCCCTTAATATGGTCTAGAAATGTATTAGTTTGAAATCATTTAGAACTCCCCTTTATATCCAAATAGCTTCAGACATGAATCGATGTTGTTTCTCATCTTCTTCCACTCCCTTACCCCAAAATTCTAGGTATCAAATTGAATGTATCCCATGTATCCCAACCATATTGGTCACTAGAGTTCCCAACAAAACAAAGCCTCCAGTACCAGGTTTCAAAATCACATTTGAAGCCACACTTGGGTTTGAATTACTATCACTCTGTTGAAATCTTGAGATTGTACTAACACTGAAACTACTACTACTTCCACCTAATCCTGCACTAGACTGACTACTACTACTAGGATAATGATTATACCAAGGAAGATATAAAGAAGGGATATAAAAATAAAGTAATGTATGATTTATGGATTCCAAGAGAGTGTTGAAAACTAGTCTAGCTTCATGATTTCTTGACCTTTCCTCTTCAACAATAAGGGGTTCATAATCTCGATTCCCTTCATTATTATGTAGCTCTGATAGTTATCCTATACTCGGATTAGCTCCAAATCATAGATATTTGTCCCAAATTATCTTGTAATAACCATGTTACCTCCATATTCCATCTCATTATATGCTACCTCACCCTTCCTATGTCACACATATCCTTATGCAATTGCTCACTCTACTTTTGTTTCATCCTCATATATTTATACCACCATTGTTCCCTGTAATATTCCAGCCAAGATCTGGCCAAAATATTATCTCCAAACTCAGATTTTAAAAAAACTTTTACTAGTAAATTTTAAGCAATTTCTTAAACTGAGCAGGATGTAAGTGAAGGGGACTCATACAATGAGTGAGGATGGTAGGGGTGACTTTAAGTTCTGGAATTTATATGTATGAGTGTGCATCAATGAGCTAAATCAGATATGAACAGTAATTCCTAGGCACAATGTACTGGATCCATTCACTTTTCAACAACAGAGCAAGTCTGTTGCCTACTTCGAGGCTTCCTAGGATTCTAACATATGCCAACTGGACTAGGTGAGGGTTCCTCAGAGTTGATGGTATAGGTATAATAGTCATCTAAACTTGTAGAATGCACTGGGATGGTGTTCTTGAGAATTTGGGAGGATTCAAAGTGATTTGGAGGTCAAATTCTCAAGTGTGTTACCTAGGGATTGTTGAGCTAGTCAATTTCTAGACTCTTGCAAACAAGGTGAAATACATCCAAAACCTCAGGGAAAGGGTTGGGTTGGGTGGTGTAATATTTTATTAAGCTCATACAACTGATATTAAGTAAAATTGATGCTCATAAAATAAATAGTAGTTAAATGTGCAAAATTAGTCATAAAAATGGACACAATGAGCTAGTCTTTCATTCTTAAAAATCAAACTACCTCCATAATTCATTAAACTCTGTTATGAGATGATTAAATGATCTGATATATATTATTTATTGGCTATAAGTAGAAATTTAAACTTCATAACACATAGTGTACTTTATTTCATTGCTTTCAAAATTACAATGCCTCACAGGCTAGAAATTCCTTACACCTTGAGGGAGAATGAAGGTAAGAAGTGGGAATATCACTGTAAGTATGTTCTGAAGTTGGTATCAGACCAAAAACAGGTTTGATGACTATTATATACTTCTCATTGATCTCCTAGAGGTCTCAAGGGAGCATTCACTGAACTATCTCTATCCTCCAGGGAAATCTCCTCCAAAACTAGCTGAGAATGGGAGTAGAAGTGAAAGGAGAATGTGTGGATCATATATGAAGTTGTTCTTTGGTAATAAGCATCTCCAATCTCTTTAAATATGGGCACACTAGTATCCCTGAAGATCCTGGGCATGTTCACTGAAAACTAGCTCCTCCTTCTAGTGATTCTCCTCCAAAACTAGCTGCAAAAACACTGAAACTGTGGCCTCCTTCTCTGAATGCTTGAAGATCTTCAACTGTGAACTGATATGGATATGAATGGATGAAATATCACTCTCTAGATCTGAATACTGATTAACTGGAAACTATGGAGCCTTGGGGCACATCTCCCAAGAAAGAGTTGAGGCACATCACTCAACAAAAGAGAGACTTAGAGCTCTCAAGACAAAATTCAAATGATCAAAAACTCTGAGAGAGAGTTGGAAACATCATTAAATAGATGATTTAACTTGTTCATCAAGCCAATCCACACATGTGGGTGAGGGAGGGCGCATTCCTTGAGAGGAATGGTAACTTCCTCCTTTCCAAATATTTCTTGCTTTTGCTTCCTTTCACTGATTTTAGCAAGTGCACCTTTCTTAGCCATTCTGGATGTTGCCACTTTTCTTCTGACTGCTTTTCTTGTGCTTTCCTCTTTTTACTTTCCTCCTTTTTTTATTTTTCCAGTTTTTTTGCTTGCTTTTGATAGTTTCCATTTTCTTCTTATTTCCTTCTTTCCTTCATTGGATTCCTTGATTTTTCTGAGATTTGCCACTAAGGCAAGAGTGGCCCACTTGATCCAATTTCGTCCTCCTAGCCAATTCATCATCAAATTTCCAACATTTATTAGTAATGATGATGAATTAATAATAAAAATAATTCAAAATCATAAATTTAATTAATTAACTACTATAGTATTATGCCTCAAAATTACCCCATTAATTAAATATTCATTTAATTAATTAACTTAGACCCCCTAGGGATGGAAGGATCCAAGTAGTGAGCAAGGCCACTAGGGAAGGGACATGACAGTCCTCCCTCCCCAAGACTGCTTGTCCTCAAGCAGTTTCAAACCAGGATGCTGCAGAGTCTTTTCATCTTCCCAGGTTGCATCTTTGCTGGGAAACCCATTCCATTGCACTAAGTATTCTTTGATGTTTCTGATCCTCAACTTCCTCTCTCTTCCCTGCAAAATATATTATGGTTCTAAGACCAGGTGTACTTCATCATCAAGAGGAGGCAATATTTCTGAAAGAGTCACCTGTTGGCCAACTGCTTTCTTCAGGCATGACACATGGAAAACATTGTGTATCTTGCTTCCGTATGGAAGATCTAGTCCATAAGCAACTCCACCCACCTTCCTTGTGATATTGTATGGCCCATAGAACCTTGGTAGTAATTTCTCAGCCCCCTTCGATTTCAAAGTGGATTTCCTGTAGGGATGCAACCTCAAATAAACTAAGTCACCTTCTTGGAAGGTTTGGTACGTTCTCTTCTTGTTTGAATACAGTTTCTATTGGTTCTGTGCAACCTGCAAATTTTCCTTAAGTCCCTTGAGTATGTCTTGGATCTCTTGTAGCCAATCCTTTTCCTTTTGTGCTCTACAATTCCCAAAAAACCTATCTGCAAAAGTGGGGGGTTGATATCCATACAGATATTTGAATGGGGTCATTCCGATGGACATATGGAATGTGGTATTATAGCAGAATTATCCCAAGTGTAGCCAATTGACCCATGCCTTCTGCTGGCCGGTAACATAGTTTCCGAGATAACCTTCTAGCCATTGATTTACCCTCTCAATCTGGCCATCATTCTGGGGATAATAGCTTGTACTCAAATTTAGACTAGTTCCAACCAGCTCAAACAGTGATTGTCAGAAAGCACTAGTAAACTTACTATCTCTATCACTGATTATGATCTTGGGTAGACCATGCAATCTGAATATTTATTTAAAGAAAAGTGCAACTACTTTGCTAGCTGTAATAGTTGATGTGATAGCAAAAAAGTGAGAAAATTTAGTCAACCTATCAACTACTACAAAAATGTTGTCCTTACCTTGATATTTTGGTAGTCTGGTGATGAAGTCCATGGACACACTTTCCCATTTCTGTTCTGGAATTGGAAATGGTTGAAGGAGACTAGCAGGGTGAGTGTGCTCAACCTTATTCTGCTGACATGCAGTATACTCCCTCACATGCCTTATCACATCATCTTTGATGCCCTTCCAAGTGATCCTCTCTCTTACCTTCCGGTAAGTTTTCATAAATCCAAGGTGGCCTGCTATGGGTGCATTGTGGGCATCCACCAAAATATGTTCTTTTAACTTGGATCCAGGACTTAGAAAAATTACGTTCTTGTAATAAATAACATCATTGATAACTTGGTAAGAATCATCCTGTATCATCCTATCCAAAACTTCAAAAGCAAACTATTTTTTTGAATATTCTCTAGCTAGTTGTTCTTTTCAATCAGTAGGAACTTGCAGCAAAGAAAAAGCAGGTTTTCTAGAGAGGGAATCAACCACTACATTCAACTTACCCTTTTTATATGCTATGTCAAAGTCATAAGACTGAATTTTACTTACCCACTTCTATTGTCTATCATTCAGCTCTTTTTGGGTCAAGAAATGCTTCAAGCTATTGTGATCAGTCTTGACTATGAAATTTCCTCCCACCAGATATTGTCTAAATTTAGCCAAGGCATGCATGATGGCCAACATATCCTTATCATAAACAGAATAAATCTTCTCACGTGGCTGCAATTTTCTGCTCTCATAAGCAATAGGATGCCTATTGTTCATTAACACTGCTCCAATTCCTTCACCTGAGGAATCACACTCTAATATGAAAGGTTGGGTGAAATCAGAAATTGCAAGTACTGGGAAACTACTCATGACTTCCTTCATTCTGTTAAAATATTTTTTAGCCTCATCTGACCAGCAAAAAGCACCCTTCTTGGTGAGATCTGTCAAAGGAGAGGAGAGCTTAGAAAATCATTTTACAAATTTTATGTAGTCGGTGCACAATCCAATGAATCCCCTTAGGGATGTTATGTTTTTTGGGCTTGGACAATCAAGGATGGCTTTGATTTTTTCCATATGTAATTTAAATCCTTCTTTCCCAATGATGTGGCCAAGATAGAGGAGCTCCTTCAAACCAAACTCACATTTTGACAGTTTAGCATAAAAAGATTATTCTGCAAGAAGTGTTAAAACATTGTCCAAATGCTGCAAATGCTCTTCCCATGTCCTACTATAAATCAGAATGTCATAAAAAAATACAAGGAAACACTTACGGAGTTGCTTGCTGAAGATTCTCTTCATGCAATATTGGAAAGTTGCTGGTGCATTAGTCAAGCCAAAAGGCATGACCAAAAATTCAAAATGCCCATAATGGCACTGAAAGGCAATTTTCTAAATGTCTTCATTTTTCATTTTGATTTGGTGGTAACCAGAATGAAGATCAATCTTGGAAAAATATTTAGCTCCATGCAGCTCATCAATCCTTGAAATTGGATATCTATTCTTGATGGTCTTCTTGTTCAAATCCCTATAATCAATGCACATGCGCATTGTTCCATCTTTCTTTTTGACTAAAACCACCGATGAAGCAAAGGGAATTGAGCTTGGTCTTATGAACCCCATCTCAAGCAGCTCTTTGATTGTTTTCTCTATCTCATATTTGAATCTCTTGTGGTGTTTGTAAGGATGGATTTTTATTGGAAAAGCACCAGGTTCCAGCTCAATCCAATGCTCAGTACCCCTATCAGGAGGTCTTCCATGTGGCGGATCTGCAAACAATTTTTTGTGTTTGTGGAGCAATCTTTGGAGGTCTTCTAGATGATGTGAAACATAAAAGTAAGTTCCTTCAGTAATGACAAAACATTCATCATCCCACTCTATGTCACCATGCCTCAAAACTGATCTCAGACTATGTGCAAAAATTACCTTTTTTGGGTAGGTGTTGACGCCCCTCAAAACCACTTGTTTTCCTTCGGTATCTTTGAAGCACATCTGAGGGATTTGGTAGTTTACCACATGCTCGCCAATGGAGAACAACCATTTTACACCCAATACCACATTTGTATCATCCACATCAACCACATAAAAACTATATGTCACAGTATGGTCTCCAATGGTCACTTGCAGTTTTAGAATCCACCGGTCACACTGCATAGTGTTATTTCCAAGAATAATGACTGTGAAACCTACAAATTTTTCTGTTTGTAATTTTCTTCTCTCCATCATGGCTGCATCAATAAAATTATGGGTGGCACCCCCATTAACCAAAACTGACACTTTCTGCCCTTGCACATCCCCTTTAAATATCATGGTGTGGTAGCAGGGAACTCCACTTAAGACTGCAATTTTGCATTCTATTTGTGGGGGTTGTTCTTCTGCTGTCTCATACAACTCTTCTGCTTGTAATTCATCTTCTACTTCTGAACTCATTTATTCCTCATCACTTTCAGAAAAAAAAATTCGATGAAATGGGCCTTCCCCTTTGCACATTTGTGCCCCGGAATCGAATGTTCTTGACAGGAAAAACATAGTTTTTTCCTCCTTAACTCATCCCAATCTTGGAATGAGTATTCCTTCCTGTTTGGGGCAGCCACATTTCTGAATGGTGGATTTTGGTTCTGAAATTTAGCAGGTGCATTAAACTTTGGTGGATATCTGGTTCTTGGGATTACATCTTGCAGATCCCTTGTTCAGCACACCGCTTCTTGTAAGGCAGCTGGTCGGTAGGATTTAACCAGCCCTTTTAATGGTTCTGCTAATCCTTATGTGAAAAGGAGGATTAAGCGAACTTCATATATATCAGTGACAATTACATCCAACTTTTGGAACTCAAATATATAAGCTTCAGGAGTTCCGGTCTGCTTAACATGTGCCAGAGGCCCATGCTCTGATACCACTGTAATATTCCAACCAATATCTGGCTAAAATATTATCTCCAAACTCAGAGTTTTATCAAAATTTTACAAGTAAATTTTAAGCAATTTCTTAAACTGAGCATGATATAAGTGAAGGGGACTGATACAATGAGTGAGGATGGTAGGGGTGAATTTAAGTTCTGGAATTTATATGGATGAGTGTTCAGCAACGAGCTAAATCAGGTTTGAGCAGCAATTCCTAGGCACAATGTACTGGAGCCATTCACTTTTCAACAACAAAGCAAGTATGTTGCCTACTTCGAGGCTTCCTGGGCTTCCAGCATATGCCAACTAGACTGGGTGAGGCTTCCTCAGAGTTGATGGAAGAGGTATAACAATAATCTAAACTTGTAGAATGCACTGGGATGGTGTTCCTGATAATTTGGGAGGATTGAGAGTGTTTTGGAGGTCAAATTCTCAAGTGCGCTACCTAGGGATTATTCAGCTAGTCAATTTCCAGACTCTTCCAAACAAGGTAAAATACATCCAAAACCTCAAGGAAAGGGTTGGGTTTTCTGGTGTACTATGTTATTAAGCTCATACAACTGACAAAAATTAAAACTGATGCTCAGAAAAGAAATAGCAGTTAAATGTGTAAAACTAGTCATAAAAATGGACACAATGAGCTAGTCTTTCATTCTTAAATATCAAACTGCCTGCATAACTCATTAAAATATGTTCTGATATGATTAAATGCTCTGATATATATTATTTATCATCTACAATTCTAAATTTAAACTTCAAAACACATTTTGTACTTTATTTCATTGCTTTCAAAATTACAATGCCTCACAGGCTAGAAATTCCTTACACCTTGATGGAGAATAAAGGTAAGAAGTGGAAAGATCACTGTAACTATGTCCTGAAGTTGGTATCAGACCAACAATAGGTCTGATGAATGTTATAGACTTCTCACTGATCTCTTGGAAGTATCAAAGGCGCATTCACTGAACTATCTCCATCCTCCAGGGAAATCTCCTCCAAAACTAGCTGAGAATGGGAGTAGAAGTGAAAGGAGAATGTGTGGATCAGATCTGAAGCTATTCTCTAGTCATAAGAATCTCTGTTATCTATAAATATGGGCACATTGGTCTCCCTAAATATCCTGGGTGCATTCACTGAAAACTAGCTCCTCCTTCTAGTGATTCTCCTCCAAAACTAGCTGCAAAAACACTGAAACTGTGGCCTCCTTCTATGAATACTTGAAGATCTTAAAATGTGAACTGATATGAATCTAAATGGATGCAATATCACTCTCTGGATCTGAATACTGATTAACTGGAAACTATGGATCCTTGGGGCACATTTCCCAAGAAAGAGTTGAGGCACATCACTCAACAAAAGAGAGACTCAGAGCTCTCAAGACAAAATTCAAATGATCAAAAATTCTGAGAGGGAGTTGGAAACATCATTAAATAAATGATTTAACTTGTTCATCAAGCCAATCCACACATGTGGGTGAGGGAGGGCGCATTCCTTGAGAGGAATGGCAACTTCCTGCTTTCCAAATATTTCTTGCTTTTGCTTCCTTTCACTGATTTTAGGTGGATTTTAGCAAGTGCGCCTTTCTTAGCCATTTTGGATGTTGCCACTTTTCTTCTGACTGCTTTTCTTGTGCTTTCCTCTTTTTAATTTCCTCCTTTTTTGCTTTTGCCAGTTTTTTTGCTTGCTTTTGACAGTTTCCATTTTATTCTTGTTTCCTTCTTTCCTTCATTGGATTCCTTTATTTTTCTGAGATTTTCCACTAAGGCAAGAGTGGCCCACTTGATCCAATTTCGACCTCCTAGCCAAGTCATCATCAACTTGCCAATATTTATTAGTAATGATGATGAATTAATAATTAAAATAATTCAAACTCAGAAATTTAATTAATTATTTGATAATTAATTAACTACTATAGTATTATGCCTCAAAATTACCCCATTAAGTAAATATTCATTTAATTAATTAACTTAGACCCCCTAGGGATGGAAGGATCCAAGTAGTGAGCAAGGCCACTAGGGAAGGGACATGACAGTCCTCCCTCCACAAGAGTGTTTGTCCTCAAGCAATTTCAAACCAGGATGTTGCAGAATCTTTTCATCTGCCCAGGTTGCATCTTCATTGGCAAACCCCTTCCATTGCACTAAGTATTCTTTTATGATTCTACTCCTCAACTTCCTCTCTCTTAACTGCAAAATATCTTCTGGTTCTAATACCGGGTGTCCTTCATCATCAAGAGGAGGCAATATTTATGAAACAGTCACCTGTTGACCAACTGCTTTCTTCAGGCATGACACATGGAAAACATTGTGTATCTTTCTTCAAGATGGCAGATCTAGTTCATAAGCAACTTCACCCACCTTCCTTGTGATCTTGTATGGCACATAGAACCTTGGTAGTAAATTCTCATCCCCCTTCGATTTCAAAGTGGATTTCCTGTAGGGATGCAACCTCAAATAAACTAAGTCACCTTCTTGGAAGGATCGGTCCGTTCTCTTCTTGTCTGCATATAGTTTCTGCTGGTTCTGTGCAACCTGCAAATTTTCATTTGATCATATACTCAATGATGGTATCTTATATTGTCCCTTAAAATTTATGTTGTGATACTGTCTGATGAATGTATCTTATATTTCATGTGTATCTGCTTATGCATGTTTAGTGTATGATATTTTTTGGTTTTTCCTTTCTATTGTGCAACACAATAAAAGGTTAAAATGAACTCTTTGATACCCCCCCCCCCCTCTATTCACTAGTGTTTTCCTTACCTCACACTCGTCTTGGTCGCGCTTCAGGTGAGACATTCTTCTCCTTGAGGAAGAATGACAATACTAGCATGTCTAGATTGTAATGGGATTTTGTTGGCCCTTGCACAAAACCCCGATCTTTAAAATTTTGTGCCAACACTCTTATTTGCTCACCTGTGTTCCCTATCCTTGTTCTCATGGTTTCCTATGGATAGAAATAGTAAAAAAATAATGATGCATTTCAACCATACGATGAGCTCCTAACCTCACAGATCAGAGAGCAATTTTCAATATCCTAATATTGTTCACATGCCATGTCATGAGTTTTATCACCATTGTAAATAATTATCGGTAGTATTAGCGCCATTTCCATCCCATCCATCGCCATATGACCTTAGCAATGTGACCAAAATCTTTTAAAAAAATAAATTTTGACCCTAACCATTGTGTCATGAATTTTCCCTAAAATCCCACGATGACACATCGTGTTAAAATCCTTGAAAACCATGATAGAGTCCCAAAACCATAATCCGATTAATCATCTACACTTTCCAGAAAGAAGTAGTTGTTGAAAGTGGACAAAATCTAAACATTATTGTTGAAAATAGTTGTTGACTTGATCTTCCAAACCCTAACTTCCACATTAAATCATCAATCAAATGGGAATCTTCCACAGTGGAACCATATCTCAATTTTGTCCACATTATTTCCTATAAATACAACCCTCAAGGTCATCATTATCTATATTGACGGTGCTTTTATGTTTCCAAAATTCCCATTGAAAGTAAGAGCAAAAACCACTAGTCATTTTCCTTCTTCCATCATTAGAGCAAAAACCAATATTCATTTTCCTTCTTCCATTATTTGGGGTCAACCACACAATCATTTGGCTGGAAACTCAAGGGCATAAAGGAGATAGAAGAATGCTCCCTTGAGTTAGTCATGGAGGTCCATTACCATCTACAACGGATGCCAAAGCGTTATCTTATTTCTTTATTCTTTCTGTAATAAAATCAAAACCATTATTTATATGTGTTGCATTTACTTTTTTTAATTATTTTTTTTCTATATTATGCATGCATGTTTAAAGAATTTACTTATATTATTTTATATATTACTTGAGATAAAACAACCCTCAAATAAATCCTTTTGGTATATGTAAGTGAGAAACACCTATACCAGTAGTTTAACACAAAAATACTATCCTTCTAAGATTTAGAAAGAATCATCTGAATTATAAAATTCCATGACTAGGAAAACACTAACAAATTTAGGCATCCATTGTTTTTATTTTTAAAGTGTAGAATTGATAGAGCCTTCTCAATATGTACCACTGATCCCCTCATAGCTTAGCTCACTAACAAGTAAATGAAAAAAAACATATTTTTTTCTAAATCCCGTTTTCCCTTTTAGCTCCTTGAGGAAGTTAGCCACCCTATAATTAAGCCTTGGGACCTTCGCAAATACACCTGTACCCACCACATACCTAAGTCTACATTCCCTAATGAGACCTCGTCGAATACACCTTGTCCATGGTTGAAAATAGTTCCAAGTTTAATAAATAGAAAATGGACAAAGTCAAAGATTGAAAATATTTTTTTCTCACCTCCGAGTTAAAACACCATATATCTAAGTCAACATTCTTGAATGGAGATTTGGTCTTGCACTCTTTTCAATAATTTTTATAAAACATGTATAATATGAGTAATTGTTAAAGTTTATGATACATTTTAATAAGTTTTAGTTTTAATAGGTTTAATATAAAGTTTTTGATGATGATGATGATGGTAGTGTAATTTTATTAGTTTTTTTGTATTTAAATAATAAGAAGTAGTTTAAGGTGGGTGTTGGTCGGAATTAGGTTAAATCCAAATTTTTACGTGTTTAAATTGTGTTTTTGAATTTATAAATGGATTCAGCACCTTTAATTACCCCTTTAGCAACCAAATTATGCAATTTCCATAGCTAATATTTGTATTTCTAAGATTTTTTAAAGATATGAACAAAATAAGACTAAAAATATGCTCGGAAAATGTTGAGAACTTAAGACTTTGATTCTTTTTTGGAATAACAAATTACAGTTTATTTATTTATTTTTTCTTGTTAAAAAATATGACTATAATGGTAGCATTTAATTCCACTAGTGAAACCAATTTTAGTTTATCCAACTTTTAAAAAAAATATTACTTAACTTACTATAAAAACTTAAATGGAAGCAGGAAATTTGTAAAAACTTACCCATTTCCCTAGTTCAAAGGAAATTTTCTAAGCATGACCTGTAATAAAACATAATGAAAAAAAAACAGATTATTTTCTAAATCCCATTTTGCCTTTTAGCTCCTTGAGGAAGTTAGCCACCATATAATTAAACCTTGGGACCTTCGCAAAGACAGATGTACCCACCACACACCGCAGTCTACATTCCCTAATGAGACCTCGGCGAATACACCTTGTCCATAGTTGAAAAGAGTTCCAAGTTTAATAAATAGAAAATAGACAAAGTCAAAGATGAAAATATTTTTTTCTCTCACTTCCAAGTTAAAATACCATATATTTAAGTCAACATTTTAGAATGGAGAGTTTTTGATGATGATGATGATGGTAATGAAGTTTTATTAGTTTTTTTTTGCATGTGCAGTTTATTTATTCTACTTTTCTAGTTATTTAATTTTTAGACTTTAAGATGGGTTTTGGTTGGAATTTACTAAATATTTTTTTAGTAAAATCCAAGTTTTTTAATTTATAAATAGATTCAGCACCCTCAATTACCTCTTGGCACTCAAATTATGCAATTTTCATAGCTAATATTTATGTTTTTAAGATTTTTTAAAGATTTCCACTAAAATAAAATAAGACTGAAAATATGCTGGGAAAAGATTGAAAACTTAGAATATTTAGACTACACCTAATAATAATGTTATTTTTTTTGTGAATATTGTGTTATATGAGTTTTTATGATTGTATAAAAAAACTGTATACTTCTGTGCATAGTAGCATAATTCGAGTACAGATATAAAAATATAAAATATCAACAACCTCTTTGATATGGAAGTGTGAGAGACGGAAACTACTTTTTTATAGTTATTTTAATAACCATGAAATTGAATGGTATTTTTGTTTTATAGTGTTTAATTAATTAATATTTTTATTTCTTTCTTTAAATTGGTTTTCAAAATTTAATTCTCCACTAATAATCCGTATCCCTTGACAAATTCGAATTTATTCCGAATTTCATTACCCGAAGTATCAATAAGGCCGAATTATGCTACTATGTTTATGTGCTCTTTAATTTATCCTACTTGGATGTAAGCTGTGTTTGTATGTTTTTGTTGTAATGCGGAGGTCAGAATACTGTTACTTTTATTCAGGTGATGACTTGGTTTGATGAAGACTTTTTTCAAAAATTGATCTGTAATTTTAATTCTTTTCTGGAATAGCAAGTTACAATTTGTTTGTTTTTTTCGGTTGAAAAAGATGACCATGATAATAGCAGTTAATTCCATTAATAAAACCAATTTTAGTTTATCGAAGGAGAAAATATTTCTATACTCATACCTATATCCACAAGTAATGCTCATGGGGGATGTATCGTGAGACTGTTTTCATAGATTACTCCCCTGATATGGACTGCTGTAAGGTATACTTTTCACTAGATTAAAAATATTATTGTTTATGTTTGTTTTCCAGACTGACTGCTGTAAGTTATACTTTTCCTAAAGTATGATTGTTTAAGTTTGTTTTCCCAGAGACTGGGGTAATCGATGTTATTTTTAAATATGGCAGCAAAAGCCAAATGTTGACATTAAACGTTCACAACATTCTTTGGAGTCTAGCGTCTTATTATACTGCATAATTATATAAACCAAATCTTATGTTGAGATTTGCTGCTCTTTACCTACATAAGGCGTTCATGTTCCCTTTCAGGTTTCAATCAATTTTAAAATCAAGATTAATGATTGATCATAACTGCTACCTTTAACAAGCTTTAATAACTACTTTACAATTCAAAACACCAACATATAAAATGAAAGCACCAATGGTTTGAACTTAAAAATAGTTTGTCACACACAGTTGTAAGCATTTCCTTCCAATCATAAGCGTTGATACTGTTATAAGAAAATAAAAAGTATATAATTCCACTTTTCAATTGTATATAATTGCTTAAAAATTTCTGTGCCAGAAAACAGTTGAAAGCATTTCCTTCCAATCATAAGCGTTAATAATGTTCTAAGAAAATGAAAATGCATATGAAGATAGATGCTTCTGTATTTATTAAACAAGAAGAAAGCTAACGTGCCTGGCTAATGCCCGAAAGAATTTATAACAAACATGAGCGTATCAGCCTCGGGATTACGAGGGCCGGTTGCTTTCATGTGCACAGACATGTGCAGCCATGTGTCTCTGTATTGGTGGAAAGATAACCAAGTTTTAAGATATATATATATATATATATATATATATATATATATATATATACCCAGTAGCTCACAGGCTCATAAATGCATGCAATCAGTCGCGGCAGATCTGAAGCAGCAGCGACCTGAAAACTGAAACTGTCGAAGTAGAGAGCAAACATTTTTTAATTGTTAAAGTTCGGTGAAAGTCATAATCGTTCAAATTTGGTGAAAGTCTTTTTTAAATATTTGTGGTTTTTTTAAGGATATGGATCTATATAAAACTAATTTATTTTAATTGTCCCTGAATTTTATGCAGCTTAAAAAAATTTATGATTGTGTTTTCTAAGATTATGCGTTTATTCAAAATTATATAAAATATAGAAAGTTAAAAGTGTTCAAATGTGAAGAGATAGTTTATAAGATTGAAATTTGAAAAACGTATCTAACAAAATCAAAGTTTTAATTATATATAATCCAAAAATTCTAGCAATAAGTTGATGACATAATGGCTTATATGATAGGCACATCAAATTCCAAAGAAATTGCTTGCATTTTTGAATCGCTAGCAATATTATTGATAATAGACAAAATGGCTTATATATTGCTAATAGACAAAATGGCATATGATATGGCGTCAAATTCCAACACTTCATGATTTGAAATTTTGATGGATTTTGAAAGATTTAATTTGATTTCGAATTAGAAATAAGTATTTTTGTTTTAATGATACAAAATGGTTTATATATTGTTGATAAGGCATATGATATGGTCTCAAATTCCAACATTTTATGATTTGAAATTTTGATGGATTTTGAAAGATTTAATTTGATTTAGAATTAGAAATAAGTATTTTTGTTTTAATAATAGATATTATGTGAAAGTTAAAAATGTTTAGATTGGACAAATTAATTGATTGTTTAAGGATTTGGGTAAGAATAAGAATCTGATAATTTTTAGAGATTCAAATTTTTAGATGTATAGGTGTTTATATTTTAGAATTTGGGGTAGACTAATAAATATACCAAGTTAAATGGTTGTGTTAGTTATTAATTTTTCAAGAATTTAGATAGATTTAAAATAGAATAAAAATATGTTTTGCATGTACAAAAATTAAAATTATCCAAATTTTATAAAAGGTAAAAAAATGTAGTTTTAAAACTCTATTAATTTTTTAAAGTTTTGAGCTGATGCAAAAAGTAAATAAAACTACCTATTTTTAGTTTTTAGAATTAAATAAATCTACTTCTTTTTAATTATCTAAATTTAATGAAAATTAATATTTTAAATGAGAAACTTTGATTTTTTTTTTAAATTTGAACAAATTTATAATTAGACTAAACTCAATAAACACACAAATTTAAAATAAATAAATACACAAATTTGACAAAATTCTTAGATATATATCTACATTATCACACAACAAAACATAAATAATAGATTTTAAAAAGTTTAATTCATTCAAAATTTGAACAAAAAGTTACATGGTGATAAAACTGTAGAGATAATCACCTTTTAATATATATTTCTCCAATAAAAACAATTTACATGATCAAATGGATGCACTTTATTTTGATGGACTTAGAAGCATTAGTTACTTAAAAGAGATTAGTAAATTTTAAAAGAAAATTAATTCATTCAAAATTTCAACAAAAAGTTATATAGTGATAAAACTGTAGAGATGATCACCTTTTAATATATATTTCTCCAATAAAAACAATTTACAGGATCAAATGGATGCAGTTTGTTGTGATGGACTTAGAAGTATTAGTTACTTGAAAGAGATTGAACAAAAAGTTATATGGTGGTAAAACTGTAGAGATAATCACCTTTTAATAAATATTTCTCCAATAAAAAAAATTTTACAGGATCAAATGGATGCAGTTTATTGTAATGGACTTAGAAGCCTTAGTTACTTAAAAGAGATTAAAAAACCTTTTAAAAAATTTAATTCATTCAAAATTTGAACAAAAAGTTAGATGTTGAACAAAAAATTATATGGTGATAAAACTATAGAGATGATCACATTTTAATATATATTTCTCCAATAAAAACAATTTACAGGATCAAATGGATGCAGTTTATTGTGATGGACTTAGAAGCATTAGTTACTTAAAAGAGATTGAACAAAAGTTATATGGTGATAAAACTATAGAGATGATCACCTTTTAATATATATTCTCGAATAAAAACAAATTTGCAGGATCAAATGGATGCACTTTATTGTGATGGACTTAGAAGCATTAGTTACTTAAAAGAGATTTGTAAACTTTCAAAAAAAATAATTCATTTAAAATTTGAACAAAAAGTTATATGGTAATAAAATTGTAGAGATGATCACCTTTTAATATATATTTCTCCAATAAAAACAATTTACATTAGTTATTTAAAAGAGATTAGTAAACTTTTCAAAAAAATTAATTTATTTAAAATTTGAACAAAAAGTTATATGGTGATAAAACTATAGAGCTGATCACCTTTTAATATATATTTCTCCAATAAAAACTTAGTTTATTGTGATGGACTTAGAAGCATTAGTTACTTAAAAGAGATTAGTAAATTTTTGAAAAATTTACATGGATCAAATGGATGCATCACCTTGTAAAATATATTTCTCCAATAAAAATAGTTTATAGGATCAAATGGATGCATCACCTTTTAATATATATTTCTCCAATAAAAGCAATTTATAGGATCAAATGGATGCAGTTTATTGTGATAGATTTAAAAGCATTAGTTACTTAAAAGAGATTACGATCAAATGGATCAAATGGATGCATCAAATTATGCATCGAACACTTGTTAACATATATTTCTCCAATAAAAACAATTTACATAATCAAATGGATGCAGGTTAATTTACATAATCAAATGGATGGATGCAGTTTATTGTGATGGACTTGAAGCATTAATTACTTAAAAGAGATTAATTAACTTTTGAAAATTTTCAACATTTTCATATATCAGGTGGTCTGTCCCATCGAACATGACGCTATTCTTTTATATATCAAACGATTCCTTCCATCATAAATTCATAATTGATTGCGGGCAAAACTTCAACCAACAATTATATTTTTGGTGAGTTGCATGTTCTTCTATTCAAATGCTAGAGCCCGTCACCTCACAGTATTCAGTATTTGTTTATGCTAATTTCCGTAAGAAGGCCGGATCTGTTTTCTATATTATTTGTCATGTTAGGTGATAGAAAATCTTTGCGTAGGCGCTGCAATTCTTTTGAATTTGATTAATCGATATTTGAGCTACTGTCAGATTCTTTGAATTTGATTACGAAGTAGTGTGTTGTTCGTTTTTTTAAATTTCTTCAGAATATATTTCAATCATTGCTTCCCATGGATTGATGGCTTTATTTATGGTTCCTGGTTTTTAACTTCGAAACCAGGTACATATTAAATCTAGGACACGAGATTTACAGTGCGCAACATTTCATGGGAAAGTTTGTTGATGCCATGTTTATCGGTACAATGCAATACACAATGTGATGCAATGCTTTGATAAATATAACTGGACACTTAAATTATGGTAACCCTAAATTAAACCGATTATTTATATAGCTAAACTATCAACCGTTCGATTACTTATATACCTCAACTATTAACAGTTGAATTTAACTTCGAATCATTATACACTATCACTATAATAAGTATAAGTATAAAGCATAAAATATATGTACTAGCATAGCCACAAGTAAAGTGGTTGGTGTTCATGGACCACTTAGTTTTATGGAGATGGTTGACTCTTAAACAAAGAATAAATATTAAATTAATTAATATAAATATAAAACAAATACTATTTAATAAACATACTTTTCTTTAACCACCACTTAGCTGAAACTTATTTAAATCTTAATCAAGATGCATTTAAGCATAAATCAACATGCATTTAAGCATAACTAGATACGAGGACGTGAAATGAATCATAACTATACACTTGTTACACTTGGGCTAATCTTCTTGATCCGCCCAAGGAAGTCCAAAATCTATATCTAAACACCTATAGGTGTAATCATGATAATACTAGCACATCCACAACTAAAGTGGTGTGTGAATACTAATAGGTGTAGTCAACCACTTAGTTTTCTGGATATGGTTGGTTGTTAAACAAAGGCTAAACATTAAACTAATTAATATAAACATGTTGATGCCCCGAAAATTGCAGCATCAAACATCAAGGGATTCTCCCCGGTAGGCAATCCCAATTAGATCACTCATCCTTTGGTGTGGAGAATCTATCCGGTTAACGGTTCCGGCTACCGTAAGATTTAAAGATTCTTATTCTTTGCACCGATTGCGGCCTGATCCACCGTTTATGTATTTTATTTTAAAGATGAAATGCAAGTGCCCTAAGCTAAATGCATGTAACTAATCTAAATTAATCTAAAACTGTATAAGCAAATTTAACCTATCCTTGCAAGGATCAAACTGTATAGATAAGTAATAAACTGCAAGAAACACCTAAAGATCACACAGATAGCCATTTAATCATAAAGATGTGCCTACAGCAGAATATGACAAATATTGAAGATAGCTTCAAATTATTTAATACATTCCATTACTCGTTTAAGAGAGACATCATTGTAGAGGAAAATAGAAAGATCATTCATCACACAGAAATAATTCATAATAGTAAAGAAAGATCTCACAGTGGTATATGAATGCTACAGGAATAGTCCAACAAACATTCAGCACACATTTCTAGGCAAAAACGTCCTCGCCGGGCTTCTAGTAGTCAAAATCCAGTTTCTTGGAGCAAGTAGCAAAGTAATTCGTACAAGCTAGAAAATTTCTTTCACCTGCAAAAAGTTCTTTCTTCTTCTTCTATTCTCCTATTTATAAATTTACAAATTGCTCATTGAGCTGATAGGTGTACCCTAAACTCTAGAACCTTCTAATTTGTCCTTTAGTACACAATTACAAAACCACAGATTCGTGGAGAGCCTTCCATATAAGACAAAAAACAGAGCCAGCTCTCCTTTTAAATCAGTTATACAATCAAGGAATTTCAACCTTTTCTCACATTAAGACAAATAAGAATTCTGATGGTTTATTTATTTTATTTCGCTTCCTTTTGCAGACTCGCTGACTCATTTCCACCAACTGGCTCGCTTGTGGATGCTTGGCCATCTACACTTTGGATATGTGTGGCCCATTGATTGAGCTCTTTCAAGATAATTTTGATCCAAACAGATATTGTTTCCTTTGCTGCAATCTCATGCTTGCACAGATCTAATTTGACTTATGCCGCTCCTGCTGCTGCTTCTTAGAAAACTGCTTCCAGAAAATAGATATGCACAGTGGGCTGGCCAATGAACTGTTGGAGTTCATCTTGGGTTATCACCTCTACCCTTTTAACATAGTCCAATCCTTGGTCCAACCCGCCTTGCAACTCAGCCAATCGATGTTCTCGTTTTGAGAATTCATTGATAGTTTCAGGCAGAACCAAGTGGCACTTGCCATGGGATTCTCTAATTTTGGAGTGGAAAGAGTGACATTTGCGAACAGTCTTTCTGATCTCCAAGCTTATCCGGGTGCCACAATCTTTACTGAATTCAAGGACTCCTGCATCTAAGTCAAATTCTTCTTTGGTGGTGGCGCTCAAGTTTGAGGGGAATCCAAATTTTCCTCTTCTCCACTCAAATTCTTGTTTTAGTTTTTCCACATGTTTTGCAATTTTGTCTCTGTTCTTTAAGGCTCCAACTTCGATGGCTGTCATTTCATGATCATTTCTTTCATGTCGCAAATTTCTCCCAAGATTAGCACCAGCAGCTGATGGCATTTTATTAGCATGTCACATGCTTGCTTCTGAAACGTGAACAGGTCTTGCTTGTTTTCCAATGCTTCTTTGAGTTGTTTCAACAATTGCTACTTTTCTTGAATTAACCCATCATACTAATCCCTGGGGAGATAAATTTGTTGGGCCCTGCTGGCTTCGAGCTCCTCCAATTCTGATATCCGAGCCTTTAAGTTCTTTTGCTCGATTCTGATATCCGAGCCTTTAAGTTCTTTTGCTCGATTCTGATATCCGAGCCTTTAAGTTCTTTTGCTCGTCTTCGGAGATGGCCAGCTGCATCTCTAGTGAATTCTTCTCATTTTCAAGTTGCAGAGATCCCGAAGTTATCCTTAACTTCTCTTCTGTCAATTCCCTGTATTTCTTCTTTAATCCATTTGCTTCTAGAACCCCCCTCTTCCTTTGATCTCTTATTTTGAAGCATTGATCTCTGTAATGTCTTACCTCATTCATTAACCGATTAGTATTGGCTCTACTCGCTTCGGCTGATGCCACAGTGCATTGGGCCTGGAATGAAGGGTCAACATCAGTTCCTTGGACTAGTGTAGTTTATAATACCACGAATTCATATACGTCTTCCGCATTTTCCATTTTCCTAACTCTCTTGTCAATGATAGCCCTTTTCCACTTGTGAAAATATACGGAATCCAGGTTGGCCACCTGGCGCTGCTTTCTGGGGTTGTATGGGGTCAATGCTAATCCTTTAGTAGAAGCAACCCCTTCTCGAGCTAACCCTGGTTGGTCTATCAGTGGCGGATCCAACTCCATGTTTTGTGGAGTTGACAGTTCTGGCTCGAGAGTTTTCTCATTCTCCTCCCTTTGCTGCCTTTCAGCTAGCCCTGCTAATTTTGCTTGTAATTTGTCTGCCTCCTGTAACAAAATCCTCTCTTCTTCTTTCTCCTCTTGTAGTGTAGCAACCTGTTCCTGGATTATTCTGTCTTCTTCTTCTCTTTGGACCCTTACTTCCTCCTCCTTCTTGCTTCTAGCAGCCTCATCTTCCAAAGCCTTTTTTGCTTGCTCCCTCTGCACTCTAGCAGCTTCTTTTTGCTGCTACAACTAAATAGCCTGCTCTCTTTGGATTCTTGTTGCCTCTTCTTGTTGGAACTTGGCAGCTTCTTCATTTTGAATCGTAGCCACTTCTTGGTCTTGTTGATGTAATATCCCGTCATCTTCCTCTTGTTCTATTCCTATCTGATCTCCTGATTGGGACACTGATGCTTCCAGCTCCTTTTGGTTTAGGCCGACAGGCCTTGGAGAAAATCTCTTTGCACCTTTCTTATTGTAGTGCTTGCCTAATTCTGTCAAGTTTCGAGCACTACGGAAAAACTCTTCCTCATTGTCCTTAAGATGGGCATACACGAAGCTGGTTTTGACATCAATAATATGTTTGGAAACTTCACCACAAGGGTCATGCCTTCATCAATAATTTGTACCAAAAGGGAAGATGTCTAATCACCTTTTTAATAAATATTTCTCCAATAAAAAAAAATTACAGGATCAAATGAATGGAGTTTATTGTGATGGACTTAGAAGCCTTAGTTACTTAAAAGATATTAATAAACTTTTTAAAAAATTTAATTCATTCAAAATTTGAAAAAAAAGTTATATGTTGAACAAAAATTTATATGGTGATAAAACTATAGAGATGATCATATTTTAATATATATTTCTCCAGTAAAAACAATTTAGAGGATCAAATGGATGCAGTTTATTGTGATGGACTTAGAAGCATTAGTTACTTAAAAGAGATTGAACAAAAGTTATATGGTGATAAAACTGTAAAGATGATCACCTTTTAATATATATTTTCGAATAAAAACAAATTTGCAGGATCAAATGGATGCACTTTATTGTGATGGACTTAGAAGCATTAGTTACTTAAAAGAGATTTGTAAACTTTAAAAAAAAATAATTCATTTAAAATTTGAACAAAAAGTTATATGGTAATAAAATTGTAGAGATGATCACCTTTTAATATATATTTCTCCAATAAAAACAATTTACAGGATCAAATGGATGCAGTTTATTGTGATGGACTTAGAAGCATTAGTTACTTAAAAGAGATTAGTAAATTTTAAAAATTTTCAGGATCAAATGGATGCATCACCTTGTAAAATATATTTCTCCAATAAAAACAATTTACAGGATCAAATGGATGCATCACCTTTTAATATATATTTCTCCAATAAAAACAATTTATAGGATCAAATGGATGCAGTTTATTGTGGTAGATTTAAAAGCATTAGTTACTTAAAAGAGATTAAGATTAAATGGATCAAATGGATGCATCAAATGCATGCATCGACACTTTTTAATATATATTTCTCCAATAAAAACAATTTACATGATCAAATGGATGCAGTTTATTGTGATAGACTTGAAGCATTAGTTACTTAAAAGAGATTAATAAACTTTTGAAAATTTTCAACATTAAATGGATTATGATTAGTGAACTTTTGAAAATTTACAAAATCAAATGACTGTGTATAACTCAACCAATGATTCACTTAATATAAAATATATATTATAATTATCCCTATACCCCTATTGGTATAAGGGGGGTAGTAATAGCCTAAGATTGCAGATTCCCCTAATTTAAACAATCAAACAAAACATTTATGCTAAACCTATATCAACCGTAAATATGCAATTTCTATAATCATATCTCAATTTCTACATGTAATTTATATAAAAGCATTTGTAGTAAACCTATATCAACTGTAAATATGCAATAATTTCTACATGTAATTTATATAAAAAAGCTTGTTCATGGCTGATCTCAGGCAGTTCTCTGTGGTAGCTGATTCAAGTCTGATCTCAAGCAATCAGATCACTGCATGGCATTAAAGTATGACGTGATTGAATCTAGGAAGGAACCGAAGCACAGGCAAGTACGTCATAACACGTTTAATGGCCGCTGAATTCAAGGAAAAGCTGCGCGCGGAGGCCATGTGGAATGTATTCCTGCAAGAGAAATTGTTGGCGATATGCTGAACAATAAAAACAGAGAATTGGTGCACCCACAAATCAAATTCGAGAAATAGCAGGTGGTCTGTCCCATCGAACATGACGCCATTCTTTTATATATCAAACGATTCCTTCCATCATAAATTCATAATTGATTGCGGGCAAAATTTCAACCAACAATTATATTTTTGGTGAGTTGCATGTTCTTCTATTCAAATGCTAGAGCCCGTCACCTCACAGTATTCAGTATTTGTTTATGCTAATTTCCGTAAGAAGGCCGGATCTGTTTTCTATATTATTTGTCATGTTAGGTGATAGAAAATCTTTGCGTTGAGCTGCAATTCTTTTGAATTTGATTAATCGATATTTGAGCTACTGTCAGATTCTTTGAATTTGATTCCGAAGTAGTGTGTTGTTCGTTTTTTTAAATTTCTTCAGAATATATTTCAATCATTGCTTCCCATGGATTGAAGGCTTTATTTATTGATCCTGGTTTTTAACTTCGAAACCAGGTACATATTAAATCTAGGACACGAGATTTACAGTGCGCAACATTTCATGGGAAAGTTTGTTGATGCCATGTTTATCGGTACAATGCAATACACAATGTGATGCAATGCTTTGATAAATATAATTGGACACTTAAATTATGGTAACCCTAAATTAAACCGATTATTTATATAGCTAAACTATCAACCGTTCGATTACTTGTATAGCTCAACTATTAACAGTTGAATTTAACTTCGAATCATTATACACTATCACTATAATAAGTATAAGTATAAAGCATAAAATATATAAAATATATGTACTAGCATAGCCACAAGTAAAGTGGTGGGTGTTCATGGACCATTTAGTTTTATGGAGATGGTTGACTCTTAAACAAAGAATAAATATTAAACTAATTAATATAAACATAAAACAAATACTATTTAATAAACATACATTTTTTTAATCACCACTTAGCTGAAACTTATTTAAATCTTAATCAAGATGCATTTAAGCATAACTAGATACGAGGACTGTGAAATGAATCATAACTATACACTTGTTACACTTGGGCTAATCTTCTTGATCCGCTCAAGGAAGTTCAAAATCTATATCTAAACACCGATAGGTGTAATCATGATAATACTAGCACATCCACAACTAAAGTGGTCGGTGAATACTAATAGGTGTAGTCAACCACTTAGTTTTTTGGAGATGGTTGGTTGTTAAACAAAGGCTAAACATTAAACTAATTAATATGAACATGTTGATGCCCCAAAAATTGCAGCATCAAACAGTAAGGGATTCTCCCTGGTAGGCAATCCCAATTAGATCACTCACCGTTTGGTGTAGAGAATCCGTCCGGTTAACGGTTTCGGCTACCTTAAGATTTAAAGATTCTTGTTCTTTGCACCGATTGCGGCCCGATCCACCATTTATGTATTTTATTTTAAAGATGAAATGCAAGTGCCCTAAGCTAAATGCATGTAACTAATCTAAATTAATCTAAAACCGTATAAGCAAATTTAACCTATCCTTGCAAGGAGCAAACTGTAGAGATGAGTAATAAACTGCGAGAAACACCTAAAGATCACACAGAAAGCCATTTAATCATAAAGATGTGCCTACAGCAGAATATGACAAATATTGAAGATAGCTTCAAATTATTTAATACATTCCATTACTCATTTAAGAGAGACATCATTGTAGAGGAAAATAGAAAGATCATTCATCACACAGAAATAATTCATAATAGTAAAGAAAGATCTCACAGTAGTATACAAATGCTACAGGAATAGTCCAACAAACATTCAGCACACATTTCTAGGCAAAAACATCCTCGCCAGGCTTCTATTAGTCAAAATCCAGTTTCTTGGAGCAAGTAGCAAAGTAATTCATACAAGCTAGAAAATTTCTTTCACCTGCAAAAAGTCCTTTCTTCTTCTTCTATTCTCCTATTTATAAATTTACAAATTGCTCCTTGAGCTGACAGGTGTACCCTAAACTCTAGAACCTTCTAATTTGTCCTTTAGTACACAATTACAAAACCCACAGATTCGTGGAGAGCCTTCCATATAAGACAAAAAGCAGAGCCAACTCTCCTTTTAAATCAGTTATACAATCAAGGAATTTCAGCCTTTTCTCACATTAAGACAAATAAGAATTCTGATGGTTTATTTATTTTATTTGGCTTCCTTTTGCTGACTCGCTGACTCATCCCCACCAACTGGCTTGCTTGTGGATGCTTGGCCATCTACACTTTGGATATGTGTGGCCCATTGACTGAGCTCTTTCAAGATAATTTTGCTCCGAACAGATATTATTTCCTTTGCTACAATCTCATGCTTACACAGATATGATTTGACTTGTGCTGCTCCTGCTGCTGCTTCTTAGGCAATTGCTTCCAGAAAGTAGATATGCACAATGGGTTGGCCAATGAACTGTTGGAATTCATCTTGGGTTATAACCTCTACCCTTTTAACATAGTCCAATCCTTGGTCCAACTCGCCTTGCAACTCAACCAACGGATGTTCTCGTTTTGAGAATTCATTGATAGTTTCAGGTAGAACCAAGTGGCACTTGCCATGGGATTCTCTAATTTTGGAGTGGAAAGAGTGACATTTGCGAACAGTCTTTCTGATCTCCAAGATTATCCAGGTGCCATAATCTTTACTGAATTCAAGGACTCCTGCATCTAAGTCAAATTCTTCTTTGGTGGTGGCGTGCAAGTTTGAGGGGAATCCAAATTTTCCTCTTCTCCACTCAAATTCTTGTTTTAGTTCTTCCACATGTTTTGCAATTTTGTCTCTGTTCTTTAAGGCTCCAACTTATATGGTTGTCATTTCATGATCATTTCTTTCATGTTGCAAATTTCTCCCGAGATCAGCACCAGCAACTGATGGCCTTTTATTAACATGTCACATGCTCGCTTCTGAAACGTGAACAAGTCTTGCTTGTTTTCCACTGCTTCTTTGAGTTGTTTCAACAATTGCTCATTTTCTTGAATTAACCCATCATACTGATCCCTGGGGAGATAAATTTGTTGGGCCCTGCTGGCTTTGAGCTCCTCCAATTTTGATATCCGAGCCTTTAAGTTATTTTGCTCGTCTTCGGAGATGGCCAGTTGCATCTCTAGTGAATTCTTCTCATTTTCAAGTTGCAGAGATCCCGAAGTTATCTTTAACTTCTCTTCTGTCAATTCCCTGTATTTCTTCTTTAATCCATTTGCTTCTAGAACCCCCCTCTTCCTTTCATCTCTTATTTTGAAGCATTGATCTCTGTAATGTTTTACCTCATTCATTAACTGATCAGTATTGGCTCTACTCGCTTCGGCTGATGCCACAGTGCATTGGGCCTAGAATGAAGGGTCAACATCATTTCCTTGGACCAGTGTAGTTTCTAATACCACGAATTCATATACATCTTCTGCATTTTCCATTTTCCTAACGCTCCTGTCAATGATAGCTCTTTTCCACTCGTGAAAATATACGGAATCCAGGTTGGCCACCTGGCGCTGCTTTCTGGGGTTGTATGGGGTCAATGCTAATCCTTCAGTAGAAGCAACCCCTTCTCGAGCTAACCCTAGTTGGTCTATCAGTGGCGGATCCAACTCCATATTTTGTGGAGTAGACAGTTCTATCTTGAGAGTTTTCTCAGTCTGCTCCCTTTGCTGCCTTTCAGCTAGCCCTGCTAATTTTGCTTGTAATTTGTCTGCCTCCTGTAACAAAATCCTCTCTTCTTCTTTCTCCTCTTGCAATTTAGCAACCTGTTCCTGGATTATTCTGTCTTCTTCTTCTCTTTGGACCCTTACTTCCTCCTCCTTCTTGCTTCTAGCAGCCTCATCTTCCAAAGCCTTTTTTTCTTGCTCCCTCTGCACTCTAGCAGCTTCTTTTTGCTGCTGCAACTAAATAGCCTGCTCTCTCTGGATTCTTGCTGCCTCTTCTTGTTGAAACTTGGCAGCTTCTTCATTTTGAATCCTAGCCACTTCTTGGTCTTGTTGATGTAATATCCCATCATCTTCCTCTTGTTCTATTCCTGTCTGATCTCTTGATTGGGACACTGATGCTTCCTGCTCCTTTTGGACTAGGCCGACAGGCCTGGGAGAAAATCTCTTTGCACCTTTCTTATTGTAGCGCTTGCCTAATTCCGTCAAGTTTCGAGCACTACGGAAAAACTATTCCTCATTGTCCTTAAGATGGGTCTGCGCGAAGCTGGTTTTGACATCAATAATATGTTTTGGCAACTTCACCACAAGGGTCATGCCTTCTGAAAAAATTTGTACCAAAAGGGAAGATGTCTAAATATTGAACATAGTTTTTTCCTTCCTTGGCCTTCGGGAGGCTGTATGCGCCAATAGTGAAAGGCATTGGCGGAAACATCTCTTTCTTCCTTTCAGTGAGGACTCCGCTGATCCTGCCAATGCTGAAGATTTTCCTTATGGCTTCCCTGTGAATCAAAAAATCTGTAGCATATCTGGGAAGCAAAAAGGGAGCTATGGATCCTCTATTCATTCGGATATAGGTACCTTCTATAATATGATAATAATCTCCAAACGCTTCGATAATGGGCATGGCGTTCTCTGACATGCAATCTGGTTCCTTTACAAAAATAAGCTGGTATAGAGGCATGATGAATTTCTCGCAAACCTGCTTGTAATAGTTTGCGTATTTACGTGCCCATGTGACTTGATAGGCCATGAATATATATGTTTCCTTTGGCTTCCATGAGCATCCCAAGTCTAGGAAGGTATGTTTGCTCAATAAGCAGTCTATCAAATACGAAGACATGAATAAATTTGCCTTTTTCTTAGTCATTCCTCCTTGGGCTACAGTTAACTATGAAGCTAGATTGTCTGAAATTATGTCGGCCCAGTTAAAAATGGTGTCATTCATGGCTATATGAAAAATTACCGGCACCCATCCGATCTTAAAAATATTTCCATTAGGCGTGCCGAAGAGCCGACTCAACATCAGAACAATGAGTCTATAAGCAGTCTTCAGGAGGTTGCTTTCATATTCATTGTTGTTCCTCCTTCTTGTCTGTCTATCAGCTATCATCATTTTCCTAGCGGTGTCCAGCGAGTCCATAGGATGTTCTACTATCCATTTTCATCCAACCAAGATCTGGGTTGAGGTAATTTGTAGGTGGCTGTAATATGCTCAAGGGCAAAAGATGCTAGGTTCATCCCATTTTTATCATTTATGAACCTAGCGTCAGTCCTGACATAAGGGATCAACCAGCCAATGACTTCAGAACATGGGAACAATTCAGGACGAGTCATTTCCTTATGGTGGTAAGACCTTCAGATGTTTGCATACACTAGAGAATCTTCTATGGGGGCTTGAGAATTGTTTTGGTCCATGATAAACCTATATAGCTCATCCCACTAGAATTCCAGGGAAGAGCTCCCAGGTGGCACATTGGTGGTAGCTTGTGTATCAATAAACATTGTCTTGAGTGAAGTGTCCAACAGGATTTCTACGTCTGAATCTGAGTCGATATTTTGTGCGGCTTTCTTCCTTGCAGACCTCTTATGCATGATAATCCTACGGTAAGTAGGGCAATAGACATTCAGCCAAAAATGAAAAACCTCCTATAGATATGTGAAAGAAAATATGACAGAGTTGGCTTTAACTAGATAACCTTCAAGCATTAGCAAAACAGTTATGAAAAATTCAGAAAATGCCACTTTCATAATATGGAAGTTGTTTTAACAAAAAGATCAACCGATTCACAAATGCAGCTACCATTTCACAGTTGAAAGTCCTGAGAAATACCAGACGCAAAGGCCAACAAGCTATACAAGCCACTATGGGTTTATATATAACATAAATGGCACTATGGTTTCATTATTCTTGGAATGATAGTTCTAGAACCTATGTGACATCTTAGGACCCTGGATGTCTTGATTTCATGTTTAATGAGCTTATCACGACAAAGCTAATTCGTTGTCAATGTAATACCAAGAGTAAAGAGAAGAGTTTAGGAAGTTTAACAACAAGGAAATCGACATGGTGTAAATGTAGCAATAAAGCTTCTCATTTGCGTTATTACTTTGTTCAGTATCAAAATACCTAGCCAAGAGAGACTAATGGAGGAATAAGGAACTGGAGCATTTAATGGTGTCATGTCATTCATAGAAATGCGCAAGTACCTAAAACATTTTGTGCGTCCAGCGAGACCAATGCATTCATGCAAGCAATGTCTGGAAAATAAAACATGCATGGTTTCATTGGGTTCTTCTTTCACGGCTGCTGGCCTCTAAAAGTAGAATGCGGAGCCATTCATAATGTTCCTACCACCAGCACATCAGGTCTTTCTCACATGCTCTAAGGGGGCTTTAGCCGAGCACTGTGGGTTTTATGTGGCCTCGGCACGAATGGTATTGTCGCTTGGCAGCGAATTTTCCATGGGGTCTATGTGGCATTTTAACCGGAAAAACAAAGCATTAGCTACAGATTTGAGCATGGAACGCAAGATATGTGGCCATTAAGGTATAACCGGGCAAACTCAGAGATGGCAAGATGCGTGGAAAAACTTACTTAGAACACCGAGTACGCGGTAGTGGGAAAGATTTGAAGTGCGCATGGGAGGATAGGGCCTTCCAGGCTCTAGTTTGCATACGGTGGTTCCATGTCTTCATGGCTTCAACTCACAACTAACCACTTAGTGCGTATAAGTTTGTTTTGCATATATATATAGTCGATAAAAGGGCACAAAAGGGGTGCAAGTCCAAACGAGAACCTCGAAAAACGAAGAGAGGAGGGGCCGAGCACCTACCTATCAGCTTGGCGGTGTTCCCCGGTGGCTAGCGATTGTTTCGAGACAGGAAACAGTGCAGTCAGAGTTTGATATTGAACAGCGAGCTCCATTCTCCTATGGCAGTGGTCGAGTGCTTTTTTGAAATCCCGTTCTACGCATTCATATAGGGGAGGCAATTGAATTCACGTAAGGTGGTGGGTTGGCGGATTTAATGAGCATGGGGATCAAGGCCTTGTGCATTTAAAATGGCACATGGCCACATTCATGACCCTACCAACTCCGTGGTTGCACATGCACCAAAATAAGACTTCATGTCATAGCGGAGATTGCAACATTAAATCCTGCGCCAAAGTGACGATCATAACGTTAAGTCTTGCTCCAAACCGACGATTACAAGATCAAGATTTGTGATGATAGCGTTGTGCCAAAATTGGAATTCGAGGAAAGATGAAGTGCGACTATGGAAGCGGGAGCTGTATGGATAAGCCTTGCGCCTTTGGCACAGTTTTAGTCCCAAAATGTGCACTAACGGGAATTGCGCCAACGAGCCCTAAAGAAAAGACTTAAGAGATTTTTTTGTGTCAGCGTTCTTAAGGACAAATCCTGCGCCAAAGCACTCGTCCTATTATTAGGAATTGTACTGATGGCCGTCGAGCTAGAGTTAGACTCTGTGAAATAATCAGGTGTTAATACAGCGTAGATTTTAAACCTTTACTTTGCATGGGGAAACTTCACTGAAAAACCAAGTTTTGGCAACAAGACGGAAGCATAAGTCTTAGAAAGTGCGCCTTTCACGCAAGACATAATCCTAAAGTTTGTGCTTAAAAAACGCACAGTTAAACCTTTTCGTTGCGCCTGTAGTGCAGAAATATACGCTTCCAATCTACGCTTTGAGCACGTGCATAGTTAATGTTTAAAACAACGCACTGCTAAATGGAAGGAAAAAATGCCTTAGTAAAAAAAAAAAAAGAACTAGAAGGGTCATCACTTTTAGGAAAAGTTGAAGATTAAGTGAGAAATATTTGATCAAAACAAGTGCTTAAACCAAAAAGAATAGGAGGGACCCAATATTTACAAAAATTTTGGGGGGGGATGTTGCAGCAACAATAATTGGCGATTCGCTGGCGAACACAGATCTTTGAAACAAAATCCTGTCATGGCTTAGAATGACATTTAAAATCAGAGCTCCAAGCACAACAAGAATGCCCCATAATTCAACTTTCAAGATTGGAGTGATCTCTTAATCATGCTGGTATTTGGGAAAAATGAGACTAAGATTTGCACTTCCTTCAAACTCTCTCAAGGCTAGAGCATGGAGTTAATTCTTTTAGGACTGTCTTTATGGTGCCTTAACTAAAAGAGGACTCCACAGGATCGTAACAGTATTTCACAGAGATATTCATTTGTTCCTCATTCCCATGCTATCTACATCCTTTTGGATGTTCATGTATTTGACAGCTTTTGCTATTTGAGCCTTCCAGAAATAGTTTCCTTAAAATTTCAATCTTTGATTTGGGTTCTTCAATCCATAATGTCCTCTTGTGTGAGTGAGATATTTTATTTGATTTATCAAGCTTCACAGATGGAGAAGAACCTAGCTTGAGCTGAGTCTTTTGAACAACTTTCTAGATTTGAACATTTTTCTTTTATCTCAGCCATGCTTTGATTGAGGCGAGAATTTTTGGAAATCAGACCCTTTGATGTAAGCCTTTAGGATTTTATTTGTAGCATGGGATCATTTAAAATACCATACCTCTGTGAAGCATGGTTCCTTTCCATGGTTCCATAATAGCAAGGAAACCTTGAGACATGAATTAATGTTAAAATGAGTGGAGCCTCAAGATAGTGAGAGAGAAACATTGAATCATTAGCCATTTAACTGGGGATATTTTGACCAAACATAAAAATATCTCCCCATTTTCAAAGGTTGATCAGTGGAAGCAAAGTCACAGAGCCTCCTTCTCTTTACAAATGAGATTCTGCCTTCAAGATTTCAATTTTGCTGAGAGTTCTGTACTACCTCTAAGCCAGGGGTCGAGCTGGGTTTTATTAGCCTAAGAAAAGAGAAAGTTCAGACAAAAGTAAATGGTACTGACAAACCTAACTATAAAACAAAACAAAACAAAGATCAGTAAAGAAAACAAAGGAATAAAGAAACCTTTTATTTATGTACAGAAAATCTCAACGAGACTATGCAAAGTATTGTTTCAAGGCGAGGTCGTTGAGGGGAAGGGTTACTTCCTCTCCCTGGAGGTCTGTTAGCTTGTAAGTGGATGGGCTGAGATTTGCAGAAATTTGGTAAGAGCCTATCCATAAGTGTCGGAATTTCGTGTGCATTCCCTTGCCTTCGTGATTATGGTCCCATTTCAGAACTAAATCTCCTACTTCAAAACTTCTTTTACCAAACTTCCTCTTATCGAACCATCTTTTGACTATATCTTGGTGTTGATGGATTCGGTCCTTGGCTTTCTGCCGGGCTTCTTCAAGTTGAAGCAGGGTGTCAATCCTGGATTGTAAAACCTGACTACCAAACCCTCGAGAGGCTTGGGACATTGCAAGGATGGAAGTAAGATGTTGGGAGGGAGGATGGATTCCTTGCCATAGACAAGGGTGTAAGGGGAAAACCCTAATGCATTCTTTGGAGTCACCCTATCTTCCCATAAGGCATTTGGGAGAGCTATATGCCAGCTTCGCTGATTTTCAATCACAGTCTTCTTGAGAATTCAGATGAGGGTTTTGTTTGAAAATTCTGCTAGTCCATTTCCCTGGGGGTAGTAATTAACTGAATAGTGCAATTTAATTCCCCTTTCATAAAAAAATTCATTTATTTTAAAAGATGAGAGATAAGTGGCATTATCAAATACTAGGGAAATTGGAACCCCAAACCTGGTTATGATGTTCTCTTTCAAGAAAGTGATGACTGCATCTTCATTGATCTTGCGAAATGGGGAAGCCTCTATCCATCTAGTGAAATAGTCGGTGGTTATCAGGATGTATCTATGTTGCAGAGAATAATTTGGTTTTATCTCTCCGATGACATCTATACTGCACTGTTCGAAAGGTTCGGAGATGATAACCGGTTGTAAGGGTCCTGCTGCCTTAGGTAATTTTTCAACACTCCTTTGGCATACATCATAGTTCCGTTCATAAGTATGGGCATCCCGGAATAAAGTGGGCCAGTAATAGCCAGCTCTCAGTATTTTGTGAGCTGTCGTCTCCCCTAAATAATGTCCCCCGGCAGGGCCATCGTGTAACTCCTTGATGACTTTACCTGCATCCTCCTTCTCTAGGCATCTGAGAAGAACTCCATCAAAAAAATTTCTGAAAAGTATTCCGTCAATGATTTGATAAGCTGCTGACTTTAAACGGAGGTCCCTTCTTTGTTTAGAACTCTAGTGTTCTGGTAGGTATCCTTGTTGCAAATAATTGACTAAATCCCTATACCATGATTTAGGAGCTGTGAAAATGGGACATACTTCGACTAAATTCAGCTCGACTTCATTCTTCCAATCCTACTCTTCATCAATTGTATGTTCAGTAATCAATTTACATATGCCTTGTCCTTTAATGATGGTCGCTGGTTTAAATTCTAAGTCATATTTTTGAAGAGCTGTGACCCAATTTCCCCTTCTTTCTCCCAACTCCTTTTGAACAAAAAGGGATCTGACAGCTGGGTGGGGAACTATAACTTTAGTTATGTTCTTAAGAATATATGGTCTGAACTGTTTTACTACTTTGAACGCGGCATACGCTTGTTTGCCGAAAATAAGATAGTTCAGTTCAACACCTTGCAGACCAGTGCTCATAAACGAGATCGGGTATTTGTCTCCTAATTCTATCTTTTGCGTGAGAACCATTGCGAGAGAGTCATCTGAAACAAAAGTATACAAGATAAAATATTTATCAAAATCTGGGCTTCTTAAGGAAGGATCATTAGCTATGGATGCTTTAATATCTCTGAATGCATCCTTTTCTAATTCTTTCCACTTGAACTGTGTGCTTTGCTTGACCATTTGCTGCAAAGGTTTAACAGTTTGAGCGAAATCGAGGACAAATATTCAGACAAAATTGATAGTGCCCATAAATGACTGCATGGATTTTTTGTTATGGGGCATGGGAATTTTATTGATAACTTGCATTCTTTCTTGATCTATTGAAATTCCCTTTTTTGAAATGATATGACCCAGAAGTTTACCTTCAAGAACAACAAACACACTCTTCTTGGGGTTTAAAGAAATACCATATTTTCGGCAACGATCAAAAATATGTTTTAAATGAAAAACATGGTCCTTTCTTTTCTTTGAAAAAATAGTCACATCATCTAGATAGGCGACGACACAATGGCCACCCAATCCTCGGAAGGTGATGTCCATTGCTCGCTGGAATGTGGCTCCTGCGTTTATTAGGCTGAATGGCATTCTTTGGTATGCGAAAGTTCCTCACTTGATACGTACAGTAGTTTTAATACGATCCTCTTCAGCCACTAATACTTGATTGTAACCAAAGAAACCATCAAGAAGGGAGAAGAGTTCCGATCCTGATACCATCTAGAGAATTTGTTCCATTGAAGGGACGGGATAGTTATCTTTATCTGAAGTCTGTTCAAATTTCTGAAGTCAACACATAATCTTATCTCTCCTGACTTCTTTCTTACGGGAACTAGGTTATCAACCCACTCAGAATGAGGGACCTTAAACATTATCTTAGCATCAAGTAACTTGTTCAATTCCTTTTGAATCAGAGGTTCGAGAGTAGGGTGCATCCTTCTCAATTGCTATTGAAATGGCTTGATGCCTGATTTCATTGGTATGATATGTTGAATAATGCGGGTGTCATATTTTTTCAAATCTTCATAAGTCCATGCAAAAACGTCCTTATATTGTCAAAAAATCTTGATCAACTTATCTCTTTCTCCCGGTCAACAACATTTACCAAGGTTAACAAATTTTGGTTCAGCTTCAGTGCCCAGATTAACTAATTCGTGCTGCATAGATGAGCTATTGGTCTTGGTATTTACTAGCCTTTTGAATTTGCTCTACAGATCGAACAACATTTCAAGTGACCTCACCCCTTTCGGGATGAAATTTCCTTTAGCCTCATCTTTCTTTTGTAAAACAACATCATGCTCTTCTTTGTCTATCACAGCTTCTTTGAAAATGTCTTCATTTGTTAGAAAACTGATAATCTAATTGTCATCATCGAAAACTCTGAAATTTGTGATATTGTCTGGGACAAAAGGCCTGAAAACCAGTTCAATTGAACATTTGTTATTAGTAGGCACCAATCTGGAAGCGGAAGTTGCTAATAAATCAGCCGCAACATTTTGCAGTCTAGGAACAGATTTTATATTGAAAGCATCAAAATGCGTAATTAAATCCCATACCTCAGCCTGATAACCTTTCAAATGAGGTGAAATATGGTGAATGGTATCTCTTACCTGTCTTACAACTATTTTTGAATCACCAAAAACTTTCAGGTACTTAACATTCAAACTGATGGCTCTCTTCAATTCGTGGACTAAAGCTTCATATTCAGCAGTGTTATTAGTACACTCAAATTCTAATCTAGATGACAAGAAGTACTTATTAATTTCATGATCGACTAGAATACAACCAGCTCCGGACCCTTCCAGAGTCTTGGAGCCATCAAAGTATAAAGTCCAAAAAATATTGTTTGATTCAACTAAGTTAGTATCTTTATGATCTAAGTCAGTGACTAAGCTAGATATGTTACAATCGATATCACCAGTCCGAGAAAAATGAAGGAGTTTGGACTGTTTATCTGATTCATGGCTAATAGTTTTAGATTGATAATTACCCGAATCAATTTCTAAGAAATAATTCTCCAAAACTGAAGATGAGAAGGCTACAGCTTCGTTCTTTCCTTCTAGCTGAGTTACATTTTGTTTCATGTGTGGTTCCCTCAAAATTTTAATCTGATTCTGCCTATTCTGATATGGTAACCATAAATGGGACCAATCAGTTGCAAAGTAACCATTTAGTTTTGTGGACCAGTCCCTGCTTAGGATTAAACCATAGGCTTCACCAATGTCAACTACCATTATATCAATGAACTGACATACTCTAGAATCCACAGACAATCTAATAAGCACATCTTTCATTTCCCCAATTACTTTAACATTAGTCCTATCTAATTGAATAATCTGAGCGGGAGATGAAATTGGTTGACCATTAATCTTCTTACAGATCGATAGTGGCATGACATTCAAAGATGCTCCAGAATCTACCAGAGAATTGTGTACATTGTGATTGAAGATTTCAAAAGTTAAAAGAAAAGGAAATGTCTGGGATTTGGATTTCCCGTCGATACTGGCTTCATTAATTTCAGGGTCTTCTTGAGTGTCCATTAATGGAGTGCTAGGCTGGGATTGAAGAGCTTGCAACAACTTGTTTCGTTGTTGGGAAAAACTACACATATCGAATATTGAAACATTTTCTTTTACCTTCTTTATGTCTTCAATGATGTCATATCCCATATCACATTCTTTTACAATTTTTGTTTGATTGTCTGTCTTGTTCAATGTGACTTTTGGTTGCTGGACTATTGTTTCAATGTTTGGTTGTTTGGTAGCTGTTGGATTAGCTTTAGGTTGATGTGGAATGACTGTAATGTGTCTTTTAGGTATCTCTTTGGAAACTTTAGGTTTGGGCATAATTGAGCTTGGAACTGGATTTGCAATGGGACCTTTACTACGAATGTTAATGTTTACAGTAGAGACTGGGCTCTCCACGGGATCGTCTTCTATTAATTCAGTTAACGGTACCCAGTCCCATAATACCATAGTGGTATCTGGGGAGGGCTCTTCTACTTCAAGAGTTTGTTCCTATGGAGGATCATCTTGATCTGGAATCTGTGAATCCAGCATTTGGTTCATTACTAAACTCATGGAATTAATCCATTGTGGGAAGCTCTTTTCAAAGTGCGGCTCTTGATGAAAGGTACAGAAGTGTTCCATTCCTATTTCATTTAGATTTAAAATAGGAGAGTTGTTCATAGGTGGATGAGGCTAGTCATTGTCTTCTCTCTTCTTGTAGAATGGTTTGAAAGGCTTCCTAGATGTACTAGTTACCTTATCTTTCTCAAGATCTACAATTTTATTGGACAATTTCTGCATCATTTTAACTACGTTTTCCATGTCCGCCGATGACTCTTCTTTATTCCTAGTAAGCAGCTGTAACGTCCCCACCCATCATACCAGTGCGATGGAGAGAACGTGAGACTGAAGCCAGGGCATCTAGCCCCATGAACTTTTAAATAAGCATTCACATGATATGAAAAGACATATGGAAATGTATAATTATAAGAAAACAAAGTGGAAGTAATTTCAATTACACATCCATCATACATTCAAGATATTCATCAAATAAATAATTGCAAAGTTAACACAAGAGAATACTTATCTTAACAAAGTAGTCCCAAGCAACTGGCTATGCAACTGCAACGTTCCACCCAACCATAGGCCAGTTGTGATCATCAATATCTCAACACACGGCCACCCCCGAGCTGGGCATGATCTCTACAAGGAATCAGGGAACAACAGACTCACACATAGCCAAGCATATACCAAGATGAGCCAAGCCAATCTACCATTGGGTTTATCAGGCTACTAGGAAATAGAAAGGAAGAGTGGCTAAGCTAGTGAGCTCAAGCACAGAGCCAGGGATACCTCTACAAGATCTATCTAGCTTGGCACCCACAATGCCTACACACCCCAATCAAGGAAGTAATCCCTTCACCAATGCACAGTCCTTCAGGCCATACCTTCCAATCTAGAGTGTCTAAGGTGTGCATAGAAGAGTAGCTAACCCTCTTGATCTTCTTGAGAGGTTATTTCCCCCACTAGGTTTATCAATCCCTCTCTGTCCACTACCACTCCAACCTCTTGCTTAAAGTCTCCAAATCAAACAGGGATGCAGATAATCAGCTAACTACAATGGCTGGACAGGAGAAAAACGTTTGTATAGTGATAAGCATGAAAATGATTCCCTGAGCTTCAGAAAAATGTGGGAAGGCTAAAAATGAACAATGGAGGTTTGGGAAAACCCCAAGAAGCAGAAATCATTTTTAGGAAAAATGCCCATGGCAATTATGGGACAAAACGACCTCCATACGGTCCCAAATCACAGCCCCTTCTTCCCAGCTACTATCCAAAACCAAAAACGAGTTTCTGGGCAAGGAAACTCTGCATTTTTTTATGAAAAACGTGAATGTAACTTCCAACAATCTCAATCTGCGTGAGAGAGGAAAACTATCTGTTCAGAATGGATTTGGGCACCATTTCGTGGGTGTTTTCTTGCCCAAGAAGCAAAAATACCAATTCCCAGGTTGATGGCTTGCCCATGCACGAAATTGGCTTCCATACCTCTTCATTCCCAAGGCATTAACTGCCTCAACCAATTTCTGGAAGCATTAAATGATTGGATCCATAACCCAAAATGGGTAGTTGAGGGTTTATGGGTTTTCTCATTGACACATGGATTAACACCAGTGGATCAAGGGTTTGAATAATTTCCCTCCCTATTCCTTGTAGAATCATGCCCCCATCTCTTTGTTGCATTGCATAGCTAGTTGTGGGTTTTTCATTAAAATTCGTATTTACATGATGTCTTAATTTACATTGTGCCTATCTAGCACAAGAACCATAGGCATCTATTTTTAATTGCCGATATATAAAACGCTAAATCAATGGTGGGGCCTTGGCCTTGAGCTCCTCGCCATGATTAAATAATGATATTTGCACCATTTACGATTTAATGCAAAGGGGGTCAAAATGGGGACATTACAGCAGCAGGGGTTTTCTATTAGTTGTTGGCTTTGTTTCTGTATCTAAGGCATGTTTAGCAATGTTGTCTATTTCTTCTTCCACCTTCCTAGCTTCTTCGAAATTTTCTATCAGGGTGGTCTTCTTAGTTCTTTTGACGAACATTGCTATGGGGCCTTCAAGTGATGTTATGTAATATTCAACTAAAGATTCTTCTGCAGGTTTAGTTGCTTCCCTGAAATTATTCAAGAGCGTAGTGAACCTTTGGTTGAAGTCTTGAACCTCTTCTTTCTTTTCCATTCTCATGGACAATAATTCTTTCATGAGTGTAGCTACAGTTTTCTGATTCCCATACTTCTTTAAAAACATTTCTCAAACTCTTCCTAATTGGAAATTGAGCTAGCTTGAAGGATAAAATACCAGGAAGAAACTTTCGGTTCAAATATGTATAGGAAAATCCTACAGACTACATCTTCATGCTGTACATTTAAAAGATTCAAAGCTAAATAAAAACTCTTAAGATGATCTTTAGCAGATATGCCTTTATCTGGGTCGTATTTGGGTAAAACTTTCTCTGGATTTTTAGGCAGATCGTGAAATGGCCCAGCTAGATTTAATGCTCCCCTTGCTTTCCAAGGAGGTACAGCCATGGATCTATGTGGAGAATTAGGTGGAGAATCATGTGGTGAATTAAGTGGAGTGTTCTTTGGAGTAAAAAGTTCTCCAAGATTTTTTGGATCTTCAAAATCGATCTCCTTTAAAGGTTTTGTGATCTCTTTCAAAGATAAATCTACCAGTTCTTCAAAGTTCTGCACAAGAATCGAATCACGGGTATACTGTCTTTCTCTTCTAGGGGTTCTTCTTCTAGGGAGAAAGGTTACTACATTTAAACAACCTAGTTATTTAACATAAGCTTGTGTGTGTCCTCTTAAATCAACTACTTCAGCAAAAGGTATAACATACAACGTTTCTTGTTGCTCAGAATCAGAATTGGGGTTTTCTTGATTTCTTGGGATTGCTGTTTCAAGCGGGTTTTCAGTAGGATCTGCTTGACAGGAAGAGTCTCCTCTATCAGCCATGCACTGTAATCCCTCCTTCTAGAGCCAAAAAATGTTAATGCCCCGAAAATAACGGCATCAAGCAGTAAGGGATTCTCCTCGCTAGGTAATCCTAATTAGATCGCTCACCGTTTGGTGTGGGGAACCCATCCCGTTAACGGTTCCGGCTACCGTAATATTTCAAGATTCTTGTTCTTTGCACCGGTTGTGGCCCGATCCACCGTTTATGTATTTTATTTTAAAGATGAAATGCAAGTGCCCTAAGCTAAATGCAGGTAACTAATATAAATTAATCTAAAACTATATAAGCAAATTTAACATATCCTTTCAAGGAGCAAACTATAGAGATGAGTAATAAACTGCAAGAAACACCTAAAGATCACACAGATAGTCATTTAATCATAAAGATGTGCCTACAGTAGAATATGACAGATATTGAAGCTAGCTTCAAATTATTTAATAATTCCATTACTCATTTAAGAGAGACATCATTGTATAGAAAAATAGAAAGATCATTCATCACACATAAATAATTCATAATAGTAAAGAAAGATCTCACAGTAGTATACGAATGCTACAGGAATAGTCCAACAAACATTCAACACACATTTCCAGGAAAAAACGTCCTCTCCAGGCTTCTATTAGGAAAAATCCAATTTCTTGGATCAAGTAGCAAAGTAATTCGTACAAGCTAGAAAATTTCTTTCACCTGCAAAAAGTCCTTTCTTCTTCTTCTATTCTCCTTTTTATAAATTTACAAATTACTCCTTGAGCTAACAGGTGTACCCTAAACTCTAGAACCTTCTAATTTGTCCTTTAGTGCACAGTTACAAAACCCATAGATTCGTGGAGAGCCTTCCATACAAGACAAAAACAGAGCCAGCTGTCCTTTTAAATCAGTTATACAATCAAGGAATTTCAGCCTTTTCTCACATTAAGACAAATAAGAATTCTGATGGTTTATTTATTTTATTTGGCTTCCTTTTGCTGACTCGCTGACTCATCCCCACCAACTGGCTCGCTCGTGGATGCTTGGCCATATACAATTTGGATATGTGTGGCCCATTGACTGATCTCTTTCAAGGTAATTTTTCTCCGAACATATATTGTTTCCTTTGCTACAATCTCATGCTTGTGCAGATTTGATTTGACTTGTGCCGCTTCTACTGCTGCTTCTTGGGAAATTGCTTCCAGAAAGTAGATATGCAAAGCAGGCTGGCCAATGAAATATTGGAGTTCATCTTGGGTTATCACCTCTACCTTTTTAACATAGTCCAATCCTTGGTCCAACTCGCCTTGCAACTCAGCCAACAGATGTTCTCATTCTGGGAATTCATTGATAATTTCAAGTAGAACCAAGTGGTACTTGCCATGGGATTCTCTAATTTTGGAGTAGAAAGAGTGACATTTGCGGATAGTCTTTATGATCTCAAAGCTTAGCCTGGCACCACAATATTTACTGAATTCAAGGATTCCTGCATCTAAGTCAAATTATTCTTCGGTGGTGGTGCACAAGTTTGAGGGGAATCCAAATTTTCCTCTTCTCCACTCAAATTGTTGTTTTAGTTGTTCCACATGTTTTGCAAATTTGCCTCTGTTCTTTAAGGCTCCAACTTTGATGGCTGTCATTTTCATGATCATTTCTTTCACATTGCAAATTTCTTCCGAGATCAGCACCAGTAGTTGATGGCCTTTTATTAGCATGTCAGATGCTTGCTTATGAAATGTGAACAGGTCTTGCTTGTTTTCCACTGCTTCTTTGAGTTGTTTCAACAATTGCTCGTTTTATTAAATTAACCCATCATACTGATCCCTGGGGAGTTATATTTGTTGGGCCCTGCTGGCTTCGAGCTCCTCCAATTCTGATATCCGAGCCTTTAAGTTCTTTTGCTCATCTTCAGACATGGCCAGCTACATCTCTAGTGAATTCTTCTCATTTTCAAGTTGCAGAGATCCCGAAGTTATCCTTAACTTCTCTTTTGTCAATTCCTTGTATTTCTTCTTTAATTCATTTGCTTCTAGAACCTCCCTCTTCCTGTCATCTCTTATTTTGAAGCATTGTTCTTTGTAATGTTTTACCTCATTTATTAATCGATCAATATTGGCTCTACTCGCTTCGGCTGATGCCACAGTGCATTGGGCCTGGAATGAAGGGTCAACATCAGTTCCTTGGACCAGTGTAGTTTCTGATACCACGAATTCATATACATATTCCGCACTTTCCATTTTCCTAACTCTCCTGTCAATGATAGCCCTTTTCCACTCATGAAAATATACGGAATCTAGGTAGGCCACCTAGCGCTGCTTTCTGGGGTTGTACGGGGTCAATGCTAATCCTTCAGTAGAAGCAACCCCTTCTCGAGCTAACCCTGGTTGTTCTACCAGTGGTGGATCCAACTCCATGTTTTTTGGAGTAGACGGTTCTGGCTCGAGAGTTTTCTCAGTCTGCTCCCTTTGCTGCCTTTCAGCTAGCCCTGCTAATTCTGCTTGTAATCTGTCTGCCTCCTGTAACAAAATCCTCTCTTCTTCTTTCTCCTTGTGAAGAAGCTACAATATTTAATTAATGAAAACACACAAGATAGCATAAATAATAGAACTCAAAATCACTTTTATATTGATCGCAGGCCACTTCGAGGGGACAACCTCCTTTGAGCAAGCTCAATACAAATTACTTCACGGTGCCTTCATTGGTCTCAACACAAACTTATATATTAAGTCTAGGAGCCAATACTATGGGTCAATACCATGTGTCAATATAAACCATGGGCTAATACAAAATATGGATCAACAGTTACTATGGGACGACTTACAAAGCATATGCATCCAACAACAATAATACAAACTATGGATCAACAAATACTACGGGACGACTTACAAAGCATATGTGTCCAACCACAATATACTAACACAGTAAATAGAAGGGTTGACATGGGTTCCTAACATCCCCTCTCCCTTGGAAAAAGTATTGTCCTCAAAGCTTTAGATGTGGAAATTGATGCAAAATTGGAAGGAGTGGTTCCCCTATAGCATCCTCGGGTTGCATTCCAGGACATTGACGCCTTTTGAGTTTCAGGAAGATTGCTTGGAAGGCTGAATAAGAACCATATCAGCTGCATGAAAAGTGTGCTCTGAACGGTGTTGATCATCTTGTTGTTTCAGTTGAATTCTTGCCATGTGAAGATTGTCCTGCAGAATGAGAAGAATCTAATCGCGGTTTCGAAGAATTGAGTCAATATCCTGAATTGGGGAGCTGATGAGGGTGTATGGAAGAAGAACTGGCGGTGCATGTCCATAGAATGCTTCATATGGTGTCCTTGTAGATGTTGTATTGTACCACTAGAGTGCTTCTAGGAAATCCATAGAAATAGTTGTCCAAATTTGTGTAGGGATGGGAAAGGGTTAGAGTAGTGTCGAAAGGAGTGTCGTTTCACCCTTGTTGACCTGGAAAGTATCACAGTCAACCATGAATTGACATTTTCAGTCCCTGCCAAAAGAAGTTACATTGTTCCCGGTCATACCTGAAAAGTATCTTGAAGGCGGAAAGCCCACTGGTGCAGCAAAGACACCTGCATATCTATCCAAGGAAGTAGTGGAGACCGTTGATGGGTGCATTTGAATGGAATGGAGCTGAGCGATGACACCATGTGAATTCTTCTTAAGGATCTTTTCCAGGTGATGTGAACTGATGATGCAGAGAGACCTTGGTTGTAATCCTGTAAATTTGTGTTGTGTCCCATTGACTAAAAACTGCATCCAAAGTTCAGCAAAATCCCATAAGATGGGGCCAAGTGTGCGTAACCATTGAACGCACAAAACCACATCACATCCGCCTAAGGACAAGGAAAACATGTCAGAGCGCAGGTTATAATCTTCCAGAGAGATATGCACATTGTGACACTTTCCCTTGCAAGGTAAGGTGCCTCCATTGGCAACCATGACTTCAAAGTTGGAGCAAGGATGGACAAAACAATTAGCCTGTTTGGTGATCCATGGGTCAATGAATTTATGAGTGCTACCAGAATCAATGAGTATTGTAAGAGGAAGCTTCTTGAAGTAACCCCTGACCCACATTGTTTTGGAGGTAGTGATGCCGGATAAAGCATAGAGAGATATCTCTGGTTGTTCATCCTGAGATGAGGGGTCAAGAGGCAGCTCCTGAATGTCGACCTGATCATCCATTGTATCTGGAGCTTCTTCACCAATTTTAGAGGCAAGTGGAGAATCCATATCCAAGAGATAGATCTTTTGTTGAACACATCTATGTCCCCGAGTGAATTTCTCATCACAATTATAACAAAGCCCTTTTTCTCTACGTTCCTGCATCTCTATTTCAGACAAATACTTGATAGGAGTTGGTCGAGGAGCTGGCAGAATGTGAGGTCATTGGGAACCCATATTTCGGAAGGGAACAAAAGTGGGTTTGGAGCACTCTTGGGATGCAATCTTGTCTTTTGCCAACTTAGCTAACCCTAGGACTTCCATCATTGTGTTGGGACATAACATTTTAACCTCTGACCGAATTTCATCTGTAAGACCACTGATAAAACAACTCCTGTAGAATTCATCAGACAAGCCTTCTATGTGATTGGCTAGTTTTTCAAATTCTTTCTGATACTCTCTCATAGTTCCACTTTGACAGAGTTTAGTGAGTGCTCCAGTGAAGTCATCAAAAGCACTATGACCAAATCGTCGCAAAAGGAGTTGGCAAAAATATGGCCATTTTGGCTCATCATGAGCCTTGATGTACCAATGGTACCATTGAAGGGCTTCCTGTTCCAAATGAAAGGATGCAAGTGGAACTTTTTGGACATCAAAAGTATTATGCAGATTGAAATACTGTTCTGCACGATAGATCCATCCAGTCGGATTAGTACCATTGAAGTGAGGAAATTCAAGCTTCAAACCACAGAAAGAGCTGGAAGAAGAGAACCCATTAGCTACAGAAGATTCTTGTTGTTGGTTATTGTTCATGGCTGAATGCTGAAGAAGGAGGCTGAGAAATTTTTCATCTAAATCTTGGAGTTTGGTTTGGATGGCTTCAAGTGCTTTCTCCGTGGTTTTTTCTCCTACGTGGGTGACAACCATAACCAGGAGTTTTTTTTTTTAGGGGAATGGATAGAAAAACAAAAACAAAAGCTTATTTAATAAAGGGAAATTTGGATTTGGGAAAAACTTGGATGTGTAATTGGGGTTTAAATCAGTTTTGGACACTTTCTAATGGACAGGGAAGCAAAAAATGAGGATTTCAGAAGCGGGGTGAAAGAATGAGAAAATCTGTCAAAGAGGGACAAAGAAGCAGAAATAGGGAATGAACACGGTGGCAAAATTTGGAGGCGAGTGGGTGAAAATTGAAGAAGTTATGGAAAACCCTAAAAATAGACAAATGTGAGATTTCTGGCTTTGGGAAGTAGAATTTGGGATAGGGTCCTCAGGAATGAAAGATGCAAAATGGGATTACAGGGGTGTCAGGGAAGTTTCAAGGGAAACAGAGTGAAAGCAAGGGAGATATGGAGAAAAAATAGAATTTTATACTTTTTTTTTGTAAGAATGGATCTACTACGGTGCAGAAGGGATCGGAATAGATGGCTCTGCAACGATGCGGCAGTGATTGGCAACAGATGGATCTGAAACGACTTTCATTATAGATATGAAACGGCTAGATTTGGAACGACTTTCAAAATGGATCTGAAACGGCTGGATCCGAAACGACGCAAAAGTGATCGGAAACAGATCAGCTGAAAATAGATATGGACCCCAGGTATGTTCGGCTTCCTAATAGTTTAGGTTTTTCACTCGGCCACCAATATTGTTTGACGGCTTGCGTATTGGGGTAGTACCCTCACTCCACGGCTCAAGTAAAACTGATAACCGATTTGCCACAAATGACATCTCTTGGTTTACCTCACGGGTGGGAACTAGTCAATCAGGTAGAGGTCATTGCTCGTTTCGCTGGCAGGTCCTCTCAATGGGCCAGCTACTTTCAGGTTCCTGTGGTACTCCTCACAATGAGTTGTAAGGCTTATGCCCAAGTACTTCCCATATTTAAGTGGATAGGGATTATTCACAGATCCGAAGCTGCAATAGATGTGAAAAAAATAAAATTTTGGCCGAAGTTTCACCCAGCGAGCCCAAGAAAGTGCTCTGATACTAGATGTGAAGAACCTGCAATATTTAATTAATGAAAACACACAAGATAGCATAAATAATAGAACTCGGAATCACTTTTATATTGATCGCAGGCCACTTCAAGGGGGAAACCTCCTTTGAGCAATCTCAATACAAATAACTTCACGGTGCCTTCATTGGTCTCAACACAAACTTATATACTAAGTCTAGGTGCCAATACCATGGGTGAATACCATGTGTCAATACAAACCATGGGCTAATACAAAATACAGATCAACAGTTACTATGGGACGACTTACAAAGCATATGCGTCCAATAACAATAATACAAACTATGGATCAACAAATACTACGGGACGACTTACAAAGCATATGCGTCCAACAACAATATACTAACAAAGTAAATAGAAGGGTTGACATGGGTTCCTAACACTCCTCTTGCAGTTTAGCAGCCTGTTCCTAGATGCTTTTGTCTTCTTCTTCTCTTTGGACCCTTACTTCCTCCTCCTTCTTGCTTCTAGTAGCCTCATCTTCCAAAGCCTTTTTTTCTTTCTCCCTCTGCACTCTAGCAGCTTCTTTTTGTTGATGCAACTGAATAGCCTGCTCTCTTTGGATTCTTGCTGCCTCTTCTTGTTGGAACTTGGCAGCTTGTTCATTTTAAATCTGAGCCGCTTCTTGGTCTTGCTGATGTAATATCCCGTCATCTTCCTCTTGTTCTATTCCTGTCTGATCTCCTGATTGGGACACTGATGCTTCCTGCTTCTTTTGGATTAGGCCGATAGGCCTGGGAGAAAATCTCTTTGCACCTTTCTTCTTGTAGCGCTTTCCTAATTCCGTCAAGTTCCAAGCAATACAAAAAAAATCTTCCTCATTGTCCTTAAAATGGGCGTACTCGAAGCTGGTTTTGACATCAATAATATGTTTGGCAACTTCACCACAAGGGTCATGCCTTCTAAAAAAATTTGTACCGAAAAGGAAGATGTCTAAATATTGAACATAGTTTTCTCCTTCCTTGGCCTTTGGGAGGTTGTATGCGCCAATAGTGAAAGGAATTGGCGGATACATCCCTTTCTTCCTTTCAGTGAGGACTCTGTTGATCCCGCCAATGCTGAAGATTTTCCTTATGGCTTCCCTATGAATCACAAAATCTGTAGCATATCTGGGAAGCAAAAAGGGAGCTATGGATCCTCCATCCATTCGAATATGGGTACCTTCTATACTATGATAATAATCTCCAAACGCTTCGATAATGGGCATGGCGTTCTCTGACATGCAATTTGGTTCCTTTACAAAAATAAGCTGGTATAGAGGCATGATGAATTTCTCACAAACCTACTTGTAATAGTTTGCGTATTTACTTGCCCATGTGATTTGATAGGCCATGAATAGAGACGTTTCCTTTGGCTTCCATGAGCACCCCAAGTCTGGGAAGGTATGTTTGCTCAATAAGCAGCCTATCAAATATGAAGACATGAAGAAATCTGCCTTCTTCTGAGTCATTCCTCCTTGGGCCGCAATTAACTATGAGGCCAGACTGTTTGAAATTATGTCAGCCCAATTAAAAATGGTGCAATTCATGGATATATGAAAAATTACTGGCACCCGTCCGATCTTAAAAATATTGCCATTAGGCATGCTGAAGAGCTGCTCAACATCAGAAGGATGAGTCTATAAGGAGTCTTCAGGAGGTTGCTTTCACATTCGTTGTTGTTCCTCCTTCTTATCTGTCTGTCAGCTATCATCATTTTCCTAGCGGCGTCTAGCGGGTCCATAGGATGTTTTGCTATCCATTTATCATCCAACCAAGCTTTGGGTTGAGGTAATTTGTAGGTGGTTGTAATATGCTAAGGAGCAAAAGATGCTAGGTTCATCCCATTTTTATCATTTATGAACCTAGTGTCATTCTTGACGTGAGCGATCAACCAGCCAATGACTTCAGAACATGGGAACAATTCAGGATAAGTCATTTCCTTATGGAGGTAAGACCTTTGGATGTTTTCATACACCAGAGAATCTTCTACGTGGGCTTGAGAATTGTTTTGGTCCATGATAAACCTATATATCTCACTCCACTGGAATTCCGGGGCAGAGCTCCCAGGTGGCACATTGGTGGTAGCTTGTGTATCACTAAACATTGTCTCGAGTGAAGTGTCCAACAAGATTTCTACATCTGAATCTGAGTCGATCTTTTGAGCGACTTTCTTCCTTGCAAACCTCCTATGCATGATAATCCTGCGGTAAGCAAGGCAATAGACATTCAACCAAAAATGCAAAACCTCCTATAGATCTGTGAAATAAAATATGATAGAGTTGGCTTTAACTAGATAACCTTCAAGCATTAGCAAAATAGTTATGAAAAATTCAGAAAATGCCACTTTCATAATATGGAAGTTGTTTTAACAAAAAGATCAACCAATTCACAAATGCAGCTACCGTTTCACAGTTGAAAGTCCTGAGAAATACCAGACGCAAATGCCAACAAGCTATACAAGCCACTGTGGGTTTATATATAACATAAATGGCACTATGGTTTCATTATTCTTGGAATGATAGTTCTAGAACCTATGTGACATCTTAGGACCATGTCTGTCTTGATTTCATGTTTAATGAGCTTATCATGACAAAGATAATTCATTGTGAATGTAATAACAAGAGTAAAGACAAGAGTTTAGGAAGTTTAACAAGAAGGAAATTGACATGGTGGAAAGGTAGCAATAAAGCTTCTCATTTGCGTTATTACTTTGTTCAATATCAAAATACCTAGCCAAGAGAGACTAATAGAGGAATAAAGAACTAGAGCATTTAATGGTGTCATGTCATTCATAGAAATGCGCAAGTACCTAAAACGTTTTGTGCGTCCGGCAAGACCACTACATTCATGCAAGCAATGCCTGGCAAATAAAACATGGGTGGTTTCATTGGGTTCTTCTTTCATGGCTGCTGGCCTCTATAAGTAGAATGCGAAGCCATTCATAATGTTCCTACCGCCAGCCCATCAGGTCTTTCTCACATGCTCTAAGGGGGCTTTATCCGAGCGATGTGGGTTTTATTTGGCCTCGGCGCGAATGGTATCGTCGCTTGGCACCGAATTTTCCATGGGTGTATGTGGCGTTTTAACCAAAAAAACAAAGCATTAGCTACAGATTTGAGCGTGGAGCGCAAGCTATGTGGCCATTAAGGTATAACTGGGCAAACTCAGATATGGCAAGATGCATGGAAAAAATTACTTAGGACACCGAGTACACGGTAGTGGGAAATATTTGAAGCACGCATGGGAGGATAGGGCCTTCCAGGCTCTGGTTTGCATACGGTGGTTCTGTGTCTTCATGGCTTCGATTGACAACTAACCGCTTAGTGCGTATAAGTTTGTTTCGCATATATATATAGTTGATAAAAGGGCACGAAAGGGGTGCAAGTCCAAACGAGAACCTCGAAAAACGAAGAGAGGAGGGGCCGAGCACCTACCTATCAGCTTGGTGGTGTTCCCCGGTGGCTAGCAATCGTTTCGAGACAGGAAGCAGTGCAGTCAGAGTTTGATATCGAACAACGAGCTCTATTCTCCTATGGTAGTGGTCGAGTGATTTTTTGAAATCCCTTTCTACGCATTCATATAGGGGAGGCAATTGAATTCACGTAAGGTGGTGGGTTGGCGGATTTAATGAGCACGGGGCTCGAGGCCTTGTGCATTTAAAATGGTACATGGCCACATTCATGACCCTACCGACTCCGTGGTTGCACATGCACCAAAATAAAACTTCGTGTCAAAGCGGCGATCGCAACATTAAATCCTGTGCCAAAGCGGCAATCATAACATTAAGTCCTGCGCCAAAGCGACGATTTCAAGATCAAGCTTTGCGATGATAGCACTGCGCCAAAATTGGAATTCGAGGAAAGATGGAGCATGACTATGGAAGCGGGAGCTATATGGATAATCCTTGCACCTTTGGCACAGTTTTAGTCACAAAATGTGCACTAACGGGAACTGCGCCAACGAGCCCTAAAGAAAAGACTTAAGAGATTTTTTTGTGTCGGCATTCTTAAGGACAAATCCTGCACCAAAGCGCTCGTCCTATTATTAGGAATTGCGCCGATGGCAGTCGAGCTAGACTTAGACTCTGCGAAAGAATCAGGTGTTAATACGGCGCAGATTTTAAACCTTTACTTTGCGTGGGGAAACTTCGCTGAAAAACCAAGTTGTGGCAACAAGACGGAAGCATAAGTCTTAGAAAGTGCGCCTTTCACGCAAGACATAAGCGTAAAGTTTGTGCTTACAAAACGCGCAATTAAACATTTTCGTTGCGCCTTTAGCGCAGAAATATACGCTTTGAGCGCGCGCATAGTTAACGTTTAAAATAGCGCACTCCTAAATGGAAGGAAAAAATGCCTTAGTCAAAAAATAAAAAAGAAGTAGAAGGGTTATCACTTTTAGGAAAAGTTGAAGATTAAGTGAGAAAGATTTGATCAAAACAAGTTCTTAAACCAAAAAGAATAGGAGGGACCCAATATTTACAAAATTTTTGGGGGGGAGATGTTGCAGCAACAACAAAACGTTAAACTAACATAAGGGTGTGTGCAAGAAGATGAGGGTCACTATAGATGCAATCCTAGTTTTTGAAAACTCATTCACGTTACATAAAAATATAACGCGTTTCTGATACTTAGCACTTGGTATGGTAAAACTCGAGCCTAACATGTCATTAGACATGTAGGTTAGGTAAACACAACGCGTATGCATTATAGAACTGCAAAATGTGTACGCGTTATAGAACTACAAAACGCATACGCGTACACGTTTTGTAAATCTAAAATCAATTTAGACCTTTAGACCCTCTTCTAAACATGAATCCTTAAGTGCATAAGTGCACAAGATGATGAGGAGGAGGAGGGTGATGACAATGAAGTTGATCATGATGCAGATGAAGATGATAAAGATGATGATGTTGATGAAGATGAAGATGATGGTGATGACGATGAAGATGTTGAGTATGATTATGAGGGTGATGAGGATGATGATGATGGTGACGAAGAAGATGACGATGATGGAGATGCTGATGGGGAAGGGGGAGATGTCAATGATGATGAAGAGGAGGATATAAGATGATGATGATGATGATGATGGTGGTGGAGATGTTGATGATGATGATGATGGTGATGAGGATGGTGGTGATGATGATGAAGATGTTGATGATGATAGTGATGGTGATGGTGATGGTGATGAAGATGATGATGATGAAGAAGAAGATGATGATGTAGATGTTGATGAGGAACCTAGAGATGACAATGATGATGAAGATGTTGAGGATTATGATGATGGTGATGATGGTGAAGACGTTGATGATGATGGTGATGTTGATGAAGATGATGATAATGATGATGAAGAAGATGATGATGATGGAGATGTTGATTAAGAAGGGGGAGATGACAATGATGATGATGATGATGATGAAGATGATGGAGATGTTGATGAGGAAGGGGGAGATGACAGTGATGATGAAGATGTTGTTGATGATGATGATGGTGATGGATATGGTGATGAAAATGATAATGATGATGATGATAATGAAGATGATGATGATGGTGGAGATGACCATGGTGATGATGATGGTGATGAGGATGATGATGATAATTTTTATGATGATGGTGATGATGATGATGATGGAGATGTTGATGATGATGGTGATGGTGATGGTTATGAAGATGATGATGATGATGATGATGATGATGAAGAAGAAGATGATGATGATGATGACGATGATGATGGTGATGGTGATGGTGATGGTGATGAAGACGGAGATGGTGATGGAATGGTGTTGGTGATGGGATGGTGATGATGATGATGATGGTGATGATGATGAAGACGATGATGGTGATGGTGATGGTGATGGTGATGGAGATGTTGATGAGGAATCTAGAGATGACAATGATGATGAAGATGTTGATGATGATGATGATGGTGATGGTGATGAAGATGATGATGATGTTGATGATGATGAAGATGATGATGATGATGGTGATGGTGATGGTGGTGGTGATGGTGATGAAGATGGATATGGTGATGGGATGGTGATGATGATAATGATGGTGATAATGATGAAGACGTTGATGGTGATTGTGATGAATATGGAGATGGTGATGGGATGGTTATGATGAAGACATTGATGGTGATGGTGATGGTGATGGTAATGGAGATGTTGATGAGGAATCTAGAGATGACAATGATGATGAAGATGTTGATGATGATGATGGTGATGGTGATGAAGATGATGATGATGATGATGAAGAAGATGATGATGATGTTGATGGTGATGGTGATGGTGATGAAGATGGAGATGGTGATGCGATGGTGATGTTGATGATGGTGGTGGTGATGATGAAGACGTTGATGGTGATAGTGATGGTGATGGTGATGGTGATGGAGATGGAGATGTTGATGTTGATGTTGATGGTGATGGTGATGGTGATGGTGATGTTCAGATGTTGATGATGATGATGATGAAGAAGAAGAAGATGATGATGATGATG